>OY856187.1:148165330-148311032 GCA_963693315.1 Diogma glabrata
CAAACATTAAAATAAAAAGTTCAAGTCATGGTGCTACCTAAACTGAACCCTACAAGACCCACCAAAAATTGGTTCCAAGAAAGTGCAATGGTAATGACAGGACTTTTTGTTTAGTTGGGTCTATAAGAAAAATATGGTTAAACACTTCACCATACTTTTCGTATTATTATAAAACAACCGTAAATTAATTGTTATTATAATTATGGCGCCACTTTGGTAATTTCTTAATTTATAGTCCGCAATTATTATTACAAGAACATCGTGTAAGCATTAAAATTACTTTTTTTAAAATTTAATTTTAAATAATATTGGTGTTAAAAATACTTTTATTTAATATAATTATTTATTTGTTAAAAGAGAAAGATGTTCTTTTATTTTTTATATTTTGTAATATCTTAATCGATTTCTTATGAAATCTATAAAAAACGATAAAATTGATGATGGTCTTAGAAAAGAAAAAACATGTTTTCTGCAATAATAATGAAAAATGAATGGTCCCTGAAGTTTTGAAATTATATTTTTTCTTTTATTTTTGATTTTATTATAAATATATAGAATTTAGAAAGGTTCACAATTATAATTTTAAAAAGTAATCCTCATGTTCGTAGACATTTTGTACACGAGTATGTGTAGATAAACGCAGGCGAAAAACTAAGACTACGTATATGAACGTGGAAAATATAATTGATTGCTATAAGTATTTATTATTCTCACATATATATTTTATATTGATTTAATATCCAATAAAATTAGTTTTTTAAAATATAAATAAAATATATTGCCACTTGTAGTTTTATTATGATTCAAGAAATGCGTTGAAAACTGATTTTGATTAATGCTTTTACTGGGAAAATGCGTTATTAAAATTTAAAATTATGTGAAAGCTTTTTAAATATTTAATTTAATACATTTATTTTTAATTTTTCACACAAGTTTTTGTGATTGACATAGTTTAAAATTTTGAAATGGTTATTTCGTTCGACAATAATTTGCAATTTAAATTGTGCTAGATCTTCAAGATCAAACACCACAAAACATTTTTAGGACAATTATTAGATGATTAGCAGTTAGCACACAACTTCATCATATTTTTTGGGGGCGAGGAAATTATATAGTCATAGCCTGACATGTAGACTGCTAAGTCCTTTATTCCATCTTCAGATGCATGAGCTGAAGACCTTTTTGAAAAACGTCAATAGCCTTCAATGTTTTGCTTTGTAGAAATCTTCTATTCGTAGATAGCTGGATCGTAAGAAGTCGTTTCAAAGCTCATAGAGAACCAACATTCTCCTACAATATGTGGGACTGCTTCATCCTCTTCAAGGCAAAACGGCTTGTTGGATCATTTTTTACTCGAAGCCTTACCATTAGTCTGCAATCTGACCGGGTAGGATTTAACAGAAATTCGGTGGTTTGCCAGCTCAACTCCGAAATGAACATCTTGGAGAACTTGCAGTCTTCTGTGTCCCTCCATTATAAGTTACTTTATTGAAAGGAAACCTGTTCGATTAGCGATTTTATCCTACGTTTCGATATAACAATTGCTAGTGCAGGGTCTACGATCCTGCGAAGCTCTTTGCTAATTCATTAGCTTTTTTGTGCCCAAGATTCCAACCATGCCCTGGTGTCCATATAAGTGATATGCAGTTCTTTAGCCAGAGATAATTCAAGGCCTAGAGCATTCTTGCACTATTTTGGACTTAATTGTTTAAATTTAATTTTATCGTAAAAGTTCATTTGTCTAAACAATTGTCTTTTATGTGAATCAATGCATTCAATACAACTGATCGTCTTTTTATTTATTCATATTTTCTCTTCACCCGGTCAGAGGTGTTATTTTTTGTTTGATTTTCTATCTAGTTTTTTGTAATGTTGGTTCAAGAAATTTTCTTTATATTTACTTAGATCTTTGGTAATTAGGAGGCAGTGCCGTGATTATATGCAATGAAAATTGTTTAGAATTTTGAAAATAAAATTTATAGTTTAAATGAGTTGAATACAGTACAATTTTTTTTGTTAAATTGATATTGATTACTGTTGATATAAAAAGGAGGGCATTTGTATTCGGAGTGATGCTGGATACGTCGTACTAATATTAAAATAACTCTAAAATACCCCGCAGTTGACAATAACATAAGCAGAAAAGGGAATTTGTTTTTGAAAACCTGGAGCATATTGAGTCCTCTATTTTTATTCTCAATATAGTTAATTTAATATATCTTAAATAATTGCCGACGTCATTTTTGATTACCTATGTTATATTATTTTTAACGAATTCCATCATTTGATTGGATCTACCATTTGATTGTTATGTTACCGACAGCTTGAATAATTGCTGACATAATTTTTGTTTCATCAATTATCATACTCCAAATATATTCATCGTATGATTAAGAATTAGATAAGATGATCTGGTAATTAAGTTTTCAAAGGAATGAAGGAGCGGATCCGGAACAATCTTGGGGTGATGATGAGGTGATCTTGGCTTCTTCAGCCTTTGGGATTGTAAGAGTCTCTGTTTTTTTTTCTTTTTGCTTACACCGTCTCATTTGCGTCTGATCATTTTTACTGAGGAAAATTACTTCTTGAACTCACAAGGCTGAAGCTCATTGGAATAGTAACCTCGCTAGGCGTGCAGTCCCTCGATTGTTCGATCGATCTTCCTGTTAGTGAGTCACTCCAGTGTTCATTACAAAAGGTAATGAGGTGCAGTGTTCATTACAAATTATCCCAGAGAAAGGACTCTTTGAATTTGAAAATATTTGGAATAATAAAACAAATTTTAAAGTCAATAAGACGAAATTGTTCTTTATTTTATATTAATAATGTAGTTCCCAGAGCTTTTAAAGTAACCTAACTTTCAGAAAAATATTATTGAGATTGTCAGAACACTTAAGCTCCGTCGCTCGCCTCGATGTTGCATTTATGGCGAACATCTCAGGATGAAAGACTGTGCAGTATTCGTCAAGTGGACAATGCAGTCCAAAATTTTCATTTCTTAAATAGACTACAGCTCCTACACAGTTTCCAGTGAGAGATCTATCTGAACAGATGTCCAACGTGTTGACTGTACTGTTCAATAGCAGATCAGCTACAGACGGGCCCTTTATCGTTGGAATCAAGTTCTAAATTGCTTTCGAAAGGCAGTTAGAGGTACTGTGTCATTAGTCAGCATGGACAAATCTATCAGATGTTCTTTCAGATCCCTCTAGCGTGCTTGATGATTTTCTACAGCCCTTTAGCTGACAACTACTCTATACAACCAGTAGACCATTTCCGGAGTCAACCCCAATTTGCCTCCAAATACTTACATCATCTGTAAGTGGTTAGCCTATTACCATTTAATTTAACTAAGAGCTAGTCTACCATCATGTTCCACAGCAGGGTTGATAGAACTCCACCCAGGGGATATTGACGCTTCACACCTACATGGATTGTGGTGCTGTCCTTCGTGTCAATAAACAAACATCGATCTTCCAGCGCACTTTGTATCCACCTTTGGACTGTTTTGTCACACCATACCTTTCCGCTCCGTTAAGAAGTGACTCAAAGGTGGCTTTGTCAAAAGCTCCTAATATGTCAAGAAAAGCGCCAAGAGTGGTAGCCTTTTAGTGAAAGTCTCCAATATCAGAGAACACCTTGGAGAAGATTATAATCCAATCCATTAGGTTAGGTTTTTCTATAACTTCTGCGGCTGCCACCTGGGAATATCCCAAAATACACAGCCAGAAAAATGGTGTTAAAAGAATACTGTATAAGTTTCATCCTTTGAAGAAGTGTGAGTATCGTTGGAGAATTTAAGATCATCCAGTCTCGCTAAAGGATCCGTTTTCATACCTTTCATTAGTCCATCACCCTATGTGATGGTCTCTATCGACTCACAGTCCTCTTCGTTACACATTTTCTTTGATTTACAAATAAGCCTTTTAAAAAGTTTCCTTGCTTCACTGTCCAGAGTCCAATCAGTTTCTCGATCCATTGTCTGAGCGTGTTAAGGGTTTTCTTCCATCAGATTAACTTATGTGCACCTCGTCGCCTTGTTTTGGGACACGAGCTCTTTATAAGCTCGGTCTAACAGATCGTTGAGCTGGTCAGCGGCCTAATCAATAGCCCGGACCTTAGACATGCTTCCACTAGGGCGTTTCTCCTCTTTAAAGCCTCTGAAGCACATCTAATCCGTCTGTTTTGGATTTTGGTCGACAAGATTATCGGCTGGGATCGCCTTTAATAGAAAATTAATTAATATCTACGCTCATAGATATATCTGTGCACACTCGGCAGCTCCTGATGTCTTCTATAAAGTACCTGCAGCCTAAAGTGATGGTTTCTTGCCGCCGCGAGTTAACAAAAGTGTTCTATCCTCCAGAATTTAGAATTTCCAAATTAAGAGTAGTCAAGTAATTTGACTATTAAAGTCATACGAAAGATAGACAGACACAATGAGCAGTCGCCTATTCTCCGTAGCTGTTCCGTAACTGAGTATTCCAACGGTTAAATAACCTGAGGATAACTCAGACAGAAGATGCATATTAATACTTTTGTGTGATGCTATGCAGGTTTTAGTTTTGTGAGAACCTTTGCACACAGAATGTCCTAGCCCTACATCATACATGTTAAGACCGGATACTCTATTTTTAATGATATAGGGTTCATGAATTATTAATATTTTTGTATGCAACTTTTTAGCTAGTGAATTCATTAGTGTTGCAGATTGATTTGTTGAAACTCAAGCTTGTCAGCTGCCATCATAACAGTGATTATCGCTTATGTCTTCAAAACCGATTCAATAAACTTTACATCTACTGAACCGCACATGAAGAAAAGTTTTGCTTTTCCATTGGATAATGCTTTCGCGCTATCCTCATCGAAAAGAATGTACAGCCGGTTTCCATCGACAAAAGTTTTATCCTTACGTTTGGATCCTCCATTTGGAATTATACAAGCCATTTTGACGTCTGATACCACCCAAGGCCATCTCAGATTGTCTATGACCTGGAAGCTAGATTTTGACCAGACGCATCTTGGGGAAATCTCAGACCTTCATTGCTGAAAACCTTGCTCTTTCCCACGGAATGAAACCTAGAACTTCCTCCGGCAGCCAGTTCAATAAAAATCAGTTTGAACATCGGAAATAAAGTTTTCCTTCTTTCATCGACACACCTTCAAACGTTGGCGGAGTTCGTATTTGTTTCAGCATATCTTGGATCAAATTGGTTTGTTGTTGGCTAATAATTCCAGTGTTTGATTCAACAATACCAACTAGTCTTCTCTTGGCTGCACTAGCAAAGCTTGATGCAAACTAGTTCGGACTCGTCTTTGTCGTTGAATTTGATGGAATTTTTGTGACATTATTACTCGAACCCTGCTCTACAATACTTGTTTGCAGTGAGGAGTCAGCCTTAGCTTTATTCCTCTTCCTCCTCACTGAACCTCAGGCAATTTTCATCTTCCTCTTTTTTCTAACTGTTATCGCGGTCTCAGAATCCGGCATCTCTGAAGATTTGTTGACCTCCGATGCCGGCTGAACCAGATGGAGACTTTCCAGAGACCTGTTTGAATCGCCAAGAGCCATTTATGACACGACCAGAAGATTTTCACTAGCGCCCAGAAAAGAGGTGGAGTTACTACCAGATTTGGGATATTTCATTTCTGCGGACGTATTACCGTCCAAGGCGTGTTCATCTGTTTTGTGTTAGTGTTTTTAGATGTCGTACTCGTAATGTTTTTTCGTGCATTTGTGTGTGTATGTGTTTTTATTATTTTTTTACTTTATTTTTGTAATTTTTTTCCATATCTATGCACGAGAATGGTCGGTAAGACGGTCGAGCCAAGCAAAACCGCGTTACTTCACCAGGTCACAATGACCTGGTGAAGTAAGTTGAGACCTGAGTTGTGCGCCGTTTGCAACTAATGAAAATCACTATAACCTAATCGATCATCTCACAAGGCTACCACATCACTAGATTAAGTGTGAGTATATGGTTCGTGGTGCCTATTTGATATTCGGGATCTGCCCTGTAAGCGATCGTATTGTTAGTAAACAATAATATAGGAAAAAGGGTTACGATATCCACCACATGCGACCCACCTGGAAGCTTACACTTAAAGCCTCAGAATTTCATCTCTTTAATAATATTTATTGTATTGTAACAGCAGCTTATACGGATTATATTAGTTAATTGCATATGAAATGTCGTTTTTTGAGAAAAATGATTTAATTAAGATTTTGCGAAATTTTTTTACATGATTTAGCTCCTTCGCACTTCAGAGTTATAATAACAGTTGGAAAATATTATTTAGTTACACATGAAATTTGAATTAAGGCGAACACTCAACGGAGGATGATATCGATCGATTTTAGAAAGAGCTGTAATACTTCTGCTGACATCATAATTTATGATAGGAAGATTGGTAAATATTAGATCTAGCAATTTATTTTGAAATGTTTTGCCTTGATTGATTTGAGAAAGCATTGACAATTCTATTGTCTCAATTAAATACTCAGACATTCAACCTTCAAAACGCCCTGCAGTTATATATTTAGGATCATTCATTAACCAGTCGATGCATGATAGCACGAGCAGAAATTAGTTAGGGAAAGCCTGAATACAGTCAGGGCGTGATCAGGGTCAGATAGGGCAAGCCCTATTAGAGCAATCTGATGTTGGCCTGTTCCGGACCTGAATTAGAATACCCTTTTAGGGCTAACCTTATTTGGATATATCCGGCCCTGATTCGATTTTTCGTATCTGACCCCTAGTTGGGCAATCTGATCAGGGCTTGATACAAAATGCCTTACTAGGGTTTGCCCTATTTAATATTATATGGAAAACTTGATCAGCGTTACACTCATGATCAGGACCCTATCAAACTAGGGCTAACCATATCAGGGCCGTATTTGAGCCCTAAGAAATTTCTACTCGGGAGGTTAAAATCACCAACTACTAGGAACTGTAAATTTTCACCAGAGGTATATCTTAAGTTTGGCAAGTGGTCCAAAAACCGCTTGAATTCATCAAAAGGCGTACCACAACTAAGATAAATATTACAAATGAATAAATAAGACCCATTCAACAGACTAATTTTGATCCAAACATCATCAAAGGCAAAAGAATCCAGGGCAGGTAGTGCAGAAAATTCAATTCAATCGAATGCCTCATTTGAACTAATAGTATTATTTAACCATGTTTCAGTTAAGCAAACCAGATCGAAAATACTTAGTCGAACCGCTAACTTAAATTCGTTCAATTTCATTTTTAAAGCCTCTTGAGTTTTGATAATTTGATGAAAGTTGACTTATCGACTAGTCCATTCACGTGATGAGATAAGAGTTTAAAGTTTTTAGAGTTTATAGACGACATATATGATGGATGTTGAGTTTAAATAGCGTTCACTATTTGACCGTTGCTTGAGCACTTATTCGTGGCAAATTTCTTTCCCTTCTTTCCCTTTCCTTCAAAATATAAATTCCTTTATTAATAACCCTGAAGGCCAGGAAATCGGTAACAAAAGATTATCAATGTGCAACACATCAGTAATTCCAATTTTATATGAAATATAAGGACGATTCTCACCTAGACGGTTTTTTGACTCAATCCTAAAACATTCAGAGAACTGAATCTTAACAGTTTCAGTCAGGTACTTTTCAAAATCTTCATCGGATGTAGCAGAAGACAAGCGAGACACGAATACCCATTTTTTGAAGGCACCACTGCAATTAGTGTATTCATTGAGGGAGATGCTGAACCAATCACGATGTCACTAGCTTGCCTGGATCCAACAGCTAACGATTTTGTTTCAATGTTTGAGTTGTGGTTAATAGTAACGTTTTGCCGCATAGAAAACGACTTTTATATTAAAGTCCTCTTTATGATGTCAATATCAGCCCTCAACGCATCAATATTTTTTAAAATTACTTCCATTGAGGACTTCTTATCGTTAGCAGTAGCGATAGCAGTTGACGCATTAACTCCAGTCGGTGAAAATATAGACGAAATCGACACATTCCTTCTGATTTTGGAAACACCATGATCACGATTTAGTATGTCGTTAAAGCAATACAACTAATATTATTGATAAATTGAATGAGTTTGAACCGTGTAGCAAAAATAGCAGTTGGTTCATTGTATACACGCGCAATAAGTATGGAGGCATCATGGACGGATCAGGTCGTATATTGAGTTGTAGTTTGTTTATCTACGGACCTGACAACACTACGTTCTCTAGTCTCTGCTACTGACATACGAGTTAACGTGATATATCAAATACCACTGACAATAGCCGTGCGATATCACAAACCAATATCAATAATTAAGCATGAACTCTATTCAGTCTACGATAACATCGTCAATCTTAATTCAGTAATATGCCTTGATGATGCCAAGCTATTGATTGCTCTCTGTTTAAAGTTTTAACCATTGACGATAACAGTACGTTACTTGATCAAGAAAAATGCCACCAGCTGGTTTAATGACAACTCGATGTCAGTATTGTTCATGCAAATTTTAGAAAAAATTTGTCTTATTTTATTTTTATTTCTTGCAGCTTATAATAAAAATTGTTATATTTTATTATGTAATAGGATTTAATGTTTAGTTATTCATTTAAAAAAAAAATGTGAAAAGCACGTTGTACTCTCACCGTATAAAAACCGGAACCCTAAAAACATAATAAACAAACAATTAAATTTGCCTCGATCTTCAGAACGCATGTGCTGTTGTGACATATATTGTAATGCCTACTTTAAAAATTCTAAATTATGTATTCTAAACTCGCATAAATCATTCTCTTTATCGTGTCCAATATTTCTTCTAACATCTTCAACTTAATCTTCTTAACCGTTTTAACCTTACAAACAATTTTGCATAATCTCCAATAGTAAAATTTAATTTAAAGACTAATTTTTCTGACAGAAAATTTAAAAGAAAAATATTTCCACTTAGTTTTCATACAAAAAACATGTTTCACGTTTAATAATCTTAGAAACGATTCGATTTATCATAACAAAAAGAAGATCTTTTTCTTATGAATATCATTTCATCAGAAATTGTTTCCATTATTATTTATTTATAAAATATTTTTTTTTTTCAAGATTAAAATCTAATAAAAATGTCAAATAAAATTAATTTTTTTTATATATCTAGTACGATAATTGGTTATTTTCTTAAAAAAAAACAAAAGGCAAAAGCATCTTGAAAAGCTCCTTTCTATTTCCATTCTCTTCTATAAAATAACAGTTTTGCATTGAATATATATATTTTTTGTTTTGATAAATCTAAACGGTGTGATCGTGAATCTCAAGGAATTAATACTTAAATATAACTTTAAAAAAATATTAATTGTGACATATTATTGATAGAGTTTTAGATTTACGAGATTTCGATATAGCTCGTGTTCTATAAAACGTTAAATCGTGATGTCAAGTTGAATTTTTGTTGTATCAACCTTCTAATACACGTTTCAAAAGATTAGATTCAAAATTTATATGATATGCAAGAATGATAAATATTTATCAGCTGTAGACACAACATTTGTTCAGCGAAGGATTTTTTCGTTTGAAGGAAATATACCTTTTTCTACGATCGTGCAAAAAGTGAATATATTTTTGCACTACGTACAGTGCCAAAAGTTTAATTTTTTGCACCAGTGCAAAAAGTACCTTACTTGCAAAAGGATGGATTATTGGCCACTACATTTTTGTTTTGTTTCAGCAGATTTTTGTAAAAATTAGCTATTTACTTTTTAATTACTTCGGTCTGAAAGACCTAAGTATTACATTAATGAGCTAAAATTGAAATTCTTACCCCCACTTTTTTTGGCATTTCTCGACGTTTTAGGACCTTCTGATTCTAAAACAGCAAAAAAAAATATGTATGTCTGCCGGCCGGCCGTCACAACCGACGAAATCTAGAAAACGGTTGAAGGGATTTTAAAAATTTTGGTTTCTAAAAATAGGTACACTCAATGGTAAGAGCCGAAAGGACGATGTGTTCGTCAAAAAAATCGTCAACTGTGTCAAAACAAGGAAATATGCATATTTTTTGCTTAAAAAACGTTCATTTTGAGTGATAATGAGTAGGAACAAAAAATGCGGAGAAATCTTGATGGTCGGGATTGGTATGTGAGACCAAAATCTAGATTATTGCATTATAAGTTTGACAAAAAAATGTTGTCAAGTGTGTCAAAAGAAAGATTTTGATTTTTTTTTACCCAATTTTTTGGAAAAAAATAAAATTAATTATTTGTATGAAATGAAATTTTATTATTATTATTAGTGGAGTCAAATTAGGTTTTTACTTCTAAGTCCTCAGGGACAGTTCCGATTTGGATGTTTTTTTTTGTTAAATGTGTGTTTTTATATATTATTTGAAATCAGAAACAATACAATGTGCGCAATTAAATATTTATATTGTTTAAATAATATCAACATAATTTACGCAGAGATTAAATTTTGTCTCAAATTTTGTCACATAGTAAATGCCAATAAAATGTTTCTTTTTTATTTAATAATTAGAATAAGCTTTAAATTATATATGAATATTGTAACAAAAAAAATATAAACAATTAAAAATGATTTTGTATTTATTTTACATTTAAATATGACATATAATTTATACGTTTAGCAAATTCGATAATTTTGATTCGACGATTAAAGTGCAAAAAAGTCCCCATATAATCAATAAATATTTCCATAATACACAGAAAACAATAAAATCACATTTTCATCTAATTTAAATTAATGAGTTGAAGATGTATGATTGTTATATATTACAAGGTATAACTGAAAGTAAAAATCCTTCGTCGAACCTTCGTCGATTTTCATGAAAATTGGGAATTAAGCTCATCTTACCCTTAATTTCAAAAGTGACATTATGACTGACTTGCGTTTTTTAGGCTTAAACTCCTCCTCCGTGAAAAATGTAGGTTTAAGCATTTTATTAATTCCCACCTTATATAGTTATGTAAAATAAACCTTATTTTATATTTTTGAAAATAATTTATTGTGCATTCCCAACTTTTCAACCCTTAAAAACCAAATAAGTAAAAGTAAACGACAATATTGTGAAAATATTATTATGGGAAAATAACATTTATTTTAATAATATATATCATCAGAGGTGCTTGAAGGACAATTTTGGCAGTTGTCACTACAGTGCCCTTAAATGTTGAGTTATAATATATTTAGAGGGCTCAAACTGTTGGACCGAAAGAGAACAACTTGAGATCGTTTTTTTTGTGGTTGCCTTTATGAATGATTCATAGCGTATTTTCTCCAGATATGCTAATAACTCTTCGACACGACTGATTATATCAAAGTCAATGCCTCTAGCCTTGCCGTACAAAACGATTAGAAGTATTTTTATAAAATATCTTAATCTTATCTCACACCAGAACGCTTTTCTAATAGATAAATACGTACGGTAGATAAGTGAGAGGTAAATACGTAAAAGGTAGGTATGTGAGAGTTACGCTCACCTTCATATACATATATCCAAATTTTATGTGTATATGGGGCATTCCACGTGAAGTGGGACGACCAAAAATTTGTTTTTGCCCAAATTTTGCGAATTGAAAGTACTCCATTAGAAAACGATTTCGTAATTTTTTTAGATTTTTTGGCCAGCCCCTTTGCCGTCGGTGACGGTCACAAATTTAAATTTTTTTCGTGAACGACAAACGTCTTTATTTTGTAGGCAGTTTAACGCGTATACAAATTTTTTCGAAATATATTAGTTCGTTAGAATTTATTCCGTAGAATACGATAAAAATATAAAAAAAATTTTTGAGGGTAGTTTTCTCCCTTATTTTGAGGTTTTAAAGTTAAAAATGAGTTTTTCGGATTATATGCCACTTTTTTTTATAATTTAGTTTGAAATATGCGCTTTCAAATAATTTTTATCGCGTGATGGAAGTAGTATCGATGTGAGCGCTAGAGGGCGCTGAAAGTTAAAAACCACCCCAAAAACCAGTTTTCACAATATATCTTGTGCTGTAAAATGAAAATTAAAATTCAAAGAATGTATTTGTAGAAGAAAATCATAGTCACTAATTTCAAATTCAGGGTCAAATTATTAAAATTCAAAATGGCGGCACTAATATAGCGGCTAATATTTTTGAAATTGATGATTTTCGAAATGTTATGTTATGTACAAAATTTTCCTACATGGAGCTATTTCCGAGGAAAAAAATCATAAAGTTTTAGAACTACGTGAAAACCTTGTTTTTTTTATAATCAGCGCCCTCTAGCGCTCACATCGATACTACTTCCATCACGCGATAAAAATTATTTGAAAGTGCATATTTCAAACTAAATTTAAAAAAAATTTAAAAAAAAAAACGTGTCATACAATCCGAAAAAACGATTTTAAACTTTAAAACCTCAAAATAAGGGAGAAAACTACCCTCAAAAATTTTTTTAATATTTTTATCGTATTCTACGGGGAAAAGTTCCAACGAACTAATATATTTCGAAAAAATTTGTATACGCGTTAAACTGCCTACAAAATAAAGACGTTTGTCGTTCACGAAAAAAATTTAAATTTGTGACCGTCACCGACGGCAAAGGCGTTGGCCAGAAAATCTAAAAAATTACGAAATCGTTTTCTAATGAAGTACTATCAATTCCCAAAAATTGGGCAAAAACAAATTTTTGGTCGTCCCACTTCACGTGGAATGCCCCATATATAACAGGTCGTTCAATAAGTCCGTAGGATAAGTAAGAAAAAAACAACATTTTGACAAAACTCGATTTTTTTATTCAACATAGTTGCCTTCGAGGGCGATACAACGAGTATAGCGATTTTCCAACTTTTCTATACCACTTTTATAGTACGATTTCTCTTTCTCGTCAAAATAGGCCTCAGTTTCAGCGATTTAAATTTCTTAAATTATTACTTAAATTTCTTTCCAGCAAGCATTCTCTTGAGATCTGAAAACAGGAAAAAGTCGCTGGGGGCTAAATCTGGAGAATATGGTGGGTGGGTAAGCAATTCAAAGCCCAATTCATTCAATTTTGCCATCGTTTTCATCGATCTGTGACACGGTGCATTATCTTGGTGAAACAACACTTTTTTCTTTTGCAAATGTGGCCGTTTCTTTGGGATTTCAGCCTTCAATCGATCCAAAAGTTCACAGTAATACTCGCTGTTGATGGTGGTTCCTTTTTGGAGATAGTCGATGAATATTATTCCGTTCGTATCCCAAAATACAGACGCCATCACCTTACCGGCCGACTGTTGCGTCTTTGCTCGCTTTGGATTCGGTTCGTCGACTGCTGTCCACTCAGCTGACTGTCTTTTGGATTCTGGTGTGTAATTGTGAAGCCATGTCTCATCCATTGTCACATATCTACGATAGAATTCCCTTTTATTGCGGTTTAACAGTGCCAAAGACTCCTCCGAAGCATCGATTCGTTGTTGTTTTTGGTCGACTGTGAGCTCACGCGGCACCCAATTTGCACAGAGCTTTCGCATACCCAAATGTTTATATAAAATGGTAAAAACACTACCATCTGCTACCTTTACAATGTCAGCTATTTCGTGCACCTTCAATTTGCGATCGTTCATAACCAATTTGTGGATTTTTTTTATGTTTTCTGGAATAACAGCCTTATTTTGGCGTCCACTGCGCTCTGCATCTTTTGTGCTGGTACGACCACATTTAAATTCAGCCATCCACTTCTCTACCATTTGTCTCGATGGAGCAGAGTTTGGATAATGTTTATCAAGCCATTGTTTGGTTTCCACTGTATTTTTTTTCATCAAAAAGCAATGCTTTATTAAAATTCGAAATTCACTTTTTTCCATTTTTTTTCAAAAACAAAAGTTGCTTCACACAAAATGCTATAACTCACGAATAAATGTCAGATTGCTGTCAAATTTATACACGTATCGTTTGAAGGTTAGTACTAAATAAAAATCATATGGAAAAAATTCTAGTAACGCCATCTATGTGTCATCCTACGGACTTATTGAATGACCTAGTATGTTACCCGCACATGATTGATTATCAATGGATCTCCAAAATCATGTGAAATAAAACAGAGTTTTTGCACCGAAAAATGCAAGTGGTTTTTGTAATATAACTTTCTCAACTGTGTAACGACGGACTATTTTCAATTTTTGCTTTGAAATAATAGTATTTAAATTTATTAATTTGTTCTCTTTATTTATGGTGAACGTAGCTACATTTTTTTGTAGTACTGTTAACGGTTTAAGTTACGTCATTCGTATTAATAAAACATGTTTTATTATTGATTGTTTAATTTGAAAAAAAGTAGAATTGATGTTGGTATTAGTGAAAATCGATTAGAAAAAGACACAGAAAGTTTAATGAGATGTGTATAAAACGATCAAAATGTTTGGATCGTTAATTATTATAATTTTAAACTCGAGTTAGTATAAATTTAAAATCAGTAAGCTATGTAAATTGAAATAAAATTAAACTCAGTGATGACTGAGTCGTGATATAGCTTACTTTAGAGTTTTTAATGTTGTTAATTATTTCAAAAATGTTATTTTAAAACTAAAAAGAAAATAAATTTGCTTTTCATTTCAATTATTGTGTTAATATTGTAAAGATTTTTTTATGGTTGTGAATTAAATATAAAATGTCAAAACCTCAATTGCATCTATTTAAATATGTAAACGAAATATGTTTTACATTGAAGAAATAAAATTCATTTGTTAAGCAAGTGTTATGTTATCAGTTTTGAATATAAATTTATAATTTTATGAAGGAAAATACGTCATCGCCAAATGGTACATGAACTTTGATGATGATGAAAAACAAAAATTAATTGAAGAAGGTCATGATGTTGTTACCGTATGAGATGCTAAACACAAAATTGTCTAATTCTATTTATAAAAATTATCGTCAAGTCCGTTTATGAAATTTTCGTGCAGTGACTTCATTATGTATTGCTTTTTTGTGGAGGAACGGATTAGTTTCTGCTTGATGTAATAAAACCTTTACTTAACCATCAAGATAAACGAAGATGTGAAATAAAACATGAAGAATCAAAACATTGAAGAAATAAATTAATGTAAGCTTTTAATTGAATTTTAATTTATATAATTTTTGATTTGTTTTTTTAAATGATATCGTCTAATTGTACCTTAATTCTGGTTTGTAATTATTGGATATTGAGATATTGGATAATTTGAGTTTGTTGTTTTTATGCAAAAAACATAAGCATACTAATTGCATTTTATTTTATAAAAAAAGGTATGATAAAGAAATAAACCATTTTTGTCAAATTGTGGATTGTTTTTTTTTTTTAAATTAAGAAAAGAAACCATTGGCGTAACGATTGACTATTATATTTATTTGCTATTGTATTGATGTATTATTAATATTTTTATTTGATAATCGACTGTATATTAAGCGCAACAAATTTTATTATGTTGCATTGTTAAAGTTGCTCAACAACCTGTATCTATGGCGCAGCAATTGGCTATTATATTGATTTATTAATCGTATTCAATAATCGCCGGTACCATTGGCGCACCAGTTTTGTTATATTGCATCATTAATGTTGTTCAACAATAACCTGTTTAATTGACGAAACAATTGGCTGTTATATTGATTTATTATTGGCGTAACGATTGGCACTTATATTGCATTATTGATTTTGTTCCACAATCACCGTTGTCGCGGTTGTTTAATTGTTTTATTGGTTGTTTTATTGCATTAATTTATATTTTATTCACAATTATTGGCTAGTAAAGAAAAAACATGGAGAGTTGGATCAACTACAAATGATGGGGTGAGTGAAACATTTGAATTTTTATATAATAATTATATTTGATAAGCTGTGGGTGATGGTCTTGGTTCCTCACACTTATTGGGTAATCCCTATTCTTTACTCAATTAAATTCGTCTTCTGATTAAACTTTTGCGTACAATTCAGCATTTGTGCTGAGGCGGGGGAGAGGCATAATGGAACTCACAGACTTATCGAACATTTAATCTCAAGGCACGCAACTCCCAAATGTCCCTGAAGGTGATTCCATTTTCAGGGATGCACAGTATTGTAACATATGTTTATTTCATATACCAGATTGTTTATGTTATATATCGATCACACACAATACACTTTTGGACAGAGTCTAGAGTTAAGACGGAAATAGATGCATCGCCCCAAACTTGACAATGCTCCATACAGGGATGAATATAGAACTTATAAATTTGGAGTAATTAGTAAGGAGTGAAATATTTTTTACATTTATTGAGGAGGCCAAGCTTTCTTGACACGGTTCTTCCTATCACTATTATACAATCGTTCCAGAGTACGTCGTTGGAAATTGTGACTCCCAATCCAATACACGAATTCTTTCCCATTTGTCTATTTGTTCGTCACACATTCTAATTGTAATATCCTTGGGAAACAATCAATCAGAAACAATCAATGGCTGTGATTTGATGGATTTAAAATGACCAAATTTTTGTCACTCCAATCGGCGAATTTTTCTTCGTTCTCGTCCTCGTTTACATTTATAGGTAGCGTCTATCTGGGTGAGATTTATTCATTTATATGTTTTACTCTTTGAAGAGAGTGGAACGAATGACTTATGCAGTGTACTATCTGCAAAACTATTCATCGGATTACTGGTGATTTCAACAGTTCATTGATATAAATTAAAATTATGGTGCAGGACAAAACTAAAATTTAGGGTACAACAGCGTTAATTAATTTAGACTCAGAAGAAAAGCCGTTTATAGCTACCGAAATGTATTGGTTAGATGTTGTATTACCTTCACGGTTTCGGGATGAAAAACATACGCAACGAGCTTGTTGATGAAGATTGCATGCCAGATTCTGTTATATGCTTTTGAGATGTCTAATGCGATAACGTACGTTTCATCACATTTATCGAGTATGCTGTTCCAAAGATGGACTGCATAGTTCAGTAGATCGGTTGTTGATCTTTTGTTTCTAAAACCGTATTGGCTGTCAGATATGAAATGTTGGTTTCCAAAAATCTGGAAATATGTGAATTAATATAATTCTCATATATTTTAGATAGGAGTGAAAGTAGGGCTATTGATCTATAATTTCTCGTTTCTATTTTTGGGACAGGCTGGACATTTGCCAACTTCCAGCATAAATGGAATATGTATCTATATTTTTGTTGGGCTTTCGTTATTGAAAAAAAATCCTAGCGACATTTTACCTGTTGGACTTTTTACAAATTGAGACAGAGCCTGTGATACGGCAAATATTTCTATCACTATACATTCTTGTCACCGTCGGTCGTCTTAGGAAATTCTAACCACGATTAGTTGAGAGCGTTCAACTCACCGGTGACGATAACCTCACAATTATGCAATTCCAATTTCGTTCACAATTGTCATTCAGGAGATTAAAAAATTGAAATTATGTTTGTTTGGGGACCGGTATAAAGTTATTATGAAAATAGTAGATTGTATATTAAGAGCAGAAAGTACTACATTGCTGCTCGTGCTACGCCTCAACCAGCAATCATGTCAGAGTAGCAATGCTACTTTCTGCTCAAAGTATACGTACAATTTTTTTAACGACTGTCGACAAATGCGATCAAAGTTGCAAATGAGGCATTTATTTGTTCTTTAACGTCAAGTTAAGGACGTCAAGTTAAAATTTTAAATTAATAAATTTAAAATGTATACAGAGTTTATATCTTTTTTTAAATAAAAATAATTTAAAATTAGCAGTAGTGATGAAAGTGATATAATGATAGCACTTCACCTCATATAAAAGAAGCAGCCAACAATTACTTCGGTCTGAAAGACCTAAGTATTACATTCATGAGCTCAAAGTGAAATTCTTACCCCCACTTTTTTGGCATTTCTCGACGTTTTACGACTTACTGATTCTAAAAAAGCAAAAAAAATGTATGTCTGTCTGTAGGCCGGCCGTCCGTCATTACCTACACTGCAGGGAAAACGGCTGGAGGGATTTCAAAATTTTTTTTTCTAAAAATAGGTATTCACAAGGGACAGCTCCGAAAGGACGCTGTGTTCGAGAACTGTACCGGAAGTGTGTCAAAAAATCATTAGGTGTGTCAAAAATAGCAAATTTTCATATTTTTGGCTTAAAAAACGTTCATTTTAAGTGATTACGAGTAGGAACATTAAATTTGGAGAAATCTTGATGGTCGGGATTGGTATGTGAGATCAAAAACTAGATTATTGCATTATAAGTTTGTCAAAAAAATGTTGCCAAGTGTATCAAAAGAAAGATTTTTATTTATTTTTTACACAAATTTTTGGAAAAAAATAAAATTGTTTGTTTGAAATGATATTTGATTATTATTATTGAGAATTATGGCATTATAAGTATGTCAAAAAAATGTTGTCAAGTGTATCAAAAGATTTTTATTTAGTTTTTTACCCAATTTTTTGGAAAAAAATAAAATTGTTTGTTTGAAATGAAATTTTATTATTATTATTGAGAATTATGGCATTATAAGTTTGTCAAAATATGTTGTCAAGTGTGTCAAAAGAAAAGTTTTTATTTATTTTTTACCCAATTTTTTTAGAAAAAAATAAAATTAATAGTTTGTATGACATGATATTTTATTATTATTATAGAGAATTATGGCATAATAAGTTTGTCAAAAAATAATGTCAAGTGTGTCAAAAAATGATTTCATTTATTTTTTTAGCCAATTTTTTGGAAAAAAAATGTATCTGTTTTTATGACGTAAATGTAATTTAAAATGAAATTGGACATGGAAATTTTTGAAGTTGTTATAGTTTTTGAAATATTTTTGGAATTTTGAAAAAGTTTGTATTTTTGATATTGTAATAATTTTTGCAATATTTTTAGAATTTCGGAAAAAGTTTTCATTTTTGATTTTGTAAGAAATTTTGGAATATTTTTAGAATTTTGAAAAATTTTTAATTTTTGATATTATTATAATTTTTGGAATTTTGAAAAAATTTTCAATTTTTGATTTTGTAATAATTTTTGCAATATTTTTAAAATTTTGGGAAAAGTTTGAATTTTTAACAATTTTTGAAATATTATTGGAATTTAGAAAAAATTTAAATATTTGATTTTATTCTAATTTTTGGAATACTTTTGGAATTGTGAAAAAGTTTGATTTTATTTAATTTAACAATATTTTTGGAATTTTGATTATAATTTTCCGGCAACGTATTGATGTTTCGTGTTAGTTTTGTAATAAATTTTTAAACAGAGATAAAAAATACTTGGACTTTAACAAAGAGTTATGTTTGATATACATCGCTGCCCAAAACTAAAAACCATGCGATACGAAACGATACGAAAATACTGCGATATTGCTATAAATAAACACAGAAACCGAAGCAACAACAGAAACAGTAAATCAAATCCAATCTCAAATATTCAATCCTTTAAACAATACATTAGTTTTCCACATGAATCTGCCATCTACATCATCGATGAAAGCAACCACTACTACTAATCATTATATTAATTGTATTTTCAATATTTCTAACAAATAAAACAGAATAATCTTTTTATAATTTACGAAAACTTTAATAATGTGTGAAATTAAATTTATATTTTCGAACTATTCGAAAATTTGCTATTGTCTTCCATCTATAGGCAAACACTGGCAAACAGTAAAAAAAATATTATACACTGTTAAAAATTATATATAAATACAATATTGCTATTTTGATTTCCACTGTCAAAATTAGCTATGTCGTCTTGTAAGTTTTACTAGGAGAATTTGTAAATATTATCATTTATATTTACAAGCGTAGAAAAAATAGTGTTTTCTACGTGTGGTAAAAACCTTTCTGCGTTCCTGAACTTATTCCACTCGACGCTGTCACGTCTCGTGGACAAACCGTCCAGCAACGCAAAAAGAGACGTTTTCACCACTTGTTGAAAAATCTACTATTTCTATGACAGTCGTTAAAAAAATAAATTTCATATCGACAAACCTTTCCCGATAAACACTTTCATACCGAGAGAAGCATATCGCTAAAATTATTGACATTCCTCGCAAATAAATACAAAAACAATTTTAACTTTTCTCTTTGTAAAAACGTAACCGTATTTCGGGCAAAAATAGAGCAATTATGTTTTTAAGAGCATCGGTAAACATCGGTAAACATGACTGCCAGTACTCCGCCATTAAAAAAAATATAAAATAATATTTTCGTACATAAATTTAAATCAATTATTTACAAAATAATTAAAATGAAATAGAAATGAAAATAAATTAAAACATATCCCAAGTAGGTTTTGCCAGACATTGACATACGGCCAAGCACTGGTCCATTAATGGTTAACAGTACTTGGCTATTGTTACTGGGCCAATACTAGAACCAATCATCGGCCGATCTATGGTTTACAGAAAATAGCCAGTATATTGTGAATTGAATGGCCTTTGAATGGCCAAGCAATGGCCCTTGAATGGTAAATATTACTTGGCTATTGTTATTGGGCGAGTACTGTAGCCATGAATTTACCGATCTGTCATTTTTTTTAAATTTCACTAGAGTATTATCCCTTTTAGAAATACATAGTTTGAAAAATTTCACATATAGTTTAGTTATCGCCTTGTCGGTTGAAAGACTATGGTAATAAAGAAAAGGTTGGTATATGTTCTAATTTATTTTTATTTCTATTTTATTTTAATCATTTTGTAAATAATTTATTTAAATTTATGTATAAAAATATTATTTTATATTTTTTTTTATGGCGGAGTCAGGGCGGTGTTTGCCATTACTCAGCCATTCTTGACCCTGAACCAGTTGTATGGGGAGTTTTGAATTTTTTCCGTCATTTTTATTTTATTTTAAATTAGTTTGTATTTAATTTATTTAAATTTACATATGATAGTAATGTATATTTTTTTTAACGGCCCAGTCATGGTTGCCAGTATTTGGCCCAAGAATGGCAACCGTTTATTGTCCGAAGTTATCATCCAGTAAAATTATATTAATGGCCCAGTCGTGGTTGCCAGTGCTCGCCCATTGCTGCATTACTGGCAGCCAGTAATGGACCATTACTGGACCAGTTGTACAACTTTGTATGGGATACCAACCTTTTCTATATTTGTAATGCCCACCAAGAGGAGTAACCTAGTTCTTACTCTATTAACTTCACCGAGCGATTATTGTATTTTTCAACACTATATTTTGAACATTATCATTTCGTCATTATATTCTTATATTAAGCTCTTGAACAAACGAACAACCTCAAATGGATATTAAAAGTATATAAAGTTTCATTCTTTTTATAGATTGACCTATATGTCGATCAGCTGTTTGAACGGCATCTCTTATGTTTTTTTTCATTATCCCAAACCGTTTATATATTAGTGTTATGATAAACGAAAAATTATAAATCAATTTAAATGATATTGTATTGCTTTCTACATACCTGTATTTAGAAGGCATTTGATTTGTTGTTAATTAAATAATTGGGCGTATCTGATTAATATAGTGGTGTTGATTAATTTGGGGGATTGAATTTAAATTAATTAGATGAAAAAAAGTTACACTGAGAAATTATATATGAACTCTCTTTTCGCGTTAAAAGGTAAATTTAATTATAAATACAGCTAATTATTTGTTTATTCGACAGTCTTGATTTGAATTTAAATCAAATTAATCAGTGTGATAATGGTTAATACTCAAACTCCCAGTTGTTGTTTAAAGAGAGCCGCAGGAGGGATCGATTTTGATCGATTATGATCAATGTTGATCTACGGGTCTGACTACCCTGCGTACTCCAGTCCCTGCCATTGACATATGAGTTAGCGTGAGATATCACATACCACTGGCAATGGCAGGAGATGTCATTAGCCAAGATGATATCTTAGGGTGCTGGCGGACGAACTTTAATTAGTCAACGGCAGCACTTCCAGTCTTAGCTGGGCAGCGTTCCGTAGTGGTACCGCTCATTAGCTCTTCCGAGGAATCGAACCAACACGTAGTTATGTGTGGGCTTTGTGCCTCGATTGAGGTGGTGGGCGGTGCGTCTGGGGTGCGCTGCATCAGCTGGATTATTGGCATTTAGTTTTGTTTTGTTTTCTGCAAATTTCTCACAATTTGTTTTTCACTTATTATTTTGTTATTATTTCTTCATCTTATCATGAAATATTGGCATATGTCATATTTTGTAGTATGATAGGATTTTTTACTTAGTTATGCATTTTAAAATAAAACACAAAAAAATAAAATAAACATTTTGATATATATATATGGCAGTACAACCGAAAAAAAATAAGTCTGCAAGTGGTAAAGCAAATTTGCGCAATCCACCCGCCCATAAAGCGGCATGTCCACGGAATTTGCAGGGACAAAACATATATGAATCAATAAAAAATTTTAAAATACATGTTCAAAACATCTGCGGATTGAACGCTAACCATGACCACGTGCAACATCATCTTGAACACGACAAACCGAACATTCTATTCCTTACAGAAACACAAGTTTCTGAAAATTTTCTCTTTATAGAATCGCTTAATTCCAAATATAGGCTCGAATCAGCTTTCAAACTCCATCAGGGCGTATGCGCATTCATTCATGAGAGTGTTGCGTACACGCGCTTTCCAAATTTTGAACTACACGGTGACGGCTTCAATACAATGGTTTTAAAGATTTGTCTTCCAGAAATGACTTTTTTTACAATAGCTTTATACCGGTCCCCCAACAAACGTAACCCAAACTTTATTAATATACTGACAAAAATTATGGACGAGATTAGAGCAAAGTCCCCTAATTGTGAAGTTATCGTTACCGGTGACTTCAACGTCCACAACAAATCATGGTTGGAATTCTCCAAATCGACCGACGATGTTGACAATAGTGGAAAACTGGCAGAAATTTTTGCCGCGTCTCAGGGCCTATTCCAAATTGTTAAAAGCCCGACTTTCACTCCCCGTAATGGCGGTGATAATAGTTTTCTACTAGATCTCTATCTTACCACAATGCCAGATATTACGAGTGTCGATGTTGCGAAAGGTAGTATTGGAAATTCTGATCATTATTTAATCTCATCAGTTATCAAAACTGATTTACTTAAAACTACAGCTCCCAAACCCCGTAAAATATTTCACTACTCAAAAATGGATAAGAGTGGTCTTCAAAATTTTTTCCATGGTTTCCCTTTCGACCGTCATTGTTTTTACACTGACAATGTAAATGTTTCTGCTCAAAACTTTACAGAAACCATCCAATTTGCTATCAATAAATTTTTCCCTTTCTCCATAGTAAAACCCAAACAAAAATACTTGTATTCGAAAGCTGCCAAAACGGCACTTAGAAACAAACGTAGATCATTTAATATTTGGATTCATAACAAAACTCCCACTAATCGATCCCAATATCTAAAGGCCAACAAAATATCTAATCAGATTATCTCAAACGAAAAGTCCGAAATTGACAGAGCGAAAGCCTCAAAACTTACGTCTATGTCTGTTTCTGACAAGAGTTTCTACAGTGCCATTAATTCTTTAAATTCTGGTACAAAATTTTCTATTCCCCCTATTATTGATGGTGATTTAATCGTCAATGATCCCGCAAGAAAAGCTAACTTGTTCGCTGAACGCTTTGCTCTGAACTCCACTGTTTTGGAAACTCCTAAAGAAATACCCCAAATCCAGTCTTCAGGAGTTAATATTATTGAACTTCACTTCAAACCAAAAATAGTCGCTAAACTTTTAAAGGGGTTAAACATCAACAAAGCATCAGGAATGGACAATATTCCACCCATTATTTTAAAAACCTTTTCCAAAGAACTTGCACCAACTTTAACTAAAATATTCTACCAATCCTACAAATCTGGTATATTTCCCTCGTGCTGGAAGTTGGCAAATGTCCACCCCGTCCCCAAAAAGGGACCAAAATCCGATATCTCAAATTATAGGCCAATAGCTTTACTATCGGTCCTATCCAAAGTCTATGAGCATTATATTAATACACATATTTCAAAATTTCTGGAAGAAAATTTAATATCCGACAGCCAATACGGTTTTCGAAACAAAAGATCAACTACCGATCTATTAAACTATGTAGCGCATTGTTGGAACAGCATACTTGATAAAGGTGGTGAAACATACGTTATCGCTTTAGACATCTCCAAGGCATTCGATCGAGTCTGGCATGCCAACTTAATCAACAAGCTCGTTGCGTACGGTTTTCATCCCAATGTTGTGAAGCTGATTCAAAATTTTCTATCCGACCGAAACATTTCGGTAACCTTAGACGGATATTCTTCTGAGTCTAAACTAATTAAACGAATTAATCCTGCCCGGAGAGACGCTGCCATAAACGTGAACAAAGACCTGAATAAAGTCGCCGACTGGGGTGACCAAAACCTTGTCAATTTCAACTCCACCAAAACACAGCTGTTGATTGTTTCCAGATTAAAGACCGAGTTCCCCAAAGATATTTTATTTAGTATGTGTGATGAACCAATAGGTGAATGTAAAAACATTCGTTTTTTTGGGTGTCACAGTTTCAAATGACCTACTCTGGAACGATCATGTAATGGCGATGGCAAAAAGCGCGTCTAAAAAACTCGGCCTCCTAAATAGATGCAAAAAATTTTTCACTCCATACCAATTGCTCCATGTTTATAAGTCCTATATTCGTCCCTGTATGGAGTACTGCTGTCAAGTTTGGGGTGCTACCTCTGTTTCCATCTTGGCCCTCTTGGACTCTGTTCAAAAGCGAGCTATACGGATTGTAGGTGATCGAACTTTGACATCAAAACTTGATTCCCTACAACATCGTCGCACTGTTGCTGACCTCGTTGTTTTTTACAAATATCGTCATCAGCAGTGCTCAGATGAAATCAGCGGCATCATGCCTCAAACTTATTCTTACCCCCGTTCCACTCGGCAATCAGCTGCCGCAACCAGTGAAACGGTAAAGATCCCGCGCTGTCATACTGGCAGATCGCAGAGAGACTTCTTTGTCCGAACTGCGTACAAATGGAATAGTTTGCCGGAACACTTAGTCTCAGGTGGCTTCAACCCACAGATGTTTAAAAAAAGCGTTAATCTACACCTCAGAACGCCAGTTGTTGTGGGACCCAGGTCTAGACCTAGGTCTTAAAAGGTATTTATGTGTTGTTGTGACACATATTCTAAACCCTATTACACAACACATTTTATTAAAAAAAAAAAAAAAATATTTAAATTTAAAAAAAAAAATATATAGTTGTGATCGGAACTGATCTAGTTTGTTGGATAGTTTTCCTTTATTTTAATATAAAATCAGTTCTGTTTTTTTTTTTTGTTTGATGACTTCTTGGTTCATTTCCTGAGAATCACTAATTCTTTTTGTCTATTGAAGTGGGTGAAAAAAAACAAATAATAAGTAGTTTTTGAGTGATTATAAAAAGGAATGTTTTTTTATTATTTGATAAAAACACCAAATCACTGTTAAGAAAAAAGAATGAGAAAAAAAAATGTTATACATGTTGTTCTGTTAAACAAATAGTTTTAATTATAACAAAACGAAAAAAAATTCTATATGTTGTTTTGTCAAAGAAATAAGGATCACTCTAAATATTAAAATCATATGCATAACTACTATTATAATGTGTTATCAATCTATTTGAGAAGAAAAAGATAAAATAAATATAAAATTATTTCCTTTGTAAATAGAAAAATGGAATTTTGTTTTGTTTAATGTGATGGTACGAAGAGTGAAGTTTTCTTTTTCTTTTGGCCTGTAAAGAAAAGGAGATAACAAAATCAACGGTATTTTTGCACACGCTTGTTGGATTTATTTTGAGAATTTTGGTTTTTACTTTGCAAACTTGGTGTTTGGATGAGATCAATGTTATTACGTGTTGCCCTGGATAATAAGGATAGTGGAGTTTTACGAGCTTACAGAAATCACAGTGTTACATGAAGACTATCAAGACTTCAATCAACTAAAGGAAATTAAGTTAAGTTCTTTTTTTTTGTATAGTTACTAATATTATTTAGAGTAAACCTATTTTCATTATGAAATTTAATTGAGATCAAATGATCCACCAATATTAAACTATTAGAGATTTTTCCTGGGACAAAGTCCTCATATGTATCCGCTCCTAAATAAATTGTAACTCCCGGTATGAAACTATCAATAGTTACACACTACTAAGAATAGTTTCATTAGAAAATGGCGCCGAACTAAAGACATTGCCACAAAAAAAAGTAAGTCAGTTGTAATAAATAAATATTCCATGACGTCATGGAATATTTGAATATCTTTTTGATATCAAGTTTTTTCAAATGGAAAATTTTTGATTTTTTTTTATATATATTTAATTTTTAATTGATTCCTGATGTCATGGAATGTTTTGATATTTTTTTTTTGCCAATGTGAAAATACTGTTTTTTTGATATAACAGTTTATAATGGAAAGTTTTGTTTTGAAAATCCTTAAGGCTTTACACTATTTTTTACTAATGTTTTTGCTGTTTTGATGAGCTTTGGAGCTTGGTGAGGGGATGGTGCTGGGGGCTTGGACGCGTGGTCTACCCTAGTAACGACATTAGCTTTAATTTCTTTTCTTATTTTCTCTCTATTTTTAATTTTTTTTTGTGGAGGAACTCAGCGTCTGGATAGTTGAAACAGATGTTTAGGCTGAATCTAAACCAAACGCTGAGTCTCTTTCATCATTCGGGAGGTTCCAGAGAGTAAATATTAGGGTTGGGACCTACATTCACTCTGGGCCTCATATGTCGTTGCTGGGGAGAGATCGCGAGTTCGATCTTCCTCTCCGTGCTCTCATCACCATCCTCCATATGACCATATACTTTTTGTTTCCTTCAGTTTGAGCGGGTCGAGTCTGGGCTCTGGCCCAGGGGAAATCTCAATCTTCAATAAATGAATAAATAATCAATTTAAGAAATAATTTTATTTTTTTTCTCTCAAAATATTAAAATAAATAAATAACTTTTTTATTATATTTATTAAATAAAAATTTAAATAAACATAAATAAATAATTGACCTTAATAATAAATAATTTTTTTTGAAATAAATAATTTTAGTTTCATAAATTACGTAATTTGAAAAATTTTTAGGAATAAGTATACCTTTTTGTCTGTACAACGAGGAAAGAGGACATATATAATTTTCATTATTGCAATCGCGGTTTATATTTTTTTTGCGGTCACGAAATCGGTGTTTCTTTGTTGGTATTATTTCTGAGTTTTGAATTTTATCCACCACAGCGCGATTTTTGTGTTTTTCTCTACATACGCCACATTTTAGGGCTGTTTGTTTGTTATTTTTACCTAAATTCTCTTTGCATTAATCAGTATATCGGTGTGTGAATTTTCTTTGTATTCACCTTGATAAATTTTCAAATTTCTCTACAATGTCGTTGGTGCCAAACGACCACCCGTTCTTCGGTTTGGTGGAATATGAGTTGTGGATCGAGTGTCTCCTCAGGGGAATCGAGTTCAAAAGCATTGACTGGATACAGCAGCTGAGAGACGCTGCACGAGTTCCAGACACAGGAATATTTCCGTCACATTCTAAGAACCCTGTGGAAGAGGGTGAACTGATTGTCACCGCCTCAATAGTTTTGCTACGTGAAGCGAACGGTTTGGTGGCTCCGGTGTCACCTGACGTTCTTAAAGGATTATTAACTAGAATAACACATTACAACGACCGTTTAAAACGCATTGGTGATTCGGAAGAAGTAAGGGTTGCTTCTGGATACGCAGGTGATCAACTTAACAATGCTTTTAGGATTGTTGCTGGACTGACAATGCAAACCGAAGGTGGAGCCAGACGAAAGGAATATCCAGCTCCTCCCAACTTGGATGAATCTTTTCAGGGAGCGATCGCATGATCGACTCCGATACATATGGATCCAGTGGATGATCTGATTGATAATATAGCTGGGCGTCAACGCAGAGTTGATGATAGACCACGCCATCCTCATCCGGCAGTCGCATTTCACCATGAACAACCAGGACCAGCAGCGTCAACCAACCGAACTCAACACGAACAGATGGGACCAGCAATTCCACTAGAAGAATTGTTTGACGAACACATGGGTGCACCACCACCTTATCAAAGATCTAGCAGGTTCTCAATAGCTCCAGTTCAACGAGTACCGTATGAAGGGTACCAAAATATTAAGAATTTAAGTCAGTTCTTTACGAACTGGATTCCTTTTTTCTCGGGCGATGCTTCAGCACCGGACGTTCATGAGTTCGTTCATGCTGTAGAGGTTGCCGCGCGGAGAGATCGGGTGACTTTTGACGACTTAAAGTCAATAGTCCCCCGATACCTTCTCGGGGCTGCACAACGACATTACATGAATCTTACCTATGAACACCCGGTGGTAAGCTATCATGTTTTAAGAGAAGAACTACTAGTTACATTTGGTACCCTTATTGACGATAAAGCGGTGTTAAGGATGCTGTTAAGTCGAAAGCAGAAGCCTAGAGAAGGTGCATATGAGTTCATTATTGGGATGAACTCCCTGAATAACCGTTTGCTTCGTCCCTTTACAAATCAGGAATTGATAGAAATAATTCGAGAGGGTCTATCTACGGAATTGAAGAACGCCACGATGATAGCAGAAGTTGCCACACTTAGAGATCTACGGGTGTTGTGCCAAAAGTTTGAAAAACTTTGGACCCCATCATCCGCAACATCAAGGACAGTTGGGCAACCTCTGCCATCAAATGCAAGAACAGCTGGCCAATACAGGATCAGCGACGTAACGCTCACAGAAGAGGACGAAGTCGGTTCATCATATTATCTTCCTGGTCCATCAAATTATTTAGCAGGTCCATCAAATTATTTAGCAGGTCCATCAAGTCATTCACCTAGTTCAACGAATTATAATCCATACGTGGCAGCTTATCAACAGCCACCACCAAGAATTTTACCAAGACCAGCATCAGCAAATAGGACCATCCTGCCACCACCATCATCAAAAGAAGAATACACATTCTGTAATCGATGTAAGGACATCGGACATACAGTGGCTAAGTGCCCACAAAAAACATTTTGTTACAGATGTGGTAAAACAGATACCATCCTACCTAGATGCACAAACTGCAATCCATCATTGCATTTAAACTCGCCAGCGGGAGTGCAGCATTCGCGACCTGTGCCCCCGACTCAATCTTCAAGTCCGCGAGGTCAGCAAAGAGATGCTTCAACATCCATGGAAAACGAACCCTCGCCAACACCAAAATAAATAAACCTACAAAAATAATCAATTCAACTGCTACCTCAAAACAAACTCTAACTACTCACAAGAAACTCTCTCAAAAGCGACTGGATCGAATCCGTCGATATTTTAAGACACGAAAATTGTTGAATAAGGCGTGTGTCTCTTCGATCATCTACGAACTGAGTGATCCTAGACCACACGCTTATGTCAACATTTTTAATAAAAAGATTTATGGACTTCTAGATAGTGGAGCCTCTATCAGCATTCTGGGGAGAAATTCCCTCGAATTATTGAAGAACGTCGGCATTTCCTATCGCAAAATGTTTTCTTCCATCCGCACAGCAGATGGAACTCGTAATCACATTCTGGGTTATGTGGACGTTCCTATTTTTTTTAATGGCTCATCGAAATCTTTTCGCTTCTATGTTGTCCCAAGTCTGCATGAGGAACTCTACCTGGGCATTCTGGAAGGAATTTGGTATTTCTGGAAGGAATTTGGTATCACTCCTTTGGTTGTTAGTGCGTTGATACCGAGTGAGTCTGACGACACCTTAACACATGAGCTAGACCCTGACCAGCAACAGAAACTGGAAAATATCAAGGATTCTTTTCCTTCGTTTGAGGTATTAGGCCTTGGAAAGACTTCTTTGGTTGAACATATCATCGATGTTGGGGATAGTGCACCTGTAAAACAGAGGCATTACCCCACATCGCCGGCTGTTCAACAAAAGATCTACGCCGAGCTTGACCGGATGCTTCAATTAGGAGTAATCGAAGAGAGTTCCAGTTCCTGGTGCTCGCCTGTGGTCCAGGTTCAAAAATCTTCAGGGAAGAACCGGTTGTGTTTAGACTCACGACGTGTTAACGCTCTAACTAAAAAGGATGCATACCCACTTCCCTTAATCGATGGCTTGTTGGGTCGTCTAAATAGTACGAGATACATAAGCAGTATTGATCTCAAAGATGCCTTCTGACAAATTCCTTTGTCAGAGGCATCTAGAGATAAAACAGCCTTCACAGTGCCTGGACGGCCATTGTACCAGTTTAAGGTTATGCCTTTTGGCTTGTACAATGCCCCCCAGACAATGTGTCGATTGATGCATAAAGTGATACCTCATCAGTATCATGATAGTGTCTTCGTCTATTTAGATGACTTACTGGTAGTTTCCTCAACATTCGAGGAACACATGAAGCTTCTATCTACAGTTTCTAAATTTTTAAAATCCGCCGGTTTAACGATTAATCTACAAAAGAGTAAGTTTGTTTTAAAAGAAGTTAAGTATTTAGGTTTTCTGGTTGGTGAGGGAGGTCTGAGAACGGATCCGGATAAGGTACGAGCCGTCGAAAACTATCCAGCTCCTTCAACTGTGAAGCAAGTTCGGCGATTACTAGGAATGGCAGGATGGTACCAACGATTCATACTGAACTACGCTAGTGTAGTAGCACCGATTACAGACCTTTTGAAAAAAGGTCCAAAAAGGTTGGTCTGGACTGATGAAGCCCAAACCGCCTTCAATAACCTGAAACGTCTTTTGACTGTGGCACCAGTTTTAACTAACCCGAATTATGATAAAGAATTTTTTATTAGATGCGACGCGAGTTTATCTGGAGTAGGAAGTGTACTGTATCAGCTAAACGATGAAGACCAAGAGTGTCCGATAGCCTTCATTTCAAAAAAATTGAATAAGGCCCAACGGAATTATTCTGTATCTGAGCTTGAGTGTCTTGCATCAATCATAAGCGTAAAAAAATTCAGAGCCTACGTGGAGGGTCACAAATTTACGATTGTGACTGACCACTCAAGTCTGAAGTGGCTTATGTCACAGAAGGACTTGAGTGGCCGATTAGCTAGATGGAGTTTGAAGCTCCAACATATGAACTTTTCAATCGTTCATAGTAAAGGGACCCAAAACGTAGTGCCGGATGCTCTGTCTCGTATGTATGACGACACGTATGAGGAATTTGCTGAAGCGCTCGATCACCATGATGATAATAATAAATTTGACAATGGAGGTTATCGACACCAGGAATACATCGACATGATAGCCAAAGTGCAAATGTCTCCCCAAGATTTTTCTTCGGTGAAACATGTGGACGGGAAGCTATATATACGAATTGAACCTAAATCTGATGCAGTGCCTAATGATTTGCCGCTGTGGAAATTATGGATACCAAAACCATTAACTGAGAAGTTGATCAAGGAACATCATGACAACTGTACAGCTGCTCATGGTGGGGTGAAGAAGACTTTGGAGGGTCTTCGACGTCTTTATTACTGGCCTGGCATGGCATCACAAGTTCATGACTACGTCGTGTCTTGTGATGTCTGCAAACAATCAAAGGCAACAAATCAAGTATTGCGTCCTCCAATGCAATCTCGATTTGTAACAGATAGACCATGGCAGCGTATTTACATTGATTTTTTGGGTCCGTACCCCAGATCAAAATCCGGGAATACGGTTCTTTTGATTGTCCTTGATCATCTATCTAAATTTGTATTACTTAAACCCCTCAGGAATGCAACTTCCCCTTCAGTGAATACATTTTTGAAGGATGAAGTATTTTTAACATACGGTGTTCCAGAATTTCTCCACAGTGACAATGGAAAACAGTTTCTCAGTAATTCATTTCAAAAACTTTTATCGGATTACAATATCAAACATATTAAAACTGGAGTCTACAGTCCTCAAAGTAACGCTTCAGAAAGGGTGAATAGGTCTATCCTATCTGCAATCCGGTCATACATTAAAGATTCGCATAATACCTGGGATTCACATCTGGGAGAAATAGCTTATGCGCTACGTTCGTTAGTGCATAGTACAACACATCATTCTCCGTATTACGCTTTATTCGGACAACATCCGATATGTGACGGGAAAACGTATACAACCCTGCGAACTCTTCATAGTCTCGGTGAACCTATTGAAATAGAACTGGATCATGCGGATCAACTATCTATTGTCCGGTCTCGTATTAAAACATATATGGATGCAGCCTTCACCAAAGGACAGCAACATTACAATTTACGAACGCGACCACGTACGTTTGAGCCAAAACAGCGAGTCTTGGTACGGCAACATCATTTAAGCGATGCTGTTAATAAATTTTCGGCCAAGCTGGCTCCAAAATTTGTGCCGGCCATTATATCGAACACAGTTGGTAATGTTTTATACAAATGTACTCACTTGGATGGTAAGCCGATGGGTACTTACCATGCCAAGGATATCAAAATTTAAACCCTTTTAGGATTGTCTCTGTTTAATTTATTTCGTTCCGTCCCTAACCAAATTCTTTTTATGCCCTAGTAAAATTTATCCTTCTTTCTGTTAATATCTTTTCGTTTTGAATGACTTACTTTTACCCTGGTTGATCTAATAAATCATCCATTATGCTTAACATATCAACGTTTTCGTGTTAGATGTGGGCCGCTTAAGACTTTGTCTGCGGTTGTCTGACTCTATTTGTATTAATTTACCCTCCCCATTCATTTTCTAATTAGATTTCAAAAATTTTTACTATATTAATAGATAGTCTTCATCGTTAACAATAGTATTGTTGTCTCTCATGTACCTGAAATTGAATTTTGGTACTTGAGGGCACTGTCCAGTAAGAGTATTAGGTAAACTTTTTTTCGTTAGTTTTAGTTTTTTTTGGGGAAATTTGATGTACGTAGAAGGAGATTATTCCGAGTTCCACATACAATTACTGGACAGGGCTCTCAAGTATGGGATTTCGGTTGAAGGTCATGATGGACAACATTTTTTTTATTCCTTTATTACTATTACTTTTATTCCTTTATTATTACTTTTATTCCTTTATTATTATAGATCTTGCCTTTAAATAATTAATTTCATTCACTTATCACTTGACTCATTCGCGCATACTTACCAACTTTGTGCTGTGGGTTTGTGCTATGACAGGTAAAACGATAAACACAGTGGTCAACAAACCCTTCGCTTTTACAGTCAAGAATATGGGTGCAGGTGAAATTTGTCTGCGTCAGTAATAATGTTTTTTTTTTATATACAACATCTAAATTTTTAAATTTTTTTTTCTTCTTCATGCAGTTCCTGTAAGTGTGGTTATCTTGTGGGAGGCATTCGACTCATCGATTCGTAGTTCGTCTATATATATTTATAATGGTGGTCCTTTTAATTAAGCATCGTCGCGATTTCCTTTTTTTTTTATTTTCTCAACGCGTCCTAGCTTCATTAAATTGTGTAATGCCCACCAAGAGGGGTAACCTAGTTCTTACTTTATTAACTTCACCGAGCGATTGTTGTATTTTTCAACACTATATTTTGAACATTATCATTTCGTCATTATATTCTTATATTAAGCTTTTGAACAAACGAACAACCTCAAATGGATATTAAAAGTATATAAAGTTTCTTTCTTTTTATAGATTGACCTATATGTCGATCAGCTGTTTGAACGGCATCTCTTATGTTTTTTTTCATTATCCCAAACCGTTTATATATTAGTGTTATGATAAACGAAAAATTATAAATCAATTTAAATGATATTGTATTGCTTTCTACATACCTGTATTTAGAAGGCATTTGATTTGTTGCTAATTAAATAATTGGGCGTATCTGATTAATATAGTGGTGTTGATTAATTTGGGGGATTGAATTTAAATTAATTAGATGAAAAAAAGTTACACTGAGAAATTATATATGAACTCTCTTTTCGTGAATTTAAATCAAATTAATCAGTGCGATAATGGTTAATACTCAAACTCCCAGTTGTTGTTTAAATATTTAAATTTAAAAAAAAAAATATATAATTGTGATCGGAACTGATCTAGTTTATTGGATAGTTTTCCTTTATTTTAATATAAAATCAGTTCTGTTTTTTTTTTGTTTGGTGACTTCTTGGTTCATTTCCTGAGAATCACTAATTCTTTTTGTCTATTGAAGTGGGTGAAAAAAAAACAAATAATAAGTAGTTTTTGAGTGATTATAAAAAGGAATGTTTTTTTATTATTTGATAAAAACACCAAATCACTGTTAAGAAAAAAGAATGAGAAAAAAAATGTTATACATGTTGTTCTGTTAAACAAATAGTTTTAATTATAACAAAACGAAAAAAAATTCTATATGTTGTTTTGTCAAAGAAATAAGGATCAATCTAAATATTAAAATCATATGCATAACTACTATTATAATGTGTTATCAATCTATTTGAGAAGAAAAAGATAAAATAAATATAAAATTATTTCCTTTGTAAATAGAAAAATGGAATTTTGTTTTGTTTAATGTGATGGTACGAAGAGTGAAGTTTTCTTTTTCTTTTGGCCTGTAAAGAAAAGGAGATAACAAAATCAACGGTATTTTTGCATACGCTTGTTGGATTTATTTTGAGAATTTTGGTTTTTACTTTGCAAACTTGGTGTTTGGATGAGATCAATGTTATTACGTGTTGCCCTGGATAATAAGGATAGTGGAGTTTTACAAGCTTACAGAAATCACAGTGTTACATGAAGACTATCAAGACTTCAATCAACTAAAGGAAATTAAGTTAAGTTCTTTTTTTTTATATAGTTACTAATATTATTTAGAGTAAACCTATTTTCATTATGAAATTTAATTGAGATCAAATGATCCACCAATATTAAACTATTAGAGATTTTTCCTGGGACAAAGTCCTCATATGTATCCGCTCCTAAATAAATTGTAACTCCCGGTATGAAACTATCAATAGTTACACACTACTAAGAATAGTTTCATTACATATTATTATAGTCTTTCAACCGACAAGGCTAAACTATATGTGAAATTTTTCAAACTATGTATTTCTAAAAGGGATAATACTCTGGTGAAATTTTAAAAAAATGACATAGATCGGCAAATTCATGGCTACAGTACTGGCCCAATAACAATGGCCAATTAATGTTAACCACTAACGGGCCATTGCTTGACCATTCAAAGTAAACTGCACTGGCAATTGTCTATAAACGGTAGATTGGCCGATCCATGGTTCCAGTAATGGCACGATAACAATAGCCAAGTAATATATACCATTCATGGGCCAATGCTTGGCCATTCAAAGGACTGGCTATTTTCTGTAAACCATAGATCGGCCGATGAATGGTTCTAGTACTGGCACAATAACAATAGCCAAGTACTGTTAACCATTAACGAGACAGTGCTTGGCCAGATGTCAATGTCTGGCAAAACCTACTTGGGTTATTTATTAAACTACTTTATCAGAAGACTGTGGCAAGTCGTTCAACGATGCCCTATCTAAAACTAACAAAGTGAATTAATCAAAGTCAAACAGGCCAATTTCACTGTTATCACTTATTGATAAAATGGTTAAGTTCCCCATACCACCAACATTGCAATTGAACAACTTTTTCACCAACATGTCCTTAGGATGGGACATATTATCACAACTATGCCTTTCGAATTATTACAAAACCAAACAGAAATGTCTAATTAGCTTTCGAAATTATCACCTACAGTCAACTACTACTTGAGGTACAAACGTGATGGCGGATTTAAAAATTTAAATTTTCGACCACACAAGAAAGCTTGTTTCATAAAATTCATATAAAACCGTAAATATAGGTAAACAATTAAAATGCATCAAATAACACATAAGCAATATAAACCACATTTCTATTAACTAGATTCCAATACAAATATTAAATTATTGCTGGCAATTATGGATTAATAAAAAATTACAAATTTAAATATTAGGAAAAAACATGGAATGTAATGCTAATATTAATTAATTATTCAGCAAAAAAACGATAAATAAATAAAAATTAGATAATTATTATTTTGACTGCATGGGAAAATTGGAATTAGATAGTTTTTTTTATGTCTTGTAGTAAAACATCAGAGCTATCATAAAAAAATTATTGACTTTGATATTATTTAATATAAACAACTTGAACTGAAGCTACATGAAAAAATGTGTATTTTTAATATAAGGAAAAAGAAAGAGGCGATGGGACATAGCTCATAAAATGCATTGAAAAAATTATTGTAATAAACTCATAAAACGGACATTGAAGGTAATTGTGCAGATTTTAGCAATTACATCTTATTAAAACAAAAACACATAAACATAAGAAGAGAAGGGAATTAAATGCATTATATTTAACAAAATTATATAAATAATGATGAATAGTTTTATTTTATTATTAACAAACAAAAAAATGGATTATATGCAAATAAAATGTAACACAGATGAAAGGTAGCCACCTTGAATTTGTATATAAGAAAACAACCATTGTAATAAGATTAAGACAATTTAAAGTTTTGTTCAATTTTCTAGATTGATTTTTATATTTTTATATTTTTATTGGAAACAAATTTTTTTTATTTCATTTTTTTATTACATATTTGAAAAATTGATTTTGTCCTTAAATAGATTTGAATGAAAATAAAAAAACTATGATAATTGGATTTTTATTTGATTTAAGATAAATGAACTGTTTTGATTTTATGGTACCGACAGTGAATTTTTACTGTATGAAGTTGATTATTTTAATAACTTATATTTACTGTACTAATTTAATTTAGAAACTGATAATCTATTTTCAACTATTGTTCTTGTTTAAGATAGTCGGACCAAAACAGAAATAAACTCGCATGGGACTATGAGTAACTTCCCGAGCAGAAATTTCTTAGGGCTCAAATACGGCCCTGATTAGGTTAGCCCTAGTTTGATAGGGCCCTGATCATGAGTGTAACGCTTTTGCCTAATCAGGCCCTGATTGGGATAAACGGATCAGGCACTGATCAAGTTTTCCATATAAAATTAAATAGGGCAAACCCTAGTAAGGCATTTTGTATCAGGCCCAGATCAGATTGCCCAACTAGGGGTCAGATACGAAAAATCAAATCAGGGCCGGATGTATCCAAATAAGGTTTGCCCTAAAAGGGTATTCTAATTCAGGTCCGGAACAGGCCCACATCAGATTGCCCTAATAGGGCTTGCCCTATCTGACCCTGATCAGGCCCTGACTGTATTCAGGCTTTCCCTAACTAATTTCTGCACGGGTTGTAAACAAAATTGGAATGGTGTAAGTCTGAGATACTGAATATGGTTACAGACAGACTCACACCCACCTTTCATTCATGTCTTGGGTCACAATTGACCAATTTGAAAATCAATGTCTTGAAAGATATTGGCATAAGATCATTGTGTACTAAATTTGGGGTCACAATGAGAAAAACACTCAGGGGCGTCAGTTGGGTAGGGCTGGGGGAGGGGCATTGGCTCCTCGAAGGATCTGATACTATCAATGCATCGATACATTTAATAAAACCATCTAATCGTGGTAGAATTATACACTATTTAAATTTCAATGCACTGTTATTTTGTAAATTCGTCTAATTTTTAGAAGAATTACTTAACTAATATACCAATTTTATCGTTTACTATTAATTGAAATATATCTGATAATATAATTATAATGTTACATATTATTTTGGCCCGAGTAAAGTAAAGTTCACCGCAATATTCAAACCGTTATCGTTCTTTGTATCAAGGACTAGAGCGCCGCCGATACGAAAGGCGGTCGTATTGCTTATAATCTTCTGATGAAATCAGTTTTAAAAACAAAACACGATCGTTCTTCCAAAAACTCCGCGCAATGGCTCAAAACCAATTAAAACACGCAAATAATTATTTTGCTCCCTTAATAATTCTATGTGGATGTTTAGTATTTGTTTCGTGTAAATATTAATTCTTGAAGTGTTTTGAAGTGCATGACACTTCAAAACATGAAATTTTATTATTATTATTGTGAATGATGGGATTATAAGTTTGTCAAAAAAATGTTGTCAAGTGCGTCAAAAGACAGATTTTTATTTATTTGTTTACCCAATGTTTTGGAATAAAATAAAATTAATTATTTGTATGACATGAAATTTTATTAATACTATTGAGAATTATGGCATTATAAGTTTGTCAAAAAAATGTTGTCAAGAGTGTCAAAAGACAGATTTTTATTTATTTGTTTACCCAATGTTTTGGAAAAAAATAAAATTAATTATTTGTATGACATGAAATTTTATTATAATTATTGTGAATTATGGCATTATAAGTTTATCAAAAAAATGTTATTAAGTGTGTCAAAAGAAAGATTTTTATTTTATTTGTTACCCAATTTTTAGGAAAAAAAAATTAATTATCTGTATGACACGAAATTTTATTATTACTATTTTTTTTTTTTTTTTTTTTAAGAAAATGTGTTGTGTAATAGGGTTTAGAATATGTGTCACAACAACACATAAATACCTTTTAAGACCTAGGTCTAGACCTGGGTCCCACAACAACTGGCGTTCTGAGGTGTAGATTAACGCTTTTTTTAAACATCTGCGGGTTGAAGCCACCTGAGACTAAGTGTTCCGGCAAACTATTCCATTTGTACGCAGTTCGGACAAAGAAGTCTCTCTGCGATCTGCCAGTATGACAGCGCGGGATCTTTACCGTTTCACTGGTTGTGGCAGCCGATTGTCGAGTGGAACGGGGGTAAGAATAAGTTTGAGGCATGATGCCGCTGATTTCATCTGAGCACTGCTGATGACGATATTTGTAAAAAACAACGAGGTCAGCAACAGTGCGACGATGTTGTAGGGAATCAAGTTTTGATGTCAAAGTTCGATCACCTACAATTCGTATAGCTCGCTTTTGAACAGAGTCCAAGAGGGCCAAGATGGAAACAGAGGCAGCACCCCAAACTTGACAGCAGTACTCCATACAGGGACGAATATAGGACTTATAAACATGGAGCAATTGGTATGGAGTGAAAAATTTTTTGCATCTATTTAGGAGGCCGAGTTTTTTAGACGCGCTTTTTGCCATCGCCATTACATGATCGTTCCAGAGTAGGTCATTTGAAACTGTGACACCCAATAAACGAATGTTTTTACATTCACCTATTGGTTCATCATTGGTTCATCATTCATTGAGAATTATTTCATTATAAGTTTGTCAAAAAAGTTTTGTCAAGTGTGTCAAAAGACAGATTTTTATTTATTTGTTTACCCAATTTTTTAGAAAAATAAATAAAATTAATTATTTGTATGACATGAAATTTTATTATTGCTATTGAGAATTATGGCATTATAAGTTTGTCAAAAATATGTTGTCAACTGTGTCAAAAGACAGATTTTTATTTATTTTTTACCCAATTTTGTGGAAAAAACTAAAATTAATTATTTGTATGACATAAAATTTTATTATTATTATTGAGAATTATGGCATTATAAGTTTGTCAAGAAAATGTTGTCAAGTGAGTAAAAAGACAGATTTTAATTTATATTTTTGTTAGGAAGTACTTACCTGGTAGATTCATTGTACAAAATAAAATGGGATACCAGGTTCTTTTTTCCATTTTTGAAGTGAAAACTTCTTTAGCCGCGTTGTAAAATTTTCTGTGGAGTAAAATCTATATATTCGCATTATCAATTTTTAAATCAGCAAAATATTTTTAAATATGAAACACATCCATCGTTTCTTAACGTTTGAAATTGCGATGTGGATATCGCGCTTGACTGGTGTTCTGTAGATCGTGAGTTTAATTCCTGGACTTGGTACATTTTTTTTATTGTTTTTTTTTTTTAATTTTTATTAAATACCATTAAAATTATTATTTTTTTTTTCATGAATTCATAAAAATAATAAAAATTTCTTTTTACGGATTTTAAAAAATTGATCTATAATGCAGTTTTTTAAAGTTATATTGCTACTGTCTTTTGCAATTTGCATTCTAGTCATCATGCTAAATAAATATTGAACGTAGGAAAGATAGTATAACCTGAAACAATTACATTTGTATATCAAAATTGTTGGTTTGAAATTGTATGTAATACATGTTTCTAAAATTAAGCAAAGACTTAATACTTGTAATTTGATACTTGATAATATCGATTATATCGATTTAAAGCTCACAATTACGAGACAGAAATCGCATAAATTCTATATAAAGAAGCATAGCTTATGTATGATTAAACATGGATGGCAATCATGATAAATAAACTAATTAAAAATTGTGACACTTAGCCGATAGTGATTTGCAAACGGCAACAATGCGCATTAATACCAATTAATTTACTTAGCTTTCCGCAGGAAGATTTGTAAAATTTAAAATTGTTGATCTATGTGTGTAATAATCACGCGTACTTTAGTCCCTACTATTGGCATATGAGTTATCTTGTGATATCGTACACCACTGGCAATAGCAGTGCAATCTCATTAGCCAAAGTGATATCTTAGGGGTGCTGGCGGATGAAATATTTTCAATCAACTATACCATCCTTTACTCTAAGTTATGGAATATTCTTTGATGAAACGCTATTTTTTTAAAAATAAAATGTGTTTGATAGTAGGTATGTCACAACAAGGTATGTCACAACAACACATAAAAAACTTTTAAGAACAAGGTCCTACAACAACATGCTTTCTAAGGTGTTGATAGACGCAAATTTTTCTATGATATGTTTTGATTATTTTAAATAAAAAAAATGGAGGGGCTGAAATCTCACGGCTCTGAGATATCAAGACTTCGGTCTGGGTTAAGGATTTTGATATCGTTTTCGGCAAAAAACTTTTATGAGGACATGGTTTTTAGTTTTGGGCAGCGATGTATATCAAACATAACTCTTTGTTAAAGTACAAGTATTTCTTTTTTATCTCTGTTCAGAAATTTATTACAAAACTAACACAAAACATCAATACGTTGCCGGAAAGTTATAATCAAAATTATTGTTAAATTAAATAAAATCAAACTTTTTCACAATTCCAAAAATATTCCAAAAATTAGAATTGATTCAAATATTTAAACTTTTTCTAAATTCCGATAATATTCCAAAAATTCTTAAAAATTTAAACTTTCCCAAAATTCTAAAACTATTGCAAAATTTATTACAAAATCAAAAATTAAAACTTTTTTCAAAATTCCAATAATTATAATAAAATCAAAAATTTAAAATTTTTCAAAATTCTAAAAATATTCCAAAAATTCTTACAAAATCAAAATACGAAACTTTTTTCAAAATTCCAAAAATATTCCAAAAACTAGAATGATATCAAATATTTAAACTTTTTCTAAATTCCAAAAATAATCCAAAAATTCTTATAAATTCAAACTTTTTCCATAATTCTAAAAATATTGCAAAAATTATTACAAAATCCAAAACTCCAAAAATTATAATAAAATCGAAAATTAAAAATTTTTCAAAATTCTAAAAATATTCCAAAAATTCTTACAAAATCAAAAATTAAAACTTTTTCCGAAATTTTAAAAATATTGCAAAAATTATTACAAAATCAATAATACAACCTTTTTCAAAATTCCAAAAATATTTCAAAAACTATGACAACTTCAAAAATTTCCATGTCCAATTTCATTTTCAATTACATTTACGTCATAAAAACAGCTACATTTTTTTCCAAAAAATTGGTTAACAAATAAATGAAATCATTTTTTGACACACTTGACAACATTTTTTTGACAAACTTATTATGCCATAATTCTCTATAATAATAATAAAATTTCATTTCAAACAAACAATTAATTTTATTTTTTTTCCAAAAAATTGGGTAACAAAATAAATCAAAACCTTTCTTTTGACACACTTGACAACATTTTTTTGACAAACTTATAATGCAATAATCTAGATTTTGGTCTTACATACCAATCCCGACCATCAAGATTTCTCCAAATTTAATGTTCCTACTCGTAATCACTTAAAATGAAGGTTTTTTAAGCAAAAATTATGCAAATTTCCTTGTTTTGACACGCTTGACGATTTTTTGACACACTTCCGGTACAGTTATCGAGCACATCGTCCTTTCGGCTCGTCTCATTGAGTAAACCTATTTCCAGAAAAAAAAAATTTCAAATCCGTCCAGCCGTTTTCTAGATTTCGTCGGTTGTGACGTCCGGCCAGCCGGACTGCCGACAGACAGACATACATTTTTTTTTTGCTTTTTTCGAATCAGTAGGTCCTAAAACGTCGAGAAATGCCAAAAAAAGTGGGGGTAAGAATTTCACTTTTAGCTTATGAATGTAATACTTAGGTCTTTCAAACCGAAGTAAATATGTTTTCGAAAATTTTAGACTAAATTGTTTTAGACTTATCAAGGTCAAAAATAATTTGTTTTCGAAATTTCCACCCTCAACCCGTTTCAAATAAAATTTTAAGAGATACACCGACCGTTATAGTTTTCATTTAATCTCACAACCTTGAATTTTTTCAATTTTTTTCTTTTGTAATGTTCGAAGTTAAGGGGGAGGGGAGATGGAAAGAAAACAAACGTTTTTGATAATAACTTAAAAACTAAGCAATCGAGAATTCATTAAAATTTCTTTTTGAAATATATCGATTTTTTCTCGATTTTTTTAAACCAAACTCGATTCCTTAAAAAGAAATTTAATTTTACTATCTTCTTATCTATGTCCATAAAATCTAGACAAAAACAAAAATTCATAATTTTATTGTTGTCAGTAGGCAGGCGCGGACAAATACATTTTATAAATGTAAAAAAATTCAAGTTTTTTTTACTTAAATAACTGGTCGATTAGTAGGCCAATGTCACCCTTATACTACCTTAGGTACTACCCAACACCAATACTAATTAACTATATCGGCTCTGTAATTCTAATCCAGTAAATCAATTTTGGATTTGACTGAATTCAAACCGTCGATCCTAATAATGTATAGACTAGCACTAGAGTTTTAACACACTCGGCTATACATCGCGTAGTTTCAAGTAGATAGAACTTACAGTTTGTGAGAAATCGATTATGTAGAAATTCGAACGGATACCTAAGTCTCATTCATAGGATTCCGTTCTTACTTTTTCAAAGTACGGAACCCCAAGAAGTAAAAACGAAGCGAAACGAAATTTATTTAATGATAAGAATAATAAACAAAGAATAAACAAATTGAAAGTGAAAAAGTTTTCTTAAATTACTGGTTTCATTTAACTTTTTATAAGATAATATGACTTTCGTAATATTAAGTTGATAAATTTTATTTCATTTTCATATAAAATTATGGGTGAAAGAAATTGTTTTGTGAAGGCATTGAAAGAATACACAAAAAACATACGGGCACTTTGAATAATTAATTTTAATGATTCAAAAAAAATTATTATATTTATTTAATATTTTTCGTTTGTCATTTTTCATGTCGGTTTACTGATATTTAAATTTGTTTTTTTATAATATTAAGAAAATTATGGAAAATTAATATTAGTTTTCAATATGTAAGCCAAACTTTTTCATTTTTTGAACTCTGATTTTTTTTTCATTTAAATTGTATTGTTAAAAAATAGCGAAAAAATGGACGTCTCATTTACAAATGTAATCACACACATACATTTTCATTTTACATCTTAAAATTATGACCGCAATCTTTATTTGTCGTGATGACGTTACCAAAAATATTAGTATAGGAAAGATTCATAATGTACCCAACAAACACTGTAGCGGTACAATGTGATCACGCGTGTCATGGCATGTTGTCACTTGGACGTTCAAGTGTATCCGCATATGGTTACAGTAGTTCACAAGAAAAATCTCCCTAAATAAAACCCAACTTTTTTATAGATTTGTTAGTTTTGTAAAATATGAGAACCAAAATTCGGAATAACCTTTTTTTCACCGAAAAATATCTCAAAAACTAGAACTTCGCGAATCTCTCAAAAACAATATTCGTGTATATAATATATTGATATTCGTGTTCAGCAGGTGAAAATCCACAAGAAAAATTAGGGTTTATTCAAGGAGATAAAAAAAGTTCAAAATTTGTGAACTAGTGTTATCATAGTGCCATCTTAGCGTGACAGCATGGTGTGGCGGCAAAACTTACGCCTTATGCTTTTTATTTTGTGACCATTGTAGCACCATGTGAAATACATAACGTGCTCTTACCAAAAGTAGTATATATCAATTCTGCAGATTATGAATGAAAAAATATGTTTGGATCGAGCTTTATGTCACCAAGAGAGAAAACAAAAGGAAAAATTTTCTAAAAATGGCGCCGTTTGAATATTTTTAGTGAAGTACAAGTATTTTTTATCTCTGTTTAGAAATTTATTACAAAACTAACACGAAACATCAATACGTTGCCGAAAAATTATAACAGATCGTAAATTAACATAATTTAGTGAAAAGATGATACACTCAGCAAACTACTCAAAAACCTCTCCACTTAGCGTTTCGAGAAAATATAACAAAATCACAAATTCATGTTTCTTTCAAAATTCCAAAAATATTGTAAAAATTAAATAAAGTCAAACTTTTTTCAACATCCCAAAAATATTCCAAAAATTATTACAAAATCAAAGATTAAAAGTTTTTTCAAAAATTCTAAAATTATTGCAAAAGTTATAATCAAATCAAAAATTGAAACTTTTTCCAAAATTCTAAACATATTGCAAAAATTATTACAAAATCAAAAATTGAAACTTTTTTCAAAATTCCAAAAATTATAAGAAAATTAAAAATTGAAATTTTTTAAAAATTCTAAGAATATTCCAAAAATTCTTACAAAATCAAAAATTGAAACTCTTCAAAATTCTAAAAATATTGCAAAAATTATAACAAAATCAAAAACACAAACTCTTCAAAATTCTAAAAATATTTCGAAAACTTAAGTTTAAGTTTAACAAATTCAAAAATTTCTATGTCCAATTTCATGTTCAATTACATTTACGTCATAAAAACAACTAATTTTCTTTTCCAAAAAATTGGCTAAAAAATAAATGAAATCATTTTTTGACACCCTTGATATTATGTTTCTGACAAACTTATAATGCCATGATACTCTATAATAATAATAAAATTTCATGTCATACAAATAATTAATTTTATTTTTTCCAAAAAATTGGGTAAAAAATAAATCAAAATCTTACTTTTGACAAACTTGACAACATTTTTTTGACAAACTTATAATGCAATAATTTAGATTTTGCTTTCACAAACCAATCCCGCCCGACCATCAAGATTTCTCCAAATTAAATGTTGCTACTCGTAATCACTTAAAATGAAAGTCTTTTAAGCAAAAAATATGCAAATTTCCTTGTTTTGACACACTTGACGATTTTTTTGACACACTTCCGGTACAGTTATGATGTCGTCCTTTCGGCTCTCATTGAGTAAACCTATTTTTATAAAAAAAATTTTTGAAATCCGTCCAGCGGTTTTCTAGATTTCGTAGGTTGTGACGGCCGGCCGGCCGGCAGACAGACATACATTTTTTTTTGCTTTTTTAGAATCAGTAGGTCCTAAAACGTCGAGAAATGTCAAAAAAGTGGGGGTAAGAATTTCACTTTGAGCTCATGAATGTAATACTTAGGTCTTTCAGACGAAAGTAATAAAAGAATGAAGGAATAGAAGAATGAAATAGTTATTTACATATCGAGGACTGAAAGAAAGTGATTACGCCCGCGGTTCATATTACAACCCGACTTAAAGCGGGCACATATCATGATCATAGTGAAGTATAAACATCAAACAATAATTCAATTGTATGTTTTAATATTATGAATAGTTTCTTGCAACAGACTATTATTTTGCGTGCGTATAGTACAACGTTCCACTACGATAACTAGGATGTAAAATGAATTCTACAATTCAGGTGTGCGTATTAATAATTTACTGTGTATGTGTTTCGTGTTACGTTTTATTTTTCGAGCAAAAGTTTACAATATGAGCAAGGCATGAGCGAGTATTGTAAATTTCCAAGAGAATAAAATTCATTAAACACGAACCCAATACAACATTTTATCCTTCCGACACAGCAACATTTAATAATTTACATAAATTGAACTATTTTAACATTCAATGATTAAACAAGTAAAATGAATAAAAAACAACGATTTTTTTATATTTAAGTATCACCAATTCCAAACAATTAAATAAATTTTATTCAATTGCGATACCTATTTAAGTGATTGGTATTTTACAAGTGAAATAACCTACAATGAAAGACATCAAATTTCTAGCTAATGAGAATTGAAAAACTGAAAAAAAAGGCTTTTTCCATATTTGAGAGAGGGATATGCGCATTAGTTTGAATTTTTTGTGTTTATATAATTAGAGAGAAAATTTTTGTCGATTTTTTTATAAAATATAATCAAATTATTTATAAAATACAATCAAATAAATTGTTTTTTGTGTTGCGCAGCATTTGCGCAGCATAATAAAATTAACAGCTAATTATGGCAAACAATTATGGTTGAAAAAAAATAAACCTATATTTATAGTTGTCGGATGGATAGAAGTGTTTCTACATTTTATAAAATTTAAAATTTCATGAAATAATATGACTTTTGTAAAATTGAAACAGATAACTTTTATATGAAATCAAGTGCAAAAGAAATTTTTTAGTGAAGGTAATGAACACAAAGTACAAACGGGCACTTTGAATAATTAATTTTAGTGATTGAAAAAAAAAATTATATTATATTATTTAAATTATATTTAAATTTATCTTTTCATAATATTAAGAAGAAATTAACATTATTTTCTATATATAAATAACCTTGTGTATAAAATTTGAGGCCAATACATTTATGTGAAGCTGCTTAAAATTGATGATCAGATGATGTTCGAAAATGCCTATTTTGGTTTGCTTTAATTGGATATTCAATTCAGTACCTCTCGAATCTCAACAACAATCTTAATATTCACACCTTGCCAAATAATAATTGTGTAACGCATCTAAACAAAAACCCCACCAACTTTTACACTTCCACATTAGATCATAACATAAAATCATTGAAACTTGGAATTTCACATTCAATTTGTGATAGTAAACTTTACTTTCACAAAAATACAAAAACAAAACCGTAAGAAAACGTAAATCTTCAAAACATAATTATTACTTGTTGTTGTTGTTTGTCAAGTCTCATCTTCTTCGAACAATTTCATATAATTTTATTATAAGTTATTTTTTTTTCTTTATTTCAATTCAATTTCTTTCCCAGGTCATGTGAAAGGTCAAGTTCGTGATTTTTTTGTAAATTTTCAAAGATGTTTCTGTAAATTGGTCGGTGTGTAGTATGCATTAGTTACTTCTATGTATGCATGTAGGTATATCAGTAACAATAATAACGAACATGAAAATATTAAATTTAAATTCCTAATATATTTTTGTTGTGTTATTTTCTTGTTTTATTAGTTTTTGTCGACTGTTATTTTATTGAATTTAATAAGCAAGAAATGGCAAAAGCTGATAGTTTTTTTACTATTACAAAATAAGCTCATCTTCATTTTTTATGTAGTTTATGTGATATAGAAAAAATTTGCCTTTCGATTTATTTAAATTTAATTGAAAAAACGATATATAAACATGAAATAGGTGTGGATTTCATAAAATATTTTATTATCAATTTAAATTTTGAAATATTTAAAATTGTTTTGAATATTATTACCCGTTTTTAGGGTGTGATTCACAGAAAAGATTACACTTTTCACGATACGACAATTTCTGGATTGTATACAACAAATACAGTCGATTACATTTGTTTTCCTTGTACAAAAAAATCATAATTTTTCAATTAATACTTTTATCTACTTTTAAATATATTTCATTGTAAAACTTTTTATTCCAAATCAACAAAAAATTCCATTTTCTACCTCACTTAGATAATTGTTAAGATAAAACACAACAACAATAACAGTAGTGAGTATATTCGATAGAAATCAGCCACTCGTCCGTATGTGAGTTTATTAATTTTTTTCAAATACTTTACTCTTTCATAAGATTTTAAAAAGATAAATTAAGAAAATAAAATTTAGTTAAACAAAAAATAAAATAACAAGAAATATGATTTTTCTTGCTTTTAAATATTCCGTTATCTTCTTTCTTTCAACAAGTTTTGCGGATTAGATCGCGGATAGTTTATCATTTTTTTTTTATTTTTAAATTTTTTGCACAATCAAATTGTAATTTTTTTTTCAGATCTTGTTGTTGTTCTTGTTTCTTTTATTAGTTTTAATATTGATATTAATTTGTTTGATTAATCACGTGCGAAGTACTGTAATCTATATTAATTACTTTGAGAAATTATAGAATTAGTACAGAAAATTGGAAAATAAATGGATTGAGCTGATACAAACTCCAACATTGATTTAGACATATTATACCACACCACACACTCATAATCGGTTTTGCTCAATTTGCACAGTATTGTTTTAACAATACAAAAACTTTTATATACAAATTCACATGTATCCACTTTATCGCTTTAAACATAATCGCGTTCTGTATAAATACTGATTTTCGTTCTGTAGAGGGAATTCTGAGGGTTTTATATGCTGGAAGGAAGCTCTAGATTTCAGTGTAATCTGAATTAGTCAAAATATGACGCTTGCTATGTAAAACTGGCCATAAATCGAAAATCATAAATCTTACATATAAAACGAAAATATGATGTCATTCCTAGACTCGGTGCTCGATTAAGCTCAAACTTCAGCACTGTGCATGTTTTGGAAATATGCTGCTAGTTAAAAATTGTTAAAATTCAATGGATATCATTGAATCCAAATCAATAAAAAAGTATATTTCTGTGAGCAGGCAGGTAGTTTAATAAATCAAGATCTGATGAAACATTGCTACATGATGGGAGTTTTTAAGAGGGTAACTAAATATTATTTTTTATAAAAATTGAACCAAGCCTCCCAACAATCTATTTACTACAACAATTACTACAGGTCCTGATTATTGATTTTGATGAAACTTGGTCCTTACTTTTTGTAAGGTTCATCAGCTTTTAAAGGATATTTACCGATTCTTCGCAGTCAATATGATTGTTATCGTTCGTTATATCCTTGCAAAGTAAATGATAATAAATTCACTTTTTTTTTCTTTCATATTTTTGGTTGTCTTTCGTTGAGTTTTGACCGATATATACTTGGACGAGGATACATATGGTACCGAATGTGGCGTGAATTTACGAATGGATTATGATAAAATAAATAACTATTATAGTTTTCATAACCTAAATTTAATGATATTCAAATTTTTCTGGTGAATGTGAGCAGAGGGAACCAACTAGCAATGCTAAGAACAGCGAAAACGATGAATAATGAAATGTTCACTCTCGTTCAAAACTATGTACAACAATTTTCTGCATATTTATAATATTGATTTTTGGTTCACTCCGTTAATATTACATTGGTAGAGACAATGGTTTTTATTAGGCACGTACTCCAGATGCCCATCAAATAAAGCAGAAAAAGCATTAGTAAGGAAACGTTATGATGGGAAACATTCTGTTTATTATATTAAGGACATTATAAATATAAATCAACAAGTTGTTCATCACCTGTGTCTTTGAAGTAACAATTGGTTATCATATTGATTTGTTATTCATATTCAACAATCGCCGGAACCGTTGGCGCAACGATTGGATGTTGTATTATGTTAATTTAAGGTTTAGTCATTAAGATTAACTAAATTACTGAGGCACGAAAAGTTGGATCAGCGGCAAATAATGGCGTAAGTGAAATATTTAAATTTTTTAATTTTTGGGGTTCAATTTTTTTGTTCGTCAGAGTCCGTCTTCTTGTAAACATTTTGCGATAAATTCAGCATTTTGTATTGGCCTGAGGCAAGACATAAACGAATCCACAGACTGCACTAGTCGGAAATTAAAAATCTTATGGCACGCAATTCTTCTAAAATGCCTGATAGTGATGCCACTATCAGGAATGCACAGTGTTTATTACAAGTGATTTTATAAAACATACCACAAGGTTTTGTTGGCATTATGAACAATTTCATAGATTTTTGACAATAATGGACGAAAGAATGGACGGCCTTCCGAACAGAAAGAAGTTTTTTGTAATATTCTGTTACTACGTATGCTCCTCCTTCTTTTATAAAACAATTTTGAGAAAAAAATTCAGATTTATAAGACTAAACAAAAAGTAACTTATTAGTTATTGAGTTAAGCCAAATGGTCGGTGGTCATGTGAACACTTATTTATTTTAAAATTCAATAACCACAAGTCCTTATATCAGAACTCGAAACAACTTGATACACAAGGTTTTGTAAGGTTTTCAATAGTGCCAGCTTCTGGTAAAAATTTTGTTATTCTTTATGTTCAACTGTAGCTCAAAACTTTGAAGCAATTCGGATCAACTTTGACACAAAAAACAAAGAACAAAGGAGTGAGGTGTTTCTAGTACACCTGTTTGTTTTGAAATTGAATTACTTCAGGTCCTGATTTGCGATTTTATTCGAATTTGGTGTATAATCTGGCAGTGAATTAAATAGGTGAATGTATTTCGGATCGTGCTCTAGACGTTCTGTGTGACTGTACTGAACGGGATGTTAAGTGTTTCATTCTGCCTGCCATATCTGCTGTCACTGGTATTCATAATACAAACAATGAAGCTATAACCCTCTTGCACTTTATAGATTCATGCTGTGGGGGAACGTCTAACTTAGTTAATGTCATACTGCTACTTTCGAGAACCTATCGAAGATCATTTGAATAAACTTGACATTATATTAAGAAGCTAAAAGGTCCAACAATCATTCTGGTTGACTTCAACGTTCGTCTAGTAATGTAATTCGACCGTCTTACCGATAGCAGAGGCCTGAGGGACAACATGATAAAAATTTTATCTTGCGATGGGGTATTTTGTGCCGCACATATCTTGAATTTCAGTATGAATGCTTCCAACTGGGAACAAGGGTTCGCGGACTGTGAATCAGATATGTTCACTTTTATGGACGTCATACTAACGGTCTGCGTGGACGCCTGGAATATAAATCTAAATTCACACAAATAAATGGACCTGCCTATCATAATCTTCATAACATGAAGGTAGAACATCTAACGATGAAGGCAGAACATCTAAAAAAAAAATCTGCATAAGAAATTTGTTACGGAAGTAGGCAATAGGGACCCAATGTCAGACAGGGAGCTTGCTCAATGTAGAATTCGTGCTACCACTCTTCGAATGGCAATAATATGCACTTACGGAGTACGGTAAGCAAAATGTTACTTAGCACCTTAATACCAGATGATATAAAGGACTCACCCGAGCATGCAGAAATCAGAATGGTAGTTTTAATACATTTTAACTCTCGAGCTGACTCAGATTTCAGAGCCAATGGAGTAGAGGTGGCTGTAATGTGTAAATATGAAACATGGCAAGGCTCCTGACTCTAATATATTAGAAGTAAAAATTGTTCAGCAGTACTGGACATTTTTAGTTAAAACTTACTTAAACCTTTTCATACAAACGGCTGCCTCCGATTTGGTGTTTTACAAATACAGTGGCAAATTCATATCCTTAACGCGACCGTTTAGGTAATTTAAAAAGTCAGCGATAGGGATCTTTAAGATCCTACATAAAACCATCCAACCATGCTAAAAGAGCAAAAAGTATTCAACAAGCGGTAACAGAAAGCACCACGGTCAGACGCTATAAAATTAATAAAGTGGTAAAACCAAGGCGCACATACTTAAAGAGATTATAGCCTGCCCAGAATTGAAAGAATTCGCGAACTTTGTCAATAAGGTTAGGAAAACAGCTAGAAGAAAGCAACCCTTGAATTGAAGAAAATGTTAACACTATATCTTCATACACAGATTTCAATAAAATGCCTCAAAAATTTTACTCATTTAAAAAAAAATAGATTGATTTTACTAATTTACTTTGAACAAAAAAACAAAGTAAAATAATATAAATCCAAATACTTGTGGCATAATAACATTATTCTGGTAACCAACTTATCTTTGAATTTCAATTTACATAATGACCTCGATCGAACATTTAATTGAGTATAAATAGTAAGATTCTCCATCTATTTTTTCGTATTTTATTATCTTTAACCTCGTACACACTTTTAAAATTTTCCCATATCATCTCAATACAAAACGCAAGTCAACCATTTCCATATATCTTCTCAATAAACAATTCTATCCAAACGAGAAAATATGCTCTTCTTCTCTACAACTACCATTCTACTTTTTATAAATTTAAACAACCGTAGTATAGTTACACATAAATATTATGACTACGCTTTACTTAACAAAAATTCTTATTATTTACGTAGATAGAAACATGTATTATTAATTGACATTAATTGATGCAACAAAACAATTAACTGAGAAAATGTTTAAATAAGGTCGGAACCGCAATGATTTAGCAAATCATTAGAGAGTTTCTCTAAATATGAATATTCTTGTTTAAGAGTAAATTTTGAAATAGGCCGTCGTTACAGTGCATACTGCGCGTTTGAATTGTATAACGTATTGTTTCAAATAGTTTAATAACAGCCACGAGAGGTAAGCTTATAACCAAATCGAAGGTTTCCAGATCTACTACCGCTACATACCTCCTAGCACTTCACTAGACGAAGTTCAAGAGACATTTGATCGACTTATATCAGACGTCTGAGGTAACTCTTACTCAGCCACTCTAATTATGCGCGATTTGAACGCATGGGTCGGTATGTGGAGAAAGAATTAAACGTACATCTTCTAGGCATCAAGCATTGCTTGAAGCGTTTTGCAAGCTTGACTCTAATATTGCTCAATCATGGCACAACGGCAAAATTCTGGAAGGATGAAGACAGTTCAATTATTGATATTACTTTTGGAGGTTAGTGCAGATTATTGATGTATCTTTGCTGCCACTACTAAAGTTTGAAAAACGTAAAACAAAGCAGAAAACATAGCGAAACGGGAGGAAAATCAAAGAGTTGAACACAGAAATGGTTTGCCGCTACATGGTTAAATGTATGCTGACACATGGAAAGGTGCAAAGATATTAAAAAAATCTCTTGCTAAATATCGTAAAGAAAAAGCGAAACTTCATATAGTTCATCCATTCTGCGGAAAAGTGACGATAATTAGAAGATTAGAGTCTAAGGAAAAAGTCTTAATCTCCTTAGAAAATGTTCGCATCTCAAATATACTTTGAAAAACAGATATAAATAAGAAGCCGGTTTTAAAATGTGAAGATATAATAAAAATTTCAATATTTATATATTATTCAGGTATTCAGTCCCCATTTCTGTAAAACTAGTAAACTTTGGTATACTATTATTGTATTAGTATACTTTATTAGTAAACTACTACTCGAAGCTATCTATTGCGGTATTTTTTCTTATTTATTCTTTAAGAAAAGGTTATTAACTCCGCATCAAAGTATAAAAAACCTCACCTGAAGCATTAACATGAAGAGCATTAATTGAAGCCTGAAGAGGATTAATCTGAAGAGCAAGTAGAAATTTCGAAGTTCACAACGACCTACAGTTTGTCAAAAATACCGCAAGTGGCATGAAGAAGAAATTTGTCCAGCACAAAACTGGCAACTTTTCGTCCAATAAACGCGGTTAAATACCGAGAGGGTATTATCTTACTGGGTTTAATTTAAACTCAAAGATAAGGTGGAAAAGGCACGTAAAAATATTAAATCCTACTAAATATTATTCCAAAACGGTGAATTGCGAATTTGTATAGATTGTAAGGTGACACTAAATCAAATTATGTAAATGGAATATGGATATATCCATTACCAAAAATTGAAGATATTTCCGCTACTTTGGTATTTTACCGATTCAATGCTGAGGATATAATATTTTCTCGTTCGTCCTTTCCAAATTGAACAATCAGTTAGTTCAATGGTTTTTTTTTGTATCATTTTTAGGGTTCCGTACTAAAAAAAGGTAAAAATGGTACCCCATTGGTGAGACTTCGGTGTCCGTACGAATTTCTACATAATCGATTTACTCACAAACTGTAAGTGCTATTGTTATGCCCGCCAAATTACGTGATATTTAACAGGTAGCATGTATAAGAAAATCTACATCAACTCCAGAACATATTTAAGTTCTGTACAGGTGGATTGACAGGAATTTAGATCTTTGTAGTTAGCGGCTCCGGCTCACTAACAGTAAAGACTAAATTCCCACTCAACCACCACCCTTTTCCATTTTCTTGCTTATAATAGGGTTATTTTGCATTTTTCATTAACATTTTTATTAACATTGAATCGGTATACCTTCTCATCGGACTCCCTGTAAACCATCAAGGTTATAATGATTTTTGTTATATATATTTGCATTCTATTTACAACGTCTCGAATTATGTTTATTTTCATAAAAGCGAAACAGAAGATTTGCTAAATTTTAAATATCTCTCTACATACAATAACAATAAAACAGAGAAAGAAATGAGTGTTGCAATACATGAACGTTTTCAGTTCTTTTTGGCTGTACTCTTAATTGACAAACGGGTGGTTCTTACTTTATTTTGCATTTTATAAATCGATAGGAAAACAAGAGGAATGTTATGGAAAAAATGAGACAATCAGTTATTAACTGGTTACGTTCTAAATTGTAAATGTATTGATTACAAGAATATGAATAACGAGCATCTGTTTCATGCAATCAACTCTTCATTCCTTCTTGTTTACAATAATTAAAAATTATATAAGAAAAAACATTTTTCAATTTAAGTTGAGTTGTAATTTTAAATTAAAACAAAAATGTTCTAGCCAAGTGGGATAAAAAGAAAGAACAAAAAAAAAGGATATTATGTGTTATTGTCTTCTGATATGTAAATGTAAAAAGTAGTTCTTTTTTTGTCGCAATAAAGTTTACAAAGAAAAAAATATATATATATATAGCAAAGAAATTATTTTGCAGTGTTATAATTTATATTGATAAATGTTGTGTTAAGTCTACAAAAAATCAGTTAAATATATAATCTTGTACACGATGATACAAGTTAAAAGAAAGAAAAAGTTTTTAAATGAAAATAATTTTAATAAAGTTTATTCTACATATTCAACATAAAGAAAATTCTACAAAAATAAATCTGATTGAATAAAAATAATAATATAAGAAAAAGCGACAAAAATAGTATATTTTTCAACGATGCCGAAAACAACATATTTTGAAGCGAGAGGACAGTTTATCAGCCGAGGCGATAGCCGAGGTTGGTAATGGTCGCGAGATTCAAAATATGATTTTCGGCGAGTAGAAAACTGTACTTTTTCTACTACTTTTTTAAAAATTATTATTAATTATTAAGCATTTTCATTTAATATTACATACAATTCAAATTTTAAAACATCCAAACAAAATCTTTAAATTTATATTTCTGCTATTAAAATATAGATGACTCAATATGAATAAATTATTCAATTTCTATGTTATAAATAAAACCATCTTTAGTTACAAGCCTGATTGTTCTTTCGAACAAAAAATCGTCAACTGTATACATATACATATATTTATTCTATTTACACTACAAAATTCTATAATTTTATTCTATTTGGTCTATAAAGTCCGTAAAATCATTAAATAACACATCTTTAAAGGTTTATTGTTTTTTGCATTTCGCGTCTACATAGTAGGCTTATAACTAAAGACGGTTGTTTAATATACAAAGTCAAGTCTAAAACAAAAACAACAGTTTTGATTTAGTTTTTGGATGGGAACGACGTTACGTAAATTCCTGATTTATTTTAAATTTTAAAACAACGTAAAATATTTTATGTAAATAAGTATTTTTTTTCGTTTTTCTTAAATAAATAGGTGAAATAATTTTTTTAAAAATATCTCAACACCAACTGTTTGTTACCATACTATTTAAAAAGAATATGTGAATCTTATATAGTTAACTATTATATTATTTTTACATTTTTAATGTAAATTGTCCGTAAATAGTTCTAAAATTAATTAACGTCGTCTTCCCAAGAAAGACAAATTAACACTCAAAAATTATTTCATTCAATTAATTGATTCTCTTAACGGGTGTTCTAGTTAAGAAATTAGAAAATAGATGGCTTTTAAAAAATTACTTTCGTCACTAGGTACGAAAGTAATTTGTATAGGTTTTTTTATAACTGGTGACGAAAAAGAAATTTTCGATGCAATGAACAAACATCGAAAGTAGATTTTTTAAGTTGGGTAGTAGAAAAATATATTTGTTTCCCAGTACATCATTACATATTTATTCTCCTTTTGTCAACCATGCTCGTGATAATATGAAAAAGCATGGTGCAAGAAAAGTGCTTTTTTTTGAAAAGTTAAGCACCGCAGGAAGTCGTTGAAAATGATTGATTGAAATGAATATAATTGAATGATGATTGCACATTAATTGAAGTAAGGCCAGAGAAGAAGAAAAAAATGGATCTTTTGGCTTTTTATCGGAGCATCAGAACCTTGAAGTCAACTCTCAACAAATTGAAATAAGTTCATGTTTATATTTTATTTTTTTTTTAAATTCAAAAAATTTTATTTTGAATTGTTTTAGACCATAATGGTCTTGTAATTTTAAATAAACTATTAGTGTTATATTGGAAATCTTTCTTGTGTTAGAGTCCGTGTTTTATCTGTACATTCCTGTATCATTTTGAAAATTTAAAATAAACCCTTGGATAATAAATATCGTAGGTATCTATGAATATAAAAGTCGAATGCGACACTAACAAGATGAAATTTTCTACAGTTTTTAAATGTGTTTTCCTACGACTACTGGTAACAAAAACTGATTCAATTATTTGTTTTCATCTATATTTTATGATCATACATAGATAAAGAGATAGCAAAACAAAAGTTTTTTGTAAGGAATCGAGTTTGGTTTGGAAAAATCGAAAAAGATCAAAATATTTCAAAAAAAAAATTTCAATGATTTTTCGACTGTTTAGTTTTTAGATATTGCCAAAAATGACTGTTTTTTCCTGTGAAATTTTTTTATCCTTTAATAGAAAAAAAAAGTTTGGTAACAGATTTAGTAATTCCTGAGGTGATTGCCTGACGTTTGGCATAACGATTTTTTGATTACTTTGTATCAATTGTTTGAGCATCGTACGGTATTATTGTTAATTATTGTTCAACAATACACAATTGACAATTGCTGCATCTTAGGAGTATTTTTGATTATATTTATGTACTATTGGTATATTCAACAATCGCCGGGACCATTGGTGCAACGTTTGGTTGTTATATTATTTTAATTCATAGTTTGATCATTATAATTGGTTAAATGACGAAGGTATGAAGAGTTGGACCATTCTTCAATAATGGGGTGAGTGAAACGTTTTAATTTTTAAATGTAGTAATTATAGTTAAAGTGGTGTGGGTGATGATTTTAGTTCCTCTGACTTTAAGATCGTCAGAGTTCCTGTTCTTTACTGATTTGAATCGTCTTTTTGTGAAATTTTTGCGTGTAATTTTTTTTTTGTACTGGGGTAAGGAATAGTATAATCGAATTCACAGACTGAAGCTGGTTGGAATAAAATACAGGCACCCAGTTCTTCTAAAGTTTCTGATAGTGATTCCACTATCAGGAATGCACGCTGTTCATTAAAAATTTAGCAAATTGCTAGTTCTTTTTTGTGTCATTGAGCTTTCTGGCGCATATTAGCAATTATTATTTTCCGAAAATTTCCGAAAGGATATTTACGAGACCTTTCCTATTGCCGATAAAATCTAGGCAGTTGTTCAACCCACTTCTTCATCAATTGCTGCAACATCGCAGTCAACATCCCACAGCAAGGTAACACCAAGTGATACGGATCACGACTTTGCTAATCTAGAGACTCGACTCAAACAACAGCTGAACAACAAAAGTTTTAGGTCTATTACAAAAGTAATAGGTTACAGGAGTTGGCCATCCACTTCAAGAGAGAATTTTAATAACTACAGACGATCTTCAAGATCTCATCACCGAGCTTCTAGATCGCGAGAGATATGTGCTTCTATCACAGAAACTTTGGCAATGAAGCACGTAAATGTTCGCAACCGTGTAGCTACAAAAACAAGATGCAAAAGCATTGCCATCTCTGAACTCTGGAAACTATTAAGGCCCGCTATTACTAGCCTAACAGTAGGATCTACAATTCAAGTCGTCTTTTTGTTAAGGACGATAAAAACATATTACAGTTTTAATAGTGGTGCTGAAGTCTTAGTACATCATTCTACCTTTTCACACGACAATAAAGATTCCATTCAAATACTAGATGGAGCTAATGGTACAGCTATTCTCACATATGGTACTAAACTGTTAAAAATTAACATCGAATTTCGGCGTCACATACACTTTCATACCGGCAGATGCTAAAAGGCCTATAATAGGTGCTGTTTTCTTCTCAAAGGAGGAGATTTTGGTTGACCTTAGAAATCGTAAGTTAATAGATTCAAAGACCATGTTAACGCAATTATCACTAATTGCAATACGCCTAATTCTAAACGTTTCAGCGTTGACAATCAATTCGGCACTCTTTTAAAAAGTTTAAAAAGTACATTATATTATGACTAATAGAAGGCTTTCGTCCATAATCCTAGACGCTTGGACCCAACAAAACATAAAGCTGCAATGACCGAATTCGAACATATGGTTAACTAGGTATTTGTTGTTCTTCTAATGCCTCAGCTTCCCCACCTTCAGAAAAAAACGAGAACTAGTGACCTCATGGAGACTACAGATAGCTTCATTCTGTCAATATTCCGGATAAATATCCCATTCCCAACATATAAAATTTTTCCTTGCAACTAGCAGGATGTAAAATTTTTTCAAAAATAAATCTGGTAAGAGCCTTTCAACAAGGTCAAAGAATTTATTGCTGCCACTACTTTTTTATAGCAGATCTGTTGTGCAACACACAGTTCAACATAACATCGACGTTTCGAATACCGTAGTTGAAGTTGTACTACAACAACAAACAATAATGGATGTTGGTGGTCACTTACATTTCTCTCTAGAAAACTTACTCCTACTGAAGCAAAATACACCGCGTTTGATAGAGAGCTATTATAGCAATCTGTCTCGGAATTAAGCATTTTTGCTATTTCGTCGAAGGTCGAAATTTCTCTTTCTACACTGATCGCAAATCTCTTATTACATCAATTTCCTCCAAAACTTTAAGAATTCCACGACAACTACGTCATCTAGATTTCATCCCACAGTTCACTACAGACATTCGACATATTAATGGTAATATCACGTTCTGATGAAGAAATTTCAACAGAAATCTACACTTTTACTTTCAACCTGCAAGATCTCCCAAAATTGCAACAGGCGGACGATAGACTTAAGATATTAATAGGTCATGACAAACCGTCAAGATCATTCAAAGTTAAACTTAAGTTCATACAATCATCAGGCAGCAAAAACAAAATCTGGCGCAAGACATAATCTGGTAATAATCGATCATACGTCCCACACAGCATCAGAAAAGCAATATTCGATAGCTTACATGGTTTATTATAACTTACTTATAACTTGGTTCGATAACTTACATCCTGGCACACGTGCAACGCGAAAATTATTCTTATCTAAATGTTTTTGATCACGAACGAATGTCGACACAGGGCTAAATTTTGTGAATCGTGTCAACGATCAAAAACTCACACAAAATCTCCGATTGGTAAATTTTAATAACAAAATTGAAGATTTGACCATATCTGCAGACATCGTTGGACCACTACCCCGCAATCAAACGGGTACAGCTACATACTGACAATAACAGCCTGCTTCACACGTTGGTCAGAATTAAACCTCGTAAAAGACATGACAGCAAGTACCATTGCATCAACATTTTAAGAGGAATACATCTCTACGTTTGGTTTGTTTTCGATCATAACGACAGATGGTGGCGGAGCTCACAAAGCATCTCTTAAAGCGAGATGCAATACCGTTCATTGGAGAACTGACTTCTTACTGGTTTTACTTGGCATTAGAACTTCATTCAAAGAAGATTTCGACTACACACTTTCAGAATTAGTGTATGGTGAAACTCTTAAAGTCCTCAGCGGAATTTTTATCGACTCTAAAAAGACTAAAACAGCCAACAATTTCGAAACTTTTGAGTTCATTAACAGATTGCAAAGTAATATATAGACCATAATTCCTACTACTCTCAGTCCACCCAATCAGAACGACATCTTCCCAAGAGATATAAACAACTGTACACACGTTTTTGTTTGAGTAAACAAAGAAGATGGACACCTTAGTACACCTTACAAAGAGCCGTTTACAAAGAACACAACGATTGTCATCGACAGATTAAAACCAGCCTACAGCAGACAAAATTAGTACACACAAAAATAACAAACATGTACATTTTAATTAATCGATCCAAAATCCATAATTTTTGATCTGGTGGGGGAGTATATGTGGTGGCAACACTCGGCAAAAACACAAATTAACAACGAATAAAACAAAACAAATTGTTGTAAAAGTAAAAAGTGTATGAGGATCCTTAGTTGACAAAATTTCAATATATTATTTTTACTGATAATATCAACATTTTTATTAATAAGTTATAAGAAATAACAAACTTTTATTTTTTTAAATTATTCACATAAAACAACTAACCAAAAAGTAAAACAGCAGCAACAACAAAAAAAACAGAAGAAAAAAAACAGTTGGAAAAACATGAAAACATTTTGTACATTATTTCCTCAACTTTTTTACTTCAATTTATATCTTCGTATTTTTTTTTTCTGTAAAAAATTTAATTTATAGTAATATAAATTAATATAATAAATTTGTTGAACTAATTCTTCAATAAAAAAGAAATTAATAAAATTATAAAAGCCATTGGATTTTAGTTTTATGAAAAAAAAAAGTGTAATGACAAATTAGAAGGAAAAAGCAATAAATATTTGTTGTAAATATTTGATTGACTAAAAATTCAACTCAAATCGATTTGATTTGGATTTTAATAAAGAAAACTAAATAAATTCCATTTAATTTAAAAAAAAAACTATTACATATTATCATTTTGTTTTGTGTGTAACTTTGAGCAAATATTGATTTTCATGATTCCATAACGAACTTACATTTTTAGATAATTGATTTTGTAGCAGACAAGAATAATAATTACAAAGCATAGACATGTAATTAGCAGTTGATTAATTTTATTCCATTATTAGTTGTAACGAATTACGACTGCGGTATAGTAATACTCATACATAGTGATCGTGTTTCGTTTTTGTCACCTTTCACCGCTTATATAAATTTAATTTAGTAGCTGAAGTATTATATTTGCAATTTGCATTGCTACGACCATAAATGAATAAAAGGACTGTTACTGAACGGGTCTGCCCTTTACTCATCTCAAGAATGATGAAGATGTCCATCGACCATCTCAGCTTTGTTAAAAACATGGCTTGCAAAGAATGACTGATATAAATCTTACTACTGCTGAGTAACCTTAGTTACATATACAAATTTTCATCGATTACTTTATGGTCTAATCGTACCAAACAGTTTTTGGTTAAAATTCTTACCTCGTATAGATCGTAAACTGAGATCTACTGGTTCAAGTTGTACTGGAGGGCCCTCTGCCTGAAACAGAAATAATTTTGTCTTTAATTTTTATATCATAATAAAATTTTTCAAACAAATTTTTGTTGTTTTCTAATTTCTATTCCTAAAAAATTATCCTTCCGACAACTATAACAATAGGTTATTTACAAACATAATAGTCTCAGTAGCTATATGTTATTATTAGTCTTACACCAATAAAATAAATACCTGCTTATTGTAATTTGTTGCGCGAAGATTTTTGAATCAACGAAATACAATAATAGTATTTTATTGTATGAGTGTTTGTTTACAAGTGTAAAAATTACAAATTTGCAAGAGACGATTGATCATTACCAATATTTATCTTACCGACAAAGATACACGTATTATTTTAAATTAAATTACATATTTTAAAATTGATTGATAAAATTAATTTAAAATTGATTGGTAAACTAAATGAAAAATGTCAGGCAAGTGCGAATATAATTCGCTCGCTGAGGGTTCCGTGTATATAATATTTGAGAAAAAAACAGTTTTTGTTAGTATAGTTTCACGTTTATTTGAAATTATAACAAGTAAAAAAAATTTAGTTTCGATTTAGCAAAATCCCCATACCAGTGATTTTTAATTTTTTTTTTTTTTGTAATGTTCGTAGACAAAAAAAATTTTTACATTTTCGAAAATAAGTCGAAAACTGCGCTTTCAAAAAATACAAAAAAAAACTGTTTTGCAACACAAAAAAAAATCATCTTTCATATGACACCCCACTTGACATGATCAAAAATAATTTTTTTTCAAAATTTCTACTTTAAACCCCTTCCAATGAAATTATAACTACCAAAAAAAAATTGTAGTTCCGATTTAGCAAAATCCTTACACCCATGAATTTTTTTAAATTTTTTCTTTTATATTATTCGTAGATAAGGGGGGGACAAAAAAAATTTACATTTTTGAAAATAAGTCGAAAACTGTGCTTTCAAAAACTACAAAAAAAACTGTTTTGCACAACAAAAAAAAATCACCTTTCATATGACACCGCTTTAATATGACATGATCAAAAATAATTGTTTTTTCAAATTTCATATGACACCCCACATGATATGATCAAAAATAATTTTTTTCAAAATTTTTGCTTTAAACCACATTCAATGAAAATTTAAAATTATAACAACCAACAAAAACTTGCGGTTTCGATTTATCAAAATCCTTACACCCATGAATGTTTTAAATTTTTTCTTTTCTATTGTTCGTAGATAAGGGGAAATGGCAAAAAAAATTTTTACACTTTTGCAAATAAGGCGCAAACTATGCTTTCAAAAATTACAAAAGAAACTGTTTTGCACAACAAAAAAAAATCACCTTTCATATGACACCGCTTTAATATGACATGATCAAAAATAATTGTTTTTTCAAATTTCTACTTTAAACTTCATCCAATGAATTATAACAACCAAAAAAAAATTTTGGTTTCGATTTAGTAAAATCCCTATACAACCATGAATTTTTTTAAATTTCTTAAATTTTTTCTTTTGCAATGTTCGAAGTAGTTAAGGGAGCAAAAAAACCACTCGTTTTTGGTAATAACTCTAAGACTAAGCAGTCGAAAATTTAATAAAAATTTTTTTTGAAATACTTCCATTTTTTTCGATTTTTCTAAACTAAACTCGATTCCTTAAAAAAACCTTTGTTTTACTATCTCCTTATCTATGTCCATAAAATATATTTAAAAACAAATATTTGATATTTTTTGTTATCACAAAGTGAGGAAAATTTCAAGTTGATAGCACTTATAGTTTGTGAGTAAATCAATTATGTAGAAATTCGGACGGACAACGAAGTCTCACCAATAGAGTACCACTTTTAATTTTTCAAAGTACGGAAACCTAAAAACAATGAATTTTGTTTCGCTTTTTGTACCATTCCCAAATAATTTAATAAATTTTATATACTCGTAATTTCAATACCATTTGATTGTTTGGTATTTTGAAAATAAAATGACCTATAATGAAAGACATAATGTTTTATTCTAATAATTTTGTTCACATTGGAAATTTATTTCAAATTAAATCATAGAATTATTTTCCTTTTTAATTATTCGAGAGAGGAATATGCGCATTAGTTTGAATTTATAGTTTTTATATAACTGTAACTGAGAGGGAAAATATTTTTGTTGATTTTTTTATTAAATACAATCAAACAAAATTTAGAATTATTTATTTTAAACAAATTTAATATTTTCCAATAACAACTTAATTTATAATATATGTTACGCGTTTCGAACATAAATGTTCATTCTCAAACGTTTCAAAATATTATAAAATCAAAATAAACAAAATTTATTTCAGAGTATAATACAATCAAATAAATAGTTTTATTCTGTTCCGCTGATTTGCGCAACAGAATAAAATTAATAGCTGTTTATATTATTCAGTTAAGACTACTACCGCACACAATTATGGTTTTAAACAAACAAAATTTAACTTATTGTCGAATCGGGAGGATAAAATAATTTATTTGATTGTACTAGATTCTAAAATAATTTTATTTTCTATAAAACTTATTAAAACACATATATTATTTATTTTACCTTTTTTAGTACTTTTATGCTAAGTATAAACCTGAAAAAAAGTTCGGTTCAAATTTCAACTTTTTGAATCGTACAGAAGCCGAATTTTATTTATAAGGACATTAACGACTTAAGACATTTTTATTTATAAAGACAATAAATTAAAGACATTTACGGTCATAAAAAGATATATAATCCATAATAATAATTTTATTAATATTGTCACATTTTTCTATTTGTATTGTCACATTTTTCTATCATCAGCACCTTTGCTATTTCACAACAACAGGAAAACAATACAGCAACAGCATTCCTATTTAGAATATTCTTCCAATAGCTAACTGTAAAAAATCACTTTACTTCTTTTTATATGGTTCTATGTTCACATCACATAGTTTCGTTACAATTTTGCTTAATTTCTTGATTATTCGAGCTCAATTTCTTTTCAAAGAAACTCGAGAAATTCTAAGAATAATCGACGTCAATATTTTGAATGTATATAACATGTTTTTGTTTTATCGACCCTACTTCTTGGAAGTAAGACAAGTTTAGTTGGAATATTGTATAGGGTGAATTGAGGTCGAATATAAATTTGTTTTGTATTTCGTTGCGATTATGTAAAATCGTAACAAAATATAAATAATCTTATTTTAAATTTTCAATAGATTTTTTGTTTGAGGTTTTCGACTTATTACCGAAAATGCGAACTTGATTAAAAATTAAAAAGGGAAGTAAGCAATACTAGTGTCTACTACAAAAGCGGATGGTTAACGAGGAGTATGGCAAAATCTCAGCGGAGAACGAAATTCCAAAAAAACGTGAGAAAATTCGTCACAAAATACAACATGGATTTTTTTGAAAATCGAATGCCCTCCTGATAAAAAAACAAGCTATCTCAGGAGATAAAGTTACCCACAAACGCCAAACAGCAAAGGGACCTTTTGCTGAAGCTACAAACAGTATGAGATAGGAAACCAGTATCAGTGCTCCAATAACAAATAGAGAGATTATTAGAAGCAGAAGAGAACCTAGGCGAAAGTAGTAGAAAACAAAGACATTGACGAAGTGAACAAAGGACGAAAACGTGAGTAGTCAAAAAATCCGTTAAGCTTATAGAGGCCCACATACAGTAGTATAATAGGTTTTCTAAGCAAGGTAGAGACTTAGCGATAACAGAAAGTGAAATAAAGATAGGATGGATGATCTACCATATTCGAAAAAAGCATGCGAAGATGAAACCAGCCTTATGCATGAAGGGTAGAAAGAGAGGACATAAGCTAACAGACTGCCTTAATGATTCAACCTGCATGATTTGTACAACTGATAACAAAGAGAATCTAAAGCACGCAGGAGGAAACAAAAGCTGCTCAGCGTTACAGATGGATCTAAGCCATAGTAAGGTCACACAAGATCAACTAGTGGATAGGTAACCAGTGGATAGTGGACCAAACCGGTGGAGCAGCTATATGGGATTGCTTGTCCAAGTGCATCGATAGATAAATTTCTGTGTAATATGCACAAGCTGGTGAACGATGCTCAGTGTAAAAGAAGTATACTTATAGCGGGCTCTTGTGAGTGACGACTCTCTAGCTAGAGGAAAAACAAACAAACGCGATACGGTTCGTGATAAACGGAAAGAACCGACAAATCAAAGAAAGAGCCAACAGAAGGTTTATTGGAGGAGTGCGAGGTCAGTTGATGAGGCCGTATTCGGTTTCATGCCATAGCAAGTACATCAGGAGCAGCCTCAACTAAAGCCTCGTTGCTGTTGAACGACGTAGTTTAGGCTTTGCGAAGCAACCATGTCTAGCTGCAAACGTCGTTGCTACAAGTCATAGAAAGGATTGGAACAAATAACATATAACATATAACACACAAAAGACTAAATCAAGCCATACAAGCACATGAAGACCTGACAAAGCATTAATATGAACGCCGTAAAAACCGTTCAACGATAGCAGTAACCCAAATTTTAATTGACACAAGGGAAAAGATAATCTAAAAGGAGATTAGCCTTAAACATAAAAAATTGTTACGAAGCTGTTGTCCCAGGAAGAAAAAAAACTCTTTTGTCAGAAATCGTTGTTTTGCATGAATTAACGCGATCAATACAACTTAACGGTTTCTATTTCATATCTTTCTCAACCCTGTTGGCTATTATTTTTTTTATTGATTTTTATCTCATTTTTGATATTTTGTTGATTCATAAAATTTTTTGAGATATATACTTGAACATTTAGAAATCAAAAAGGCTACTGAATTATGCTACTGTTTTTTTTTTGTATTTGAGTAACTATTCATGTTGCAGTTACTGTAATAAATTTCGCATAAATAGTAATAACATTCCTGCATCACTAGAAGAACCAGCTACCGTAGGACCGTTCTTCATCTTGTGTTGGTCTGCTTTTGTAATCAAAATCATAACAACATTGCAAATATACATTTTTTTGATTATTATTGATACGCTATTATTTTATTCCGGCTGTGTACGTGAAATGCTATTAGTGTGTAAAGTTTGAACAAAATCATAACATAATTAGCAATACGACCAATTATATATTTGACGCAACGATTGAGTTGTATTTGTTTTATTATTCTTATGCAACAGTCACCCACCCGTATCAAAGGCGCAACATTGTTAGTGACATCTTGTATTACTTTTTGTTTTATTACTCTTATGCAGCAACCGTCTAATTTAATCTTTTAAAATATAATACTCGTAGCTACATTGGTGTGAGTGTTGATCCCGGTTTCTTCGGGCGTTGGGGTCGTCAGAGTTCCTACTCTTTGTTTTCGCTTATTTAAATCCATTTACACAGTCTCAAATTTAATCTGATCTGAATCTGATTATTTTTACTGAACTGGGAGAAATTACTTCTCGGACACACATGGCTGAAGCTCGCTGGAATAAAATATTGCAAGACACGCAATCCTCAGATTGCTTCCTGTTAGTGACATCACTAGTTGGTCCAGCGTTCAATACAAAATGCAGCTTTGCAGACGCCATAGCAGTATTTTTGATAGAAAAGTAGCTTGAGGAGGTGGAGTGTCAGTGTGGTACAGTCATTCGCTTCGTCAGAAGATGAATTTCTATAGGAGGGTTACAATTAAATTAGTTGACCGAGTAAAATTTTTGTCGCCGCAGGAAAAAGCGTAAAACGATTATGCTCAACACCAGCGGATAGGAGCACTTCGCGATAGTGGTGGCCAAAACAGCAAAAGTTAACATAGCAGCTTTGGGAATCATGCCGTGTACTACTTTCTAGCATATTGTATTGTTCCCATTTTTGCTAAATTCATATCACTTGAGTCATGTTGCATTTATGATTCCTACTACACGACACCTTTTATTAAAAAAAATATTTATCTTAGCAAAGCTGTGACAGAAAATTCAGAATCTTGTAACGATCGGCCCTATTTCGATTCCTGCTCATCTAACTAATTCACTATAGGAAATAGGATTTCAGCTCTTACTCTATATCAAAATAAAAAATCAAAAAACAAAAACATCCAAAGAAAATCCGTAAAACAATTTATTATTTTATTTATTTTTTTTCATTTTGGAGCTGCCTAAATAGTAAAAATTAGGTCATACAAACATCATTAGAGAATATAAAAAGATTCATCAAAATTTTCTTTAAAAATGAGTTTGGGTTGGTTGTTTTAAATTTATTAAATACGAAATTGTAGCCCTTGGTTTTTCGTGTTGGAAATAGCTAGATGGGAGATGTTTTTTTTGATTAATAAAAAAGAGTTACAATTTTTCTTTTGTTTTTCTCTCATTCAACTAGAACTGTATTTTGAGATCATGTAATAGATGCTGTATAATTATTAAAAGTTAAGGTTTGTTAGGTTAAGGTTAATGTTTGTTTAAAAGGAAACAGAGATAGAAAATTCTCGCACATAAATATCGATCAATCTGTTCGATGCGATTTATTTTTTAATTTTGATTTTGCTTTGGATACAAAACGTTATAGTTATTTTTTGTTAAGAAAAAAAATATTACAAGAACTTTCTGTCATATCATTGTTTAAAATTTAATAAAATCATTTTTATTGAATAAGTTTTGAGCCCTTGTCATACAACAAAAAATATTTGAGAAATTTTACGAAATTGTCTACATAAATTTACAACGAATGACTGCAAACCGTTATTTGACAACCATAATATTAATCGCAATTACCTTTAACAAATTTTTTTACATTTAATAATGACGCCAACCATGAAATTAATAAAAATAAAATTAAAACTAATTAAAATTTCACTAACTTCATAATTATCATATCGTTTCTTTTTCTTCATCTATCTATGCTAACTTTAATCTTAATTAATAAAAAAACGACTTTCCACATAATTCGCCTGTCCTACTGTCACCCATTTTATTATTGTTCATAATTTTATTGTTTAAAAATTACATAATAAATTTTAACATATTAATTAATTTTTTATATTTTGATATTTTTTTTCTTAATATTGTTACGGAATACCCTTTACGCGTTTTTGCAGGCGGGTGTAGTGATCTCAAATAAAAGAAGAAAAAACAAAAAAAACAATCATTTAGTAATGCAATAATTATAAAAAAAGATTGTTATTTTAATTAATAATAATTAATAATTTAATTATGGTATAGGTGTGATTTTTTATTTTCAGTTTATATTATAGACATTTTTACCCGGATATGGAGTTATGAAGTTAAAACAATAGTTTGAATGTGTTGACTGTTGGTAACAACATTATTACTATCGTTGTTTATAAATATTATGTGTCAATAGAATTACAGTTAAATATTGACATGATGATGACACTAATAGATACTGTTATGTTTTGATAGTTTCATAAAACTTAGATGATAAATTTTTTTTTAATAAGTTTTATTGTGATTATTTTCGTATATAGTTTTTTAGTGTATAGTAAGGTTATTACTTCGGTTTGAAAGACCTAAGTATTACATTCTTGAGTCAAAAGTGCAATTCTTACCCCCACTTTTTTTGGCATTTCTCGACGTTTTAGGACCTACTGATTCTAAAAAAGCCAAAAAAATGTTTATCTGTCTGCCGGCCGGCCGTCACAGCCGACGAAATCCAGAAAACCGCTGAATGGATTTCAAAAACTTTTATTTCTAAAAATAGGTATACTCAATAGTAAGAGCTGAAAGGACGATGTGCTCGATAGTTGTCCCGAAAGTGTGTCAAAAAATCGTTAAGTGTGTTAAAACAAGGAAATTTGCATATTTTTTGCTTAAAAACGTTCATTTTAAGTGATTACTAGTAGGAACATTGAATTTGGAGAAATCTGGATGGTAGAGATTGGTATGTGAGATCCAAAACTAGATTACTGCATTAGAAGTTTTTCAAAAAAATATTGTCAAGTGTGCAAGTGTGTCAAAAGAAAGATTTTTATTTATTTTTTACCCATTTTTTGGAAAAAATAAAATTAATTATTTGTATGACATGAAATTTTATTATTATTATAGAAAATTATGGCATTATAAGTTAGTCAAAAAAAAAATGTCAAGTGTTTCAAAAAATGATTTCATTTATTTTTTTAGCCAATTTTTTGGGAAAAAAAAATTTAGTTGTTTTTATGACGCAAATGTAATTGAACATGAAATTGGACATGGAAATTTTTGAATTTGTTATAAGTTTTTGAAATATTTTTGGAATTTTGAAAAAAGTTTGTATTTTTGATTTTGTAATAATTTTTGCAATATTTTTAGAATTTTTGAAAAAAATTTTAATCTTTGATTTTGTAATAATTTTTGGAATATTTTTAGAATTTTGAAAAAAGTTTGATTTTATTTAATAATTTTTGGCGTTTAAATTTTTTAGCGGAGTGTGGTCGATTATAGAAAACAGACAAGGACAACAACTCTACTGTTTGGTGTTGTAAGGAAAATGATACTACTGATTAAGAAACGCCAGTGGTTTATAGTAGCAATTTCTAGACAATGAAAATGCACAGCACATATGTCATTATCATCAATATCATCAGATACCATGGGACCAATCGGACGAGTGTTCTAAATAGCCTCAATGGGTGCCAATAACGTGGACACGTGGATCTGGTAAAAAACCCCATATGTGGAGTTGCAGACGGAATAAAATTCCAATTGATTTTATCGTTTAAAAGAAAATCAGAAATTATAGTACAAGCGCTTATCTTTAGGAAATCAAATACAAAGTTCCATGTCTTTGAGCTCCAATAAAATTTAAGCCATTGTCACTGAAAATATCAGTGCACAGTCTACGAATTGCAGTTAATCGGTGTAAAGCTCCAAAAAGCTACTCGGTTCTCACATTCTACGCACGTAACGAGTTTGAGCGTTTGCCCAGCATGTAAATTTTTTGTGTGTTGATCAAGAACAAGGGCGATATAGCTCCAATAAAGGGGCTAAGCCATAAATTAAAAAAAAAAGATCAAGAAAAAATCTTTTTGTAACAATTCTCCATTCGCATTTCAACCTTTCTTAAAGCTACATGCAGAAAATTTCATTCTTTCAAAGTTAATTTATCATAAATAATTATCAATACTTTTTTCTTATTTTTGTTTGCAAAGTGTAATTTAAATAAGTTGAAAGAATCTATTTGTGATCACATTAATCTAATCAACCTGATTAATAGCATAATAATACACAAATTTTTAGTTTAATTGTGTACTTTTTTCTTGTTGTACAGTTAATCTTGCTGCATGAAACTCTATTTTGATAAACAAAGTGATTTTTTTGCAATTGCTATGAGCTTATAAAAATATGAAATAATATTAAAAAAATTGAGATCCAGAATCAAAACGTTAAAATATGGAGGGGCTGAAATCTCACAGCTCTGAGATATCAAGACTTCGGTCTGGGTTAAGGTTTTTGATATAGTTTTCGGCAAAAAACTTTTATGAGGACATGGTTTTTAGTATATAAACATAACTCTTTGTTAAAGTACAAGTATTTTTTTTAATCTCTGTTTAGAAATTTATTACAAAACTAACACGAAACATCAATACGATGCCGGAAAATTATAAAAGATCATAAATTAACATAATTTAGTGAAAAGATGATACAATCAGCAAACTACTCAAAAACCTCTCCATTAGCGTTTCGAGAAAATATTACAAAATCACAAATTCATATTTCTTTCAAAATTCCAAAAATATTGTAAAAATTAAATAAAATCAAACTTTTTTCAAAATTCTAAAAATATTCCAAAAATTATTACAAAATCAAAGATTAAACTTTTTTCAAAAATTCTGAAAATATTGCAAAAATTATACAAAATCAAAAATTGAAACTTTTTTCAAAATTCCAAAAATATTCCAAAAATTAGAATAAAATCAAATATTAAACTTTTTCTAAATTCTTATAATATTCCAAAAATTCTTAAAAATTCAAAAATTCAAACTATATCCAAAACTCTAAAAATATTACAAAAATTATAACAATATCAAAAATTGAAACTTTTTCCAAAATTATAAAAATTAAAATAAAATCAGAAATTTAAAATTTTTCAAAATTCTAAAAATATTCCAAAAATTCTTACAAAATCAAAAATTGAAACTTTTTCCAAAATTCCAAAAATATTCAAAAACTATAACAAATTCAAAAATGTCCATGTCCAATTTCATTTTTAATTATATTTTCAGCAATCTATTCAAAAACGATCAATTTAGCGATTCGAGAAAATATTACAAAATCACAAATTCATATTTCTTTCAAAATTCCAAAAATATTGTAAAAATTATAATAAAATCAAACTTTTTTCAACATTCTAAAAATATTCCAAAAATTCTTACAAAATCAAAAATTAAAACTTTTTCCAAAATTCTAAAAATATTGCAAAAATTATTACAAAATCAAAAATACAACCTTTTTTCAAAATTCCAAAAAAAATTTAAAAACTATAAAATATTAAAAAATTTCCATGTTCAAATTCATTTTCAACTACATTTACGTCAAAAAACAGCTACATTTTTTTCCCCAAAAAATTGGCTAAAAAAATCAATGAAATCATTTTTTGACACGCTTGACATTATTTTTTTGACAAACTTATAAGGCCATAATTCTCTATAATAATAATATATTTTCATGTTATACAAATTATTAAATTAATTTTTTTCCAAAAACTTGGGTAAAAAAATAAATAAAAATCTTTCTTTTGACACACTTGACAACATTTTTTTGACAAACTTATAATACCATAGTTCTCAATAATAATAATAAAATTTCATTTCAAACAAAATTTTAATTTAATTTTTTCCAAAAAATTGGGTAAAAAAATAAATAAAAATCTTTTTTTGACACACTTGACAACATATTTTTGACAAACTTATAAGCAATAATAAAATAAAATTTCATTTCGAACAAAATTTTAATTTAATTTTTTTCCAAAAAATTGGGTAAAAAAATAAATAAAAATCTTTCTTTTGACACACTTGACAACATTTTTTTGACAAACTTATAATGCAGTAATCTAGATTTTGGTCTCACATACCAATCCCGACCATCAAGATTTCTCCAAATTTAATGTTTCTACTCGTAATCGCTTAAAATGATCGATTTTTAAGCAAAAAATATGCAAATTTCCATGTTTTGCACACTTGACGAGTTTTTTGACACACTTCCGGTACAGTTATCGAACACATCGTCCTTTCGGCTCTTCCCATTGAGTAAACCTATTTTTAGAAAAAAAAATTTTTGAAATCCGTCCAGCGGTTTTCTAGATTTCGTCGGTTGTGACGGCCGGACGGACGGCCGGACGGCCGACGGACAGACACACATTTTTTTTTTTTTTTGCTTTTTTAGAATCAGTATGTCCTAAAACGTCGAGAAATGCCAAAAAAAGTGGGGGTAAGAATTTCACTTTGAGCTCATGAATGTAATACTTAGGTCTTTCAGACCGAAGTAAAACGTTTATATTAACTTAGAGGTCTTTGTAAACGAAACAAAGAAATCTAAAAAATTCTTAGGTTGATTCTTGTATATAACGTTGATTTTCTTGGGTTATAGCCTTGTTTTAATAATTTATAAATAATAACAAATTATTAATATAGATTAATAAATTTTATTATTATGAATGTTTTTAACATGTTTCGACGTCATTTACAAAACGTCATCATCAGAACTGAAATTCAATAAAATAAAATATACAATCTAGAAACATTGAATATAACAACAATAGCTTACCAAAAAAAAAAAAAAAGTAAATAGAAGTTAAAAAAAAATATTTTTTAAAAAAAGTTTAGTAAAACTAATTATCGAAAAAAAGTTCAACATACAGAAAACGAATACTTTGTAATAATTGAAATAAAACAAAATAATAATCATAGAATACTAAATATGAATAAATCAAAAAAATATAAAATGTGATGATATACAATTTTGATAGACAGGTTGGTTTTACGTTATTATATGAAAGGTCAGCGAAAAAAGAAGAAATTTAATTAGATTTGTTTTATTGTTATTGTAAAATAGTAAATCAGTATTATACTAAGTAACGATGAGAACATTAATTAAAACGTTTCATTAAAATAACTAAAAATTATTATTTTAAGACAATAAATGATCATATGAATTTTTTAAATAATCAGAATCTGTTTGTTTATTAATCGAATTTTTTGATTTTTTTATGTAAATCATTTCTAAGATACTGCGTTTACGGAAGTTTGATTCTTTATGTAGAATTTTTACATTCGACAAGTTTATAGAATGATTATGATTATTAAGGTGACGTGAAAGAGCACTATGTGAAGAAATAACTTGATAACTTGAAATAACTTAATAACTTGAATTAATAACAAAAACTCGACGGATTAAAAACACACATCATATAAATAACATAGTCTTCAATCAATTAGAACACAATTTTATTTTTGGAATTATTAACCAAGAAATTTCAGAAACTATCAAAAACATTAAGAATATTAAACAAAATATTACACAACTAATTAATTTCGCACATGAATATTTACCAAATAATATTACAACAGATCTATTGGATAGAATTAAAACTATTTATGAAATAGTTTTTGTTAAAGTCAAAAACAAACAACTCAAAAAAATTAACCATCTTAAAGGAATATCAGAACATATTGTTGTTAATTCTAGTAATCTTGTAAGTGATGATATAAATACAGGTAAATGGTTGGCTAATACAACAGATATATTAATACCAGAAAATGTAAAAAATATTTTAAGTTTAGGGAATAAATATTGCCCACCGGTTGCACATAATTCAGTTCCATACCATAAAATTATTAGTGACGTTGAAAGCGTACTTTTTGACTATGATGAAAACATTAAAATTGAAGCACGCAATAGACTTTCTAATATATTAACTAATTTTAAAAATCAAATCAATAATAAGAAATTCTTAACACTTAATGAACAGAAGACTATTACTCATGTTCACCAAACAAAATCCTTTCTCAAAAACAATCCAGATATAATTGTAACAAAATCTGATAAAGGCAACATTACAGTCGTTTCTTATAAAACCGAATACCTTAATAAAATGGATGAAATTTTAAATGATACTACCACATATAAACAAATCACTAAAGACTCCATCTCTTCTATACAAAAAAACATAAATAAGATGGTTATGTCTTGGGAAAAAGATAAACGTATAGATAACACTTTAGGCAAACACCTTCGTACATATAATGGTACAACTGCTAAAATGTATGGTTCAACTAAAGTACATAAACCAGGTTTTCCATTAAGACCTATAGTTTGCTCTATTGGTACGCCAATATATAACCTTTCTGCATTTTGTAGTAACATTTTAAAACCTAGTATAGGCAATACATCAACGTTTGTAGGGAATTCTGAAAACCTTATAAACAAGATTAAAAATATTATAATACCCACTGATCATGTTTTGTTATCATTGGACGTTGTGTCATTATTTACGAATGTAGATAGCCATCTTGTGCTTAAATTGGTAAGTGAAAAGTGGTCAGTAATTAAAAATAATAGTGGTACAAAACTAACAAAATTACAGTTTATTGAAGCTTTGAAGTTAGTTCTTAATAGTTGTGAATTCAAATTTAATAATAAAACTTACAAACAAATTTTTGGCTCCCCAATGGGATCACCTGTTAGTCCTATGGTAGCCAATTTAGTAATGGAACATATTGAAGATAATGTCCTTGAAATGTTAGATTTTAAGCCGATTTTCTTTTTTAGATATATTGATGACATCGTTACTGCAATACCACTAGACAAAGTCCAATACTTTTTAGATAAATTTAATTCTTTTTATAATAGAATACAGTTTACAGTTGAACATGAAGTAAACAAAACATTGCCCTTTTTAGATATTAGGATTATCCATAATGATGACGGTTCTTTGATTACAGACTGGTACCATAAAGATTCATGGTCGGGACGCTATCTTAATTTTGATTCGTGGCTTCCGTTCTCATACAAAATTAATACTATTTCTATTCTCACACAAAAAATTATAAAATTGTCTAATGATAATTTCCATCAAAAAAATTTCGATCTTTTAACAAAAACCCTACTCCATAATAACTATCCAATACATCTTATTAATAAAACTATTAGACAGACTAAATTTAGATTGTCACAACAAGATTATAATATTAATCAACAAGATAACGTTACAACTATCAATAATGAAATCACTCCTGTTAATAACATTAAATTCGTATCTGTTCCATATATTAAAGATTTGCACGGTAAAATTAAAAATTTATTACAAAACTATAATATTAAAACAGTAGGTAGACCTTGTTCTAATTTAGGTGATATAATTTTTTCAAAATTAAAAGATAGAGATCCGATCGAATTACAGTCTAACGTAATTTACCAAGTAACTTGTGATTGTGGTGTCAATTATACAGGACAAACAAAACAACTTCTTAAAAATAGGATTTACCAACATTCCCATGACGCAAGATATCAAAATTGTAATGTTACTCCTAACGCTCAAGTTATTTCTTCACATAGTGCTCTTTCACGTCACCTTAATAATCATAATCATTCTATAAACTTGTCGAATGTAAAAATTCTACATAAAGAATCAAACTTCCGTAAACGCAGTATCTTAGAAATGATTTACATAAAAAAATCAAAAAATTCGATTAATAAACAAACAGATTCTGATTATTTAAAAAATTCATATGATCATTTATTGTCTTAAAATAATAATTTTTAGTTATTTTAATGAAACGTTTTAATTAATGTTCTCATCGTTACTTAGTATAATACTGATTTACTATTTTACAATAACAATAAAACAAATCTAATTAAATTTCTTCTTTTTTCGCTGACCTTTCATATAATAACGTAAAACCAACCTGTCTATCAAAATTGTATATCATCACATTTTATATTTTTTTGATTTATTCATATTTAGTATTCTATGATTATTATTTTGTTTTATTTCAATTATTACAAAGGATTCGTTTTCTGTATGTTGAACTTTTTTTCGATAATTAGTTTTACTAAACTTTTTTTAAAAAATATTTTTTTTTAACTTCTATTTACTTTTTTTTTTTTTGGTAAGCTATTGTTGTTATATTCAATGTTTCTAGATTGTATATTTTATTTTATTGAATTTCAGTTCTGATGATGACGTTTTGTAAATGACGTCGAAACATGTTAAAAACATTCATAATAATAAAATTTATTAATCTATATTAATAATTTGTTATTATTTATAAATTATTAAAACAAGGCTATAACCCAAGAAAATCAACGTTATATACAAGAATCAGCCTAAGAATTTTTTAGATTTCTTTGTTTCGTTTACAAAGACCTCTAAGTTAATATTAATAATCCCCTGGGTGAAATATGGGGTCTACAGAAAATAACCACAAATTTTTTCATAATATAACCTTACGATTTGGAGATAACATTGGATATAAAATGAAAAACTTATTGAATCTTAACATTAAATGTGCCAAAGCTATAAATAAACAACATTTTCTTCTACGTTGTAGAAAAGAACAATTAATAACAAAAACTCGACGGATTAAAAACACACATCATATAAATAACATAGTCTTCAATCAATTAGAACACAATTTTATTTTTGGAATTATTAACCAAGAAATTTCAGAAACTATCAAAAACATTAAGAATATTAAACAAAATATTACACAACTAATTAATTTCGCACATGAATATTTACCAAATAATATTACAACAGATCTATTGGATAGAATTAAAACTATTTATGAAATAGTTTTTGTTAAAGTCAAAAACAAACAACTCAAAAAAATTAACCATCTTAAAGGAATATCAGAACATATTGTTGTTAATTCTAGTAATCTTGTAAGTGATGATATAAATACAGGTAAATGGTTGGTTAATACAACAGATATATTAATACCAGAAAATGTAAAAAATATTTTAAGTTTAGGGAATAAATAGGGCCCACCGGTTGCACATAATTCAGTTCCATACCATAAAATTATTAGTGACGTTGAAAGCGTACTTTTTGACTATGATGAAAACATTAAAATTGAAGCACGCAATAGACTTTCTAATATATTAACTAATTTTAAAAATCAAATCAATAATAAGAAATTCTTAACACTTAATGAACAGAAGACTATTACTCATGTTCACCAAACAAAATCCTTTCTCAAAAACAATCCAGATATAATTGTAACAAAATCTGATAAAGGCAACATTACAGTCGTTTCTTATAAAACCGAATACCTTAATAAAATGGATGAAATTTTAAATGATACTACCACATATAAACAAATCACTAAAGACTCCATCTCTTCTATACAAAAAAACATAAATAAGATGGTTATGTCTTGGGAAAAAGATAAACGTATAGATAACACTTTAGGCAAACACCTTCGTACATATAATGGTACAACTGCTAAAATGTATGGTTCAACTAAAGTACATAAACCAGGTTTTCCATTAAGACCTATAGTTTGCTCTATTGGTACGCCAATATATAACCTTTCTGCATTTTGTAGTAACATTTTAAAACCTAGTATAGGCAATACATCAACGTTTGTAGGGAATTCTGAAAACCTTATAAACAAGATTAAAAATATTATAATACCCACTGATCATGTTTTGTTATCATTGGACGTTGTGTCATTATTTACGAATGTAGATAGCCATCTTGTGCTTAAATTGGTAAGTGAAAAGTGGTCAGTAATTAAAAATAATAGTGGTACAAAACTAACAAAATTACAGTTTATTGAAGCTTTGAAGTTAGTTCTTAATAGTTGTGAATTCAAATTTAATAATAAAACTTACAAACAAATTTTTGGCTCCCCAATGGGATCACCTGTTAGTCCTATGGTAGCCAATTTAGTAATGGAACATATTGAAGATAATGTGCTTGAAATGTTAGATTTTAAGCCGATTTTCTTTTTTAGATATATTGATGACATCGTTACTGCAATACCACTAGACAAAGTCCAATACTTTTTAGATAAATTTAATTCTTTTTATAATAGAATACAGTTTACAGTTGAACATGAAGTAAACAAAACATTGCCCTTTTTAGATATTAGGATTATCCATAATGATGACGGTTCTTTGATTACAGACTGGTACCATAAAGATTCATGGTCGGGACGCTATCTTAATTTTGATTCGTGGCTTCCGTTCTCATACAAAATTAATACTATTTCTATTCTCACACAAAAAATTATAAAATTGTCTAATGATAATTTCCATCAAAAAAATTTCGATCTTTTAACAAAAACCCTACTCCATAATAACTATCCAATACATCTTATTAATAAAACTATTAGACAGACTAAATTTAGATTGTCACAACAAGATTATAATATTAATCAACAAGATAACGTTACAACTATCAATAATGAAATCACTCCTGTTAATAACATTAAATTCGTATCTGTTCCATATATTAAAGATTTGCACGGTAAAATTAAAAATTTATTACAAAACTATAATATTAAAACAGTAGGTAGACCTTGTTCTAATTTAGGTGATATAATTTTTTCAAAATTAAAAGATAGAGATCCGATCGAATTACAGTCTAACGTAATTTACCAAGTAACTTGTGATTGTGGTGTCAATTATACAGGACAAACAAAACAACTTCTTAAAAATAGGATTTACCAACATTCCCATGACGCAAGATATCAAAATTGTAATGTTACTCCTAACGCTCAAGTTATTTCTTCACATAGTGCTCTTTCACGTCACCTTAATAATCATAATCATTCTATAAACTTGTCGAATGTAAAAATTCTACATAAAGAATCAAACTTCCGTAAACGCAGTATCTTAGAAATGATTTACATAAAAAAATCAAAAAATTCGATTAATAAACAAACAGATTCTGATTATTTAAAAAATTCATATGATCATTTATTGTCTTAAAATAATAATTTTTAGTTATTTTAATGAAACGTTTTAATTAATGTTCTCATCGTTACTTAGTATAATACTGATTTACTATTTTACAATAACAATAAAACAAATCTAATTAAATTTCTTCTTTTTTCGCTGACCTTTCATATAATAACGTAAAACCAACCTGTCTATCAAAATTGTATATCATCACATTTTATATTTTTTTGATTTATTCATATTTAGTATTCTATGATTATTATTTTGTTTTATTTCAATTATTACAAAGGATTCGTTTTCTGTATGTTGAACTTTTTTTCGATAATTAGTTTTACTAAACTTTTTTTAAAAAATATTTTTTTTTTAACTTCTATTTACTTTTTTTTTTTTGGTAAGCTATTGTTGTTATATTCAATGTTTCTAGATTGTATATTTTATTTTATTGAATTTCAGTTCTGATGATGACGTTTTGTAAATGACGTCGAAACATGTTAAAAACATTCATAATAATAAAATTTATTAATCTATATTAATAATTTGTTATTATTTATAAATTATTAAAACAAGGCTATAACCCAAGAAAATCAACGTTATATAAAACGTTTATGTGTAACAATAATAATTCGTTTAGAAGTTTAAATCAAATATTGATTTTTGTGTCGAACTTTAACATCAAACATTGATTTTTGTGTCGAATTAACGCTGTGATTACTAAATACTACTAAGTACAATTAAATAGTACAATTTATAATATAACTTTAATGTTAAAAATGTCTGATCCAAGTGATGCAAACGCCTGTTGTGTGATATGTAATGGCAAGCTTATTCGGAAAGGCATCCAATGTTCAATATGTGCCAAAAACTTTCATACTTACTGCGTGGATGCACCTGTCAAGGCCGACAAATGGTGTTGTACTGAGTGTACATTAAAGGAACAGAGACTAACGGACTCTTCTACTGGTTCTCAAATAACGGAGGCAAACGGTTCATTATTAAAAGAGCTTGTTGACGAGGTTAACCAAATTAAATATAAGCAGGATGAATTCATTAAGGCATGATCTTTTATAAATGAACTACAACTTAAACATAATGAATTTTCTGAATCTTTAGTAAGCTTCAACTCTAAATGTCATAAAATGCTAGAAATTGTAAACAAATTTCAGATTTGGAAAATAAAGTAGAATGCCTTGAAGATCTTAACAAAACGCTAACTCTAAAATGCCAATATTTATCTACGAGATGTAACGCCATTAAGCACTTTTCGTATCAATCCAACTTGGAGGTCAGAGGAATACCACAACTAGCAAACGAAAACCTGTTAACTATATTTCAACAGTTATGCAAAAAAATTAATTTTGGTTTGCAAATGAACGAAATTAAATATATTCATCGCACAAAGTCTAAAACAGCTGAAAAACCGGTAATTGTCGAATTTAGCTCTAAGTTTGTTAAGCAAAATTTTCTGATTGCGTACACTTCTACTGCTGGTGTTTTTATTAGTGATCTTGGCTACGCAACTATCAATAAGAAAATACTTGTTTTTGAGCATCTGCCGTTATGGAAGAAAAAATTACTCAACGATGCTAATATACTTAAAACTGATGATTTTAATTTCTCTTATATGTGGACAAAATTCGGCAAAGTTTTTTGTAAGAAAAACGACAGCAGTAAAACAACCCAGATTGATTCGTTCGAAAGGTTGGACCAGATCAAAAAATCCAACCAAGTATAACATATCTGAACTGCTTTGTCGTCAGTATAGTTGTGGATTTAAATTGATTTTTTTTTTGTTTTTTCTTTTAAACGAAAATATATTTTGATTTGAATTAGTGTTTGAATTAATGATTAATAATGATATGAATTTTAAATTAAATTATTTTATTATTGTTACTTTGAAATTATAACTCTTGTTTCCGAATTTTTACCATAAACATATAACTCAATATATCTCCATGTATATAAATGATTTTGTATCTTATTTTTGCTGATAATCTATTTTGCTTTTTTTTTTAGTCATGCTGCTTTCAGGAATCTATCAGAACTGTTGAGGTCTAAAGACGAAGTCTACTGAATTTAAGTTAAATATCTTGCAGAGTGATTATGATTTTGTTTGCGTTTCTGAGACATGGTTAAACAACTCTTGGAATTCATCTGAGTTTTTTGACCCTCGGTATACCGTATTTAGAAATGACAGTAATTACAAACTTACAAAAGAGATGGATGGTGCTGGTACGTTAATAGAAATTAAATCGAAGTACAATTTTACAAAGCTTCCTTCTAGTGGAACTTTATTTGATGATACATGGATAAAGCTATCCCTTGCAAATGGCAGTTTTCTAATATTATGTTGTTTATATATGCCATGTGGTGCTTCTTACGATATGTACGATATGCACAATATTTTTCTAAATCACTTGTTAGACATGTCGACTAGATATAGCAATTCCAAGTTTTTAATTGTTGGGGATTTTAATTTACCCAGTATAGTTTGGCGACGGGATGGTAACAATGCAATTGTACCAATTGACTATGAGGGTAGATCCTGTGATTGTTTAATTGATACCATGGAGTTCGTGGGCTTAACGCAACACAATCTTATTTTAAACAATAATAATCAAATTCTGGAGCTTGCCTTATCAAATTTTCCTTGTGAAAAAATTGAAGTGCAAAAATCCGATGAGTTATCTAAGATCGATTATAACCATCCGCCTCTCTCAATTAGTATAGAAATAAATAATTTAAAAATGCAGCCAAAATGTAAAAGTTTCTCGGTTAATTATTTTAAATTAAATTATGAAATCCTTTCTGAAAGAATTCTCGAATATGACTGGAATTGTTATTTTAGAAATCTGAATGTCGATGATTCTGTAAAAAGCTTTCATTCCAAAATTCATCAGTTTATAAATTCTAGTCGTCCCAATTATGCAAGTAGGAACAATAAACAAAACTACCCCTCTTGGTTCAGTTTAGCCCTAATTAAACTCATAAAAGAGAAAGAAAAGGCTAGGCAAAGAGTAAAAATTTATAAAACAGATTTGTACATACAAAGACTCAATTATTTTCGGCTGTTAGTAAATACAGAAATTAAACTATGCCTAGAGCGCTATTTAACCAAAATTTAAGGTGATCTTAAATCCAATCCTAAAGAATTTTTAAAATATACTAGAAATAGCTCTAAAAAATCTGAATATCCAATAAATATGAATTATGGGAGCCAATCAAGCGAAAATCCTCAAAATTTTTGTAATTGGTTTGGTGAACATTTCAATTCTATCTATAGCGATACTACGGTATCCGAGAGAGACTTACAAAAGAACTTTCCTAGTGATATTTCTAACCAATGTAACTTTTCACATATTTCAATCTCTGAACAAGATGTGTCTGATTCCAAATCTGACTTGGATGTGAATGAAGGTAGGTGAACTGATGGTATTCCGAATTTTTTTATCAAGAAACTACAGCATGAATTAAAGGTTCCAATTACTATTTTATTCAATAAGTCTTTAAATGCAGGAATTTTTCCAGATCAATGGAAGGAATCTTTTATAACCCCTGTTTATAAAAAGGGTGACAAATGTGACGTATCTAATTACCGACCGATTTCAGTTTTAAATTCTTGCAGTAAATTGTTTGAGAAATCTGTTTATAATTACATTTTTAGTTTCGTTGCTTCACGTATTGATTCCAAACAGCACGGTTTCCTTAAAAAACGGTCCACGATTACTAATTTAGTAGAATACACAGACTTCATGTGTAAAAATATGGATAAACAACACCAAACTGACTGTATTTATACAGATTTTTCTGCTGCGTTCGATAAAGTCAACCACAGGATATTACTGCGCAAACTAAATATTTTTGGATTTAACGGAATCTTACTACAATGGCTGGTATCTTATTTAAGTAACAGAAAACTCAGAGTTAGAATGAATGGATGTTACTCGGGCAATTTAACGCCCGCTTCTGGTGTACCCCAAGGTTCTATACTTGGTCCTTTGTTATTTATAATATTCATAAATGATATTGGAAAAAACATTAAATCGAAGTATGTCCTGTATGCAGATGACTTAAAAATTTACAGTCGTATTTTGACTTTACAGGATTGTAACACTCTCCAAACTGATCTTGATGCTCTTTTTGGTTGGTGCGATAAAAATAAGTTATATTTGAACATTGAGAAATGTTCATGTATTACATTAACCAGAAATTATAAAAAAATTTATTTTGATTACACCCTGAACGAAGATAAACTAAATCGTGTACAGATGATAAAGGACCTTGGAATAACCTTCGACAGCAATCTTCGTTTCGATCATCACGTGAACCAAATATGTAAAACAGCTTTTAAAATGCTTGGATTTGTTTTAAGAAAAGGTAAAGAGTTTCGTAATCCTGAAACATTATATATGCTATATCGTCGCTTTAATAATGAAACAACGTATTCGCAAAAGTGTAGTTTCGAGATAATTGGGTTTAAAGATTTTTCGATTTTCTGATTTTCGTAAACTCGGCAGCACTATTGAACGAATAAAGATATTGGAAAAAAAATTTCTATCAATTAATCTTGACTAATTTCTTCACAACATATTAAAATTTCATATTGGTACCTGCTCGCTTTTCTACTTAAAAAGAGGTGAAAAGTCAATCAGGTACCTTATACGTTATTTCATATCCGTTATTTCATTTTGCATGAAAGTACGATTTTTTTTTTTTTTTTTTTTTTTTTTTTTTTTTTAATAAAATGTGTTGTGTAATAGGGTTTAGAATATGTGTCACAACAACACATAAATACCTTTTAAGACCTAGGTCTAGACCTGGGTCCCACAACAACTGGCGTTCTGAGGTGTAGATTAACGCTTTTTTTAAACATCTGTGGGTTGAAGCCACCTGAGACTAAGTGTTCCGGCAAACTATTCCATTTGTACGCAGTTCGGACAAAGAAGTCTCTCTGCGATCTGCCAGTATGACAGCGCGGGATCTTTACCGTTTCACTGGTTGCGGCAGCCGATTGCCGAGTGGAACGGGGGTAAGAATAAGTTTGAGGCATGATGCCGCTGATTTCATCTGAGCACTGCTGATGACGATATTTGTAAAAAACAACGAGGTCAGCAACAGTGCGACGATGTTGTAGGGAATCAAGTTGTGATGTCAAAGTTCGATCACCTACAATTCGTATAGCTCGCTTTTGAACAGAGTCCAAGAGGGCCAAGATGGAAACAGAGGCAGCACCCCAAACTTGACAGCAGTACTCCATACAGGGACGAATATAGGACTTATAAACATGGAGCAATTGGTATGGAGTGAAAAATTTTTTGCATCTATTTAGGAGGCCGAGTTTTTTAGACGCGCTTTTTGCCATCGCCATTACATGATCGTTCCAGAGTAGGTCATTTGAAACTGTGACACCCAATAAACGAATGTTTTTACATTCACCTATTGGTTCGATTAAGCCTAAAATAAATTATTATTGAACTAACGCATGATATTCTTACAATTTTTTATTTGTATGAACCGGTTTATCATGTAGTCATGAATGATGCTTATACAATATTGTAGATTTACTTTTTCGTGTGGCGATCGTAATGTATGTAATATATACGACAATGATTTTACCCAAGTTATTATTCTGTAGGAATTGGAATATCGTACATGCATTTACGCTGTTTCAATATTTAACCAAATTCAAATTTGCATGTACGTTAATTAACAATATATTAATTTTCACCCCCAGTTATAAAATAATTGGAAAATGTTAAAATGCCACTCTATAGACATCCTTATGGGGAATGCAGCGCACCCATTATATAATAACAACGTATATATGGCATACGTTATTTCATTATTAAGGCGACGATATAATAGTTTTGTAAAAAGTAACTTGGAGTATGGAGTCCAAATTTGGCATCCTTACTACAACATTTATACAGACAGGGTTGAAAGAGTTCAAAGGGTTTTCACAAGACACATTTGTTTTAGATTCTTTCCGTATAATGGGCATCTGAGACTTTCATATCCACGTAGACTAACTATATTAAATATAAGCAAATTAGAAAATCGAAGAAAATACCTTATCGAAATGTTTTTGTTTAAAATTGTGAATAATATAGTGGATTCTTCAATTCTTCAAGAATTATCTTTCTACGCGCCTTCTTATCGTACCAGACACATACAGCTTTTTCTTCCTGCATGCACACGGACGAATTTAGGTCTCTTTTCTCCAATAAACAGAATGCAAACTTTTCATAACAATTTATTTTACACTTTAGACTTGTTTTCGGAGTCTTTGACAGTTTTTAAGAAGAAGGTTCTCTTAATTACAAGCAAACTAATTAATTAATTAATAACTTAAAATATTTGTTTTTTTTTTTTATTTAACTTATAGATTACAAGCAGAAGTTGGGTCTTATTTACTTTATTATATTTATGAAACATAACAAACAAAAAATTTAATTTAATATTTTGAGTATTGTTATTATTATTATGATATTTCTACTTATAAGTAGCTTAAGTTAACACATTTAAGTATTTTTATAGTGACATTGTGTAAATGGTAACCGTTCAATGTTCTAGTATATCAAATAAAATAAAATAAAAAAAAAATAAAATATGAGTTGAAATAGAAAATAATTGGATGCTTTACTTTAAATGGATTCAGTGAATTTTCAATTCGATCACCAACTTGAATGATGCCATATTCATTTAGAAAGGGATTTAATGTTTTTATCCGACTGGATGAAGACATAATGCCTTGTTTTTTTGCAAAATTTGAATCGTTAACTTCTTCTTGTTGAACCCACACAATTATAGAATTAAGTGCTTGTTCTTGCTCGATTGTATGTAAACCAACCTGATGTATTTTTATTTTATTTGTTCGGCAGTTATGAATGGATCTATTAAGCCATTAGTCCCTGGGCCGGCGCCGATTTTATTACCACATATTTTATACTTCGTGAGGCGCCTGTCCTTGACGAGTCCAAAATTTTTTGTTCTACAATTTTCCTCAAATCGGCCGCTTTTTTGTTCGGCAAGCTCCGAAAAATGCTGATTGCCCGCGATCTTGTAAATTTGCTACCACATTTTTTTTTAACTGTGCAGGGTGTTGGAAATTTGTTTTAGAACACGAGGGTAAGCTTGTTTGACCAAAATGTGTCTGCTATTGTCGAGTCCGACAACTGACATTTTGGTATGTTTGGGTTGTCGCACTAGACAATAACGGACAAATTTTGGTGGAACAAAGTTACTCTGGTGTTCTAAAACAAATTTCCAACCCTCACAGTTTAAAAAAAAAATTTACTAGATCCCGGGCAATCGGCATTTTTCGGAGCTTGCCGAACGAAAAAGTGGCCGAATCGAGATAAAAGACAGAACAACTGTTTTTGAACTCGTCAAGAACAGGCCTCACGAAGTATAAAATATGTGGTAATCATCACGTGAAATCGGCGCCGGCCCAGGGACTACATGATATTACTGAAATTATTTTTAGAAATTTATTAAAAAATTTTTCATAAATATTGTAAGTATTTTTTGAAGCAATAAGTTTAAATACAAATCTTGGATCTGTTTTTCTTACTTCTAACATTGCTTCATTTTTTCGACCATTTAGATTTGTTAAATTAATAATTTGGTGAGTTATGCTGCATTATTCTCCGTAAAACAAAACAGACCATTCCATCATAGCGAATTATGATTCAGTTCCAACGGTCTCATTTCTCACGAGGCACAATCAGCAGGATTGTCTTTTGATCGTACGTGTAACCATGTTACATTTGACTTAATACTTTAAATTGGAAAACGGTTAGCGACAAACGTCTTCCATTGACGTGGAGGTTGTGCTAGCCAATTTAGAACGATTTTTAAATCTGACCACGCATAAATTGAACCACTTCTAATATCATTTCTGCAACTGTTGATTCGACCAGTTTTGATAATAAAACTGCAGTGGGTAACTCAAGCCGAGGTATTGAAACTTGTTTAAGTGATGAAAATCTTTGTTTTTGTTGAAATTAATTTTATAGCTATTGTTTGTTACGAAGCTGTTTACCCCGTAAAAATTCATTTGTCAAACACACTTTCTTATACATGAATTAACGCATTCAATACAACTTATCGTTTTTTTACTCATGTTTTTTCTCAACCCTGTTTGAAATGATATTTATTTTTTGGATTTCTGTATCATTTTGATATGAAGTTGATTCATGATTTTTTATATATGTATATGCTTGGATATTTGTTATTTTTTTTTTTCCTTTATCTCCATTTAGGAGCATAGGGCGTCTACTAGACTGGACCATCTAACTCTGTTGGGGGCAATCGCTTTCAGTTCACCCCATGTCTTGCCAATTTGTTTTGCTTCAGCTAGCACCGTTTTCTTCCATGTCATGGGTGGTCTTCCAACTCTCCTTTTACCTTGTGGATTCCACTCTAGGGACATCCTTGTTATATCTTCGACTGATTTTCTCAGTGTATGTCCTATCTATCTCCATTTTCTTTGTTTTATCTCGGTCTCAATGTCTAGCTGCTCTGTCTGCCGTAGAAGTTCCTGGTTACTGATGGTGTTTGGCCAGAAGCATTTGATCAGACTTCTCAGGCATTTGTTCACAAACACCTGTAGTTTATTTGTGATCTTTCTTGTTTGTTTCCACGTTTCACACCCATACAGCAGTACTGACTTGACACATGCATTGAACATTCGTAGCTTTGTCTTTCTTGACAGGACGGATGCATTCCAGATCTTGTGAAGCATATTGAACGTATTTCTGGCTTTGTTAATACGCTGACTGATATCTTCTTCAGTCCCGCCTGGTTTTGCTACAGTACAACCAAGGTACACAAATTTGTCAACTTCGTCCACTTGTGTATTGTTGATGGTAATTGGTGTTATCGTTTTGGTGTTCAATCTCATAGCCTTTGTTTTTCTGATATTAATGTTGAGACTAGTGATGTAAATGTGTTTAATACTATTGTATAATACGCGGTATTAAACGTATACCGTATTGTCCAAAACGTAGTAAAATACAAAGTATTTTATTATAAAATTGTTTTCTATTGTGGTGGCATGGCGCGCGAATCAGTAATCTGCCATTTTATTGAGTTTTCGCGTGGATTACTTGAAGAATTTATAACTGCAAAAATATATACTACTTGGTTCTTGAATATATGAACGACATAGAAGAAATTAATGAGTTATTGCCCCTTGTTACTAACAGTTAGAAACGCATTCTTAGTGATTCGCAAATTTCTATGGCAACAAAACTGTAATATCAGCAGAACATAAATTTCAAACATCGAATGCTGCATCATTACTATTCACCGTTATAGATTTTTTTTTATGCAGCAAATCAAAGTTATGAGCCACGAACTCATTCCGTTCCACTCATTATGAGCTATGGACTCATGGACTGTCATTCAATTTTACATCTTTGAGTAGTCCTCTTTCTATACATTCAAATTTATCAACTAAAACACCCAAATCTCAAAGCTCATATTCTGAAACCGATGGCAGCTATATTGATTGTTTAACTTAGTGGCAAAGAGTTTGTGGCTGTTCGGAATGTTGCATCGTTCTGCATATTCCACTCTAACAGTCAGAAATATTTTTCAATCTCTTTCAATCCTAACTCATACTGCAAGAAGTATTTGTCTTACAAATCAACGAGGCGTAAACTTGTTTATGTGAAAAACCGTAATTTAAATCTTCAACAGTTTATCGATGGGAAATGATAAGTTTTCAATTTAAATAAAAACATAAATACAATAGCTCGGCGCGAATGAAAGTGATTAATATTGAAACTAAGCAGAATCAGATGAATAAATAGATCGTATTAGCATTGGTTTAAGAAATATAAATAAAGATAACGATAAGAAATCCAAATGTCGGGCAGTTATTTAGAAGAAAATGAATTAGTTGTGATTGATGGAAGTAATTTTTTGTTGTTATACCACTAACACTGTATGTCGGCTATTGCACTTTTGTACAAAATATACGGTATTTTATTTTGTATTATACAATGTATAATACGCTGTATTATACAAAAAAATAAAATACCGTATTTTAACATCTCTAGTTGAGACCGACTTCATGTGCAAGGGTTGATAGCTCTGTATTTTCTGCTGCATGTCCGTATGTGTGTGTGTAAGTAGACAGATGTCATCTGCGTAGTCTAGATCATTGAGCCGTCCTGTTGTATTCCATTGGATTCCATTTGGACTTGCATCATCGAGCTTTCTCATGATACTATCTAGTACTATTAGGAATAGTAGCGGGGATAGTACACAGCCTTGTCTCACTCTTCGGTGGTTGTAGTATTCATCACTTTGCTGTCCTTTGTATTGTATTCTGTTTGCAGCATCCCGGTACATTTCTTTGATTAGATCAACTATTTTCTTCGGGATGCCCATTTCACAAAGTGTCTTCCATATCGCGCTCCTGTTAATTGAGTCGAAGGCGCGTTCGAAGTCCATGAAGAGGAGATACAATGGTGAATTCCATTCATTTGATTGCTCAATGATGATACGGATTGTGTTGATATGATCGGTACAGCTTCTTCCTGGCCTAAAGCCAGCTTGTTCATTTCTTAGTTTCATGTTAATTGATGGAGATATTCTTTCGAGAATGATCATTGCTAGTATTTTCATTATTGTGTTGAGCAGAGATATACCTCTCCAATTTTTGCATTCTCTTAGATCACCTTTCTTTGGGATTGTTATGGTTAAACCTTCTTTCCATTTGGTTGGTATTTTACCTTCGTTCCATACATCAGCTAATAGTGGTGTTAGAGCTTCTGCTGTTGTGTTTACATCTGCTTTGAGTAATTCTGCTGATATATTATCTGTACCAGCAGATTTGTTGTTCTTGAGTTTCTATATGGCAACTTTAACTTCCCGTTCCGTTGGTGGATGGGTGCTGATAGTTTCGTTATAGTTGTCATCCGGAGACTGCAAGTTATTTTCTTGTTGGTGGCAGTTGTCTTCGAAGTATTCTTTCCATCTATTTAGCTGTTGTTCATGAGTTGTAAGGGTTTGACCAGATTCATCCTTTATTGGTGGAGTGTTTGTATATTTGTTGGTGACCTTTCTCTCAAGCACATCTGTAGCAGTTTTGACGTAAGCTTCTTTAACTTGTTCCCATTTTTCATCAGTGCTGGTGGTTTCGTTGTTTGGTAGATTGAGCTGGAGCGATTCTTTGAAGATGTTATTTGTATTTTTGTCGCTCAATCTATTGATGTTAAATTTCCTCTGACATGACTTGTTGTTTTGTTTTACAGCGGCAGGTTTAATTTTGAATGCTGCAATTACCAGTTGATGGTCGCTGTGTATGTCTGCTCCTCGCTTTGCTCTGACGTCTTGTAGTGAGGATAGAAACTTCTTATTCACCAGTACGTGATCAATTTGATTCTTTGTTCTTCCATTTGGATGTCCAAGTGTATTTGTGTATGTTCTTGTGTGGGAACTTGCTGCCTCCTATGAATAGTTGATTTGTGACACAACAACCGATGAGCCTTTCTCCATTATTGTTACGTGTTGATTCTAGTGCATGTTTGCCCATGACTGATTCCATTCCGGTGTTGTCGGTTCCAATTTTGGCATTGAAATCCCCTTGTATTATTTTGATGTCATTTCGGTGTGCACTAGCCAGCGTTGCTTGGAGCTGTTCGTAGAATTCATCTTTTGTCGCATCATCAGCTTCTTCGGTAGGTGCATAGCACTGTATGATCGTTGTGTTTCTAATTTTCGATTGGAATCTTGCTGTTATTATTCTGCTACTGATTGGTTTCCATTCGAGAAGTGCTTTCTTTGCGTTAGGTGTTGTTAATATTGCTACGCCTTGTTCATGTGTGTTGGATTTACCAGAGAACATCATATGGTTTCCTTCACTTGTTGTTAACTCTTCGCTGTTTTTCCATCTTACTTCACTGAGTCCTAGTATCTCGATGTTATATTCTTTCATTACTTTCTCAACTTGTGCTAACCGCGATGTTTCTATCAAAGTTCTGACATTCCAGTTTCCTACTCGTGTCCGGGTACGATAGCTAAGGGTCGATATTTTATTATTCCGGTTTGTTTTGCTTTGTTTATTTCTAGTATGCGTTTCTTTAATCATTTTAATTTCGGATTAACGGGTGATTGGGCCATCGAATCCTAGCCAGTTTCCAGGGCTTTTGGATAAGGCATACTTGCATACCGTGGGCGAGATATTCCTGCTTCAATGTGATTCAATCATATTTCCATATTTTTTCTGGTGAAGTTCCCAAGCGGTTACCCGTTTAAGTTCGCACCCTTCCCAGTGTAGCTTAACTTCCTTGTAAGTGATGTTGTTGACTTATCCACTTCTCCATCTCGCCCACTTGTTATTTTTATGCAGATCCGTTAATATACTCATATGAGAAACATTAAAAAAAAAAATGAAGTGCGTAACCCTTACAAGCTGTTGAAGTAAAACTTTTTTTTTGGCCACTGCAGCAGGTATTACTAAAAATATTAAATATAAAATAAAATAGATATGTTATATTGAAATTTAGAGTTTCTTTCTAATATTCTTGATAATATAATTTATAACAATTAGTAATAAAAAGCCATATTTACATGTTTTACAAAGTCTTACAACGTATTACAAATTAAATTTCACGATGAATACATATTCACTTAATTTAACAATTGGTACAACAATTGATGCATTTTTCAATTCAAGTTTAGCTAATTTGTCATAAACCTATAATTTCATTTTCAATTATGCTAATAATTGAATTGACTTTGTAATACACTATGTAAATATTGCTTTTTATTACACATGCTGTAAATTATATTATCAAGAAACGCAACTCTAAATTGCAATATGACATATTTATTTTATATTTCATCTTTTTATTAATACCTGCCACAGTAGCCAAAGAAATTTATTTCAACGGCGTGCAAAGATTACACGCACTAATTTTTCTATTTAACAAAAAGAATTTAATCAACACAAATATTTTTTCCCGCTGGGAAAGCCCGGGATGCAAACTCTAAACACCATGACCACCGTGACACCACCATGACCACCATGACCATCATGACCACCGTGAACACCATGACCACTGTGACCACCATTACCACCATGACCAACATGACCATCATGACCACCGTGAACCATCGGGGGTGATGTTATATCACAAATAATTTACTGAATTAATTGTTGATCATGTGTCAATAGACACAAGTGAAGACTAGTCATCTTCTTCTCACCGATACAAGTTTGTTATTCAATACTAGAATGTCTAGAGTATAACAAAACAGTGATCACCAGAGAAATTAATTGACTAAACCTGAATCTATTAAATGTATGTTTAAGTAAAGTTTTTGTTTTTATACTTCGCTAGAGTTGTAACCTAATTTTTGGTTTATATTCATTAGCGTTGACATTTTTTGGTAGAGTTTATCTAGTCGGCTAGCCCTGATGAGAATGATAAACTTTATAAAAGTTTAAAATTTTCTCATTGGTTCGAAACTAGATCGCTCTAAAATTGTATGGATTGCAAAAACTTTCATAATTGGCACCATAATTTTTTAGATTCAGTTCTTATAAGTAATTTGTTGTTTAAAATTAATCTAATTTATAAGAGAAAATTTTGATTTAAACTATGTTCCTAAAATTTAAATTTTGATCTGAAAATATAACTAATAGACTGCTCGTTAAAAATTAAATTTTCTTAGACGCCCCCTAATAAAATTCTTTGTGGTCAAAAAACCACGAGTGAGCTTTTTTTTAAATAAAAATAACACGTGCCGCAAAAGTATCGAAGTTAATTTTTTAATAAAATCGTAAATATCTCATGCAATATGCAAAAAATATCACATAAATTTAATTTTCTACAAAAAAGGTACAATATTTTTTTTCTAAATGTATATTTCTGATGATATTTTGAGAATTAGAAATTTAAATTACCTACAAAAATGTTTATATGACTTTTTATTAAATTTGCATATTTCATGAGATATTTTGAAAAAATCTCGAAAAAACTTCGATGATTTTGCGGCACGTGTTCTTTTTATTTAAAAAAAAATATATCCTCATAGTTTTTTAAACAAAAAAAATGTTTGGGGGATGTCAGTGAAAATTTAATTTTTAACGACCAGGCTAATAACTAAGCAATTCAGAGGGATCTTGAAATCGCAATTGATATACTTTAAGTGTCTTGAAGTTTAATTTTTTTTTCAAAATTGTATTTCTTAACGTTATAAGTTAATAAAAACATTGAACTGAAACATCTGCATAATTTTTTTTTTGTTGATTTGAAAACGTTTTTGTTAATTTTGGAGTGTTAAGGGTTTAAGTTTAAACCTCTAAGATCTTTAAACCCCGTTAAAACGGGGTCCATATCATCAACAATTTGTCGAAACAATTTATTGGTCAGCATTGCCAACAATTTATTAGAACAGTTTATTGGTCCACATTGACAGCAATTTATTCGAAAATTTATTGGTCCATTTTGTCAACAATTTAAAAATTTATCGGTCAACATTGTTGACAATTTATTAGAAAAATTTTTTGGTCAATATCGTCAACAATTTATTGGTCAACATTGTCAACAATTTGTTATAACAATCTTTTGGTCATCATCGTCAACAATTTATTGGAAACCTTATTGGTCAACATTGTCAAAATTTATTAGAACCGTTTATTGGTCGACATTGTTAGCAGTTTATTGGAAAAGTTTTTGTTTAATATTGTCAACAATTTATTGGTCAACTTTGTCAACAATTTATTTGAAAATTTATTGGTAAAAAATATCAGCAATTTATTAGAAAACTTATTGGTCAACATTGTCAACAATTTATTATAACCGTTTATTGGTGAACATCGTCAACAATTTATTAGAATATTGAACAACGTTATCAACAATTTATTTTAACTATTTAGTCAACATCGTCAACAATTTATCGTAACAATTAATTAGTTAATATTGTCAACAATTTATTGGTCAACATAGTGAACAATTTATTAGAACAATTTATTGTTCATCATCTTCAACAATTTATTACAACAATTTATTACAACAATTTATTATAACAATTTATTGGTCAACAAATTATTGGAAAATTTATTGTACAACACTATCAGCAATTTATTGGAAAACTTATTGGTCAACAATTTATATATAACAATTTATTGGTGAACATCGTCAACAATTTACTAAAACAATTTATTGGTCAGCCTCGTAAACAGTTTATTACAACAATTTATTTGCCAACTTTGTAAACAATTGCAACATTGATTGGTGAACAATTTATTTACACAGGATGATTTACTAGATTGAATTACGTGGGCATGAAGAGTTGGATCTAGAACAAATCATGGGGCGAGTGAATCCTATATTTGTTAAATGTCATCATTGCAGTTATAGTGTTGTGTATATGATGATCTGGGTTTCTTCGGCCTTTGTGGTCGTCAAAGTTCCTGTTCTTTGACTTTGCTTATTTCATTTCGTTAACACAGTCTCATTTGCGTGCATATCTGATTATTTGTACTAAACTGGGTGAAATTATTTATACGACACACATCGCTTGCCGAAACAAAAACCTTGTTAAGCACGTAGTCCTCCGTTTGGTTCCTGTTAATGACTCACTTACAGGTCCTGTGTTCATTAAATGATCTACTTTCAGTTTCATCACAATCACACTTGGCGTCTATTCTAGTTCCAAAACCTTCACTGTAGAATCCTATGAAATTATATAATTTTCTTTCTTTCTCTGTTCACGACGAACAACTTTTAATGGAAAAGAATTATTCGATGACCATTTCCTGAAATTAAGTCCAGCCGGCGAAAAAATTCAATTACCTTGCATTGAGTTGCCGGTCGGTCTCTGTTTCAGCGCCAGATATTAAATCATCGACGTAAAAATCTTCGACGCAAACATGTGTGTCCGAGAAGTAATTTCCCCCAGTTCAGTACAAATACTGAATTGCACGCAAAATGAGAAGGCGAATCTAATTAACTACTGAACATTTAACAGTTTACTTACTATATTAAGTGTGAAAGCGGCAATCACTAGAGAACCACCAACTAAAGCACATAAATCCGCTTTGAAGCAAACAAAAAAGGAGATCGTGTTATGCTCTTCAAAACTTGAGTTATTTATCTCGGCTTATACATATATCCAAGGACGCCTTAAACAAATAAGCCCGGCTAAATCTGTCTCGAAATATGTCTCGCATTCAGGTGGAAAACATTAGAAATACAGAAGTCGCAGTCGAGAACTTGCCTTCTTGCAGCAAAAATTTAGATAATCAATCGTCCACCCCCACTCATGTCGCGAGGAGACCTAATTTTCAATCACATACTGCTTTGAGAAACCCTGAGGGTGGCATTGATACAAACTCCACAACTACCATACATAATCAGTCCCAACATGTAAACAATGGCTGTAACCGTTTTCTACTCAGATTAATAGGCAGCCTTCGGTGGCAATTGATAACAATCCTCTATCAAACATCCAGTTGTAAAGAGAGAATGACTGGTTCACTTACGACCCAGCCGTACCTTCACCATCGGTGTCTCGTCGAATGAACCTCACTGCACCTGCTAGTAATCATGAAATGGATTGAAATAACACTTGTACACCTGTTTATAGATGGGGAGTTTCATTTGATGGTTCTTCCTCTTGAATGGCTGTTGACACATTTTTATTTAGAGTAGAGCATTTGGCAGGCTTAAACAGCATTATTGGTTAAGCTAACGATATCCCAAGCTTGGAAAACTAAGAAATGATTATCAAGGCATGGCCAAGTCTTAGTCTGATACACTTTGTCATACTAAGCCAATGGTTAAAATAAATAAATAAGTTTATCATTTGACTACTATATATAGTTTTGGGCCAAGCTTGGTCCAATGCTGAAACAAATTTATTGTAATCGTTATATAATTTCAGCATTTTTGTATTTTTAAGATCAATGTATAGAAGGCCTTCATCAGTGCAATGATGGACTGTAACCAACAAATTTACAATAAATGAGGGAATTCCATTACAATACCCGGGTAGGAAAAGGCTAAGTGGCCAGACCTGGGCCCAGCCTGCACCACAGCTTTTGGGGTTTGGGCCAGACTTAATATTTGCAAACGGCCCAAGCTTGGGCCAAGTGTGGACTGATGTCCTTGGGCCAAGTCTGGCAAACCAGGCTTGGGCCAGGTCTGGCAAATAAGACTTGGGCCAGGTCTACCAGACCTCCTTTAAATGTGTGGAAAGAAGTTGTGGAAAGAGTGACATATATAAAATTAGAGAAAAAATTAATATGGCTTGCACATGTTTACACTACATTAGACTAGTGAATAATGCGTAACATAATAAACTGAATGGTTGGTTCAGTCTAGGCATTTACAACTGGCCCAGACTGAAACCAAAGTTAATTAGCCAAGGCTTGGCTCGCCAATACTGGGCCAAGATTGGTTCGTTGTTTAATATTGGCAGCTCCTACCCGGGGCAACCATAAATCATGCAATTCAATTCATAAACGGTCTAAGCCGCTCCAAATATCCATTTTATAATTTAATTCTTTTAATTTTTTATTAATATCTTTGTCATAAGAAGTTAATTAATTTGTTAGATAAATTACTTTGATTTACTTTTATTGTTTTTTGAACAAAAATGAATTATACTTACATGCATTGAATAAAAAATTAAAAAGCTATGAATTCGATTTATTTGTTTTAGAATTGACCCAGCATTGTATTTAAATATTGTTCCGATGTGTAAAAATAATAATGGTACGTAGTTATCATTTAAGGTTAAAACAACAATCAACCAAGTTTATTGTAAAGCTTGTCCCAACATTGTACGACCTTAAAACAAGCTTGGCTCAATGTAAAAACAATCCTCTCTGCTTACCTGGGATATTGCAATACCAATTGTAATTGGTCATAATTGAAGGGTCTGTTTATATACCGATTCAAAAACCGACACACTGATGCAGATAAACGACAGTTGATCAACAATCGTAAACAAAAGCCAAAGGAGCCTTCTTGGATTTCTATGATGATATAGTAAAAATAGCAGTACCATTATGAGAGCAGCTTTGTTAGACGTTGAGTTACTGGAATTTCATCGAAATAATATGCGCCCGGGGCTATGTGTTCTTTGACTGGTAAATTTGTTCAGTCTATGGCAGACTTAGTTAGTACGTGTGTTGCTACGGAAGATGTTTGGAATATGGAAGGATATACCCCAGAATCGTCCATGAACATGCGATTTAACATTCATGAAGTAGATAATTCCTTTATCACCACTCCACTCGGTATCCCGAGTACAAATTATAACGGTATGAGCGTTGAAAATAAAAAGAAAATAGACTCAGTTCAGCTTGGTTTTTTGAGAATCACTAGCAATATAAACCACAAAATACTTGTCCTCCTGCCCTCTTTACTTGTTTTAGTTGTCGAAGATTGGCGCATTCAAACTTTGACTAAGGTCAACCTTGGCGAGGCATATTTCCAAAAAACACGCTACCAACGCTCTATCAATTATTTTCGCCATCGACGACAAGTTCGAAAAAATATTTCCGAAACCGTTGTTGACACTCTGGAGGAGTTTGTCTATGATAATAGACCCTATGCCAATATAGAATTAAATAGTATAGTCATACCAGGACTATTAGATAATGGCCCGAATGTTAGAGCTTTGGGTAAGGATGTCTTAAGCTTAATCTATATTCCTAAACTTCTGCTTCATCGAATGAAAACTTCAGTCCGTACTGCCAGTGGTTACCCGCAACAGGCAATAGGTTACGAGAACGCTCATATATCAGATAACAATAGAACTTTAGATATGAGATTTTATGTTGTCCTGAGTTTAAGTCAGAGCTTATACCTCGGATATGACTTTTGGGAACATTTTGGTCTACAACCGAATTTAGTATCGGAACTATCTGCTTCCACTTCAGTGGACAGTCACCACCAGCATTTATCTGCTGCGCAAGACAAAAAGTTGGAGGAAATATAAGACCTTTACCGAGTTTTAACGAAAAAAAAGGTCTGGGACGAACTCATCTTTTATAGAGAAATTTATAGAGAAATTGACCAGATGCTCGAACTGAACGTCATAAAAGAAAGTACTAATGGACGGAGCTGATGGTCATAGTAAAAAATCGAACGAAAAAGCACGTTATATGCTCGCACGCTCAACTTAGTAACGAAAAAGGATGGCAAATTCCTTTAAACTCAGACTCTAAAGAAAAAACTTAAACGGTTTCACTCATATGTCGATGGTTTGCCATTTACCAGACCACGTAAGGTTGACGTGGTTAATGTCTTTAAAATATGCTACACGTCGACTGGCTTGTTGGAGTCTTAAGTTGCAAAGTCTATAGTTTCGATATTGAACATCGCAAAGGCTCTCAAAAGGTCGTTCTAGAAGCACTATCTTGAATAGACATATCGATTCCCTAATCTTAAATATTATTCCGAATTCGAATTAACCTTTGCATATAGACCTTAACGCGCTAGAGTTCAACTCAGTGGTATATAAAAATTAAAAATCTAAAACACAACCTAGATAAATTTAAAGATACGACCAATTTAAAAGTGGTAGGAGCTCATGCGTTTATTAATGTTCATCCTAATGTTGAACCGGATACATGACATACCTAGTTGGAAGCTACTTATTCCAAAAGCGTTGCGGCAAGTGTCATAATTTCAGCTCACTATCCACCGCCGTCAGCTCATTTAGGAACAAATAAAAATATAGAACTAATACGCCGATACTATTTTTGATCCAGTATGACTGCTGAGGTTAAACGATTCGTTGGAATGTGTGCCATCTGCAAATCCAACAAAGCGGCATTTAACAAGACATTTCATCCTTGGCAACGAATATAGGTGAACTTTCAATTGCTCCTTACTCTAGAACCAAAAAAGGAAACACGTCCATTCTTATAGCTGTTGATCATCTGACCAAATTTGTACAAACGAAAGCCGTGAGGCAAGCAACGGCAGTGGAAGTTTGTCAAATTTTTAGAAGGTAAAATTTTTCTTATATTTAGTGTACCGGAGGTACTAGTAACGGATAATGCACGACAGTTCAAATCCCATCTAACAAAATCGCTATGCTCTAAATACGGAGTAGAACATATTTTTCCTACCAAATATTTACCACAGGCTAATGCGTCCGAGCGGGTGAATAGAACTTCTCAATTCGATTTTCTCAATTAGAACCTACATAAAATCTGAACATAACGTATGGGATGAACATTCAAAGGCAATCACACATTCCTTAAAAAACTGTGTTCATCAATCAACTCAATGTTCACCTGTTTGGTCAACACATCGTCCTCCATGGCTCCAGCTATTCTTTTTTACGCCAAATTTACGATTTTGCGGGTGGATATGCCTGTTTATCGGAAAAACCAAATGCGTTACATAAACTTTATCGGATCTAGATATAATTTACGCTCCCGGGTGCCTCGTATTTGGTACACTTGGCCAAAAAATATTTGTAAGGAATTTTACGCAAAGTAAAGCCAACGAATGGTTTGTAGCAAAACTAGTTCCAAAATACATACCATGCTATCGTAACCAATTTGATATTTCTATAACACGTGTGATGTGGAAGACAGTCAGGGTAAAAGTCTAGGCAGGCAATATTTCAAAGACGTGAAATACTAATAGAGGTAGTTTTTTTTGTGATCGGCTAGCTCAGTCGGTAAACCTAAAGAAATTTCAGGGATAGGAACGTTCCCACGACTGTTGCAAAACCCTGATTTATTGCAGCTTGTTTTTTAATTTTTTTCCATAATCACATCCCTATCAAATTTTTTGGATATAATTTTTTTTTTAATTTTTCGTCTATCTCTAATTTATTTTCCGCTCATCAAGGTCCACAAAACTCACCAGTAATCCCACTTTCCTTTACCCTGATGCTTTAGCCGGGTTAAATAACGGCCTGGTATAGAGTTTGTGGATCTTTCTATAGGATGGCATTGATAATCATTACAGTATGATAGTATGTAAAATTATAGTTACAATAGAGTTAGTTGAATAAAATATTTTTTATCTAAAACGCTGCATAAATAACGAATTCATATTGATTTAAACGCTGAACTTTGCAGCAAGTTGAGTTAAGCTTGTAGCCTATTTAGATGGTATATCTCCTGAACCTTGAAATACACATGGCATACATCGAACACGTAATAACAGAATCTATCAAACTCGTTGATTCCTTAAAGCCTTCCTAAAATTCTATGTTGAATAAGATTCCTTAAATTATACTAAGTTTACACCAGTATCTAATAGGTACGTACTATACTTATTAGGTCGACTATGGTCGATGTAAACAGTTATCAAAAAAGTACGTACCAAATATTTGGTAGGATGATTTGCTACGTATCAAATTAGGTACGTAGCAAATAGGTATTATTTTTACGGTGTGAACACAAAAATTTGATATGACATTTAAAATAAAAATAAATCAAAATAAGTTGAAATATATATTTATGTTTTATGTGATTTTTTTGCTGAAATTAAAAGTGAAAGAATTTTAGCAAGAATATAATAACAGTTTACAGTTTTTTATAAAAAATATATATGGAACTTCTTTTTTTTAACCAAAAAACTAACAATGAAAAAGACGCGCTAAAAATTAATATGTCATACCTAATTAATACGAGTTTGCATCACCGTACCAAATATAAAAAGTATGACAGTGAAAATGGCTAGCAAATTTGATACGTAGCAAATTAGATACTGGTGTAAACATAGTATTAATTGACAAATCAACAAGAATTGAAACTCAGTACTTTTACCAGCATGGTTTAGATTTTTCACAATCCGACTTTGCAATGCTCTGATACCGAATCTATATAAAATTTAATTAAACTAATTATAGAAATCTGTTTCTGTAGTAATTAACCATAATAAAATCACAATTGAAATTTTTTATTAATTAAGTGTAGGTTTCTACAAAACAACTATCCAAATAGAAATTATAAATGAACAATTATATTTTTTTAGGGCAGATTGATAAGTCGGTTACATATCTAAGCATCGCACTGAACAAAAATAAAATATCTTTTCTGGTTGCTCCACCAGGATTCTTTTGTGCAACAATTTGTTGTCTCACAAAAGAACAATATCATGATAGCACAAACTTATTCATCACCTCTAACACACAATTACAAAGAATTATCTTAATTTTTTTTTTACAAATACAACTTAATTAGAGAATGTCAAATGTCAGTAATAATACCAATACTAGATTTATCAGAATAACCGTCGATTAAAAGTACTTTGTAGATTGTCTTGCTCTTAAATAAATGATTGTTTTAATTCGAAAAGACATTTGACTTTGGTTTACTGCTTTGTTGTTTATAATTCGATTATTTTAAAGGAAATCAATTAAAACTATTTAGAAGTAGTTGGGTAAAGTGTTTTCAGTCGAATTTAATTAGTTTTGAATATGATAAGTGAGTTTCATTTTAGATCTAACAAACGAAGTGTTACTTGTTTTGATGTTTAATGTACATAAAATAATAGTTGGTATCCGGATCTTTTTGTTACAAGGTTTGCCGAATATCGGTTTACTACTTACTTAATTAAATAAATTATATCTCACAAAACTCTTAATAGAAAAAATGAAAGTCAATCATGCATTCGTTTAGTATGCGTATCGCGTTACTGATTTGTATTTAAAATATAATAAAATAACGATTAAAAGATTGATTTAATATTTCAAATAAATCAATAAATGAATTGTTATAATTACTTACCTTGCACACTTGCAGAATGTTTGTGAAATAATTGAAATCGACACTTGATTAGTATTTAATAAATTTAATACGATAATTAAATCGAAAGTTTGTAATTGTTATACTAAAAGAAACAACAAGAACAATATGTTAACTACAATGAGAGTGTAACCGAACCAGTCAGCTTCAAATATTCATCATGGTCACTCATTATAGCAGTATACAGCGGTACAACAACCACAAATCTAAAGTGTGAGCTATCAGCTCTATCAAGCCCCATTGGAATAGTCGGGATAAAACAAAATATGGCAAACCCTTGTAAGGTATCTCGTATCAGGCCCTGATCAGTTTATCTAACTAGGGCTCAAATACTAAAAACCAAATAAGGGCCGGATGTATTCAAATAAGGTTAACCCTAAAAGGATATATTAATTCAGGCCCGGAACAGGCCTACATCAGATTCCCCTAAGGGGATTGCCCTTTTTGGACTGTCATTTCCTGGCTGTATTCAGTTTTTCCCTAACTAATTTCTGCTCATGATTATTACATCTGGTGTAAGAGGAAAATTAAAATTTCCAAATTAATTTTTAGCATATTCATCCAAAGAAACTTTTATTTTTATCCTTTTGTTTTTAATTTTTAAACATCTTATCGTAAGCTTTTCTGCTTTTGCTACACAATAATTGAGTGAAGTAATCAATCGAAAAAAAATCTTACATGTGTGTGGCGATAACTGCCAGTTCCATCAAACAATATTTAATCGAAAATTTAATTATTTACTGTGTTATGTTGCACATTTAACTTTTCCTATCACAGTAACTGACCATAATACAAAATAGTTTAACTCCTGGTGGAAAAAAAGCAAAGTTGCCTAAACAAGAAATGTCAAGGAACTTCAGATTATTACATAGCCACACCTTTTTTGGCTCACATTACAATTTACTTGTGATTTTATATTATATTTATTATCGTAGTTTGTTGTATTAATATAGCTCAACAAACTAAGATCATTCTATATAAATTAAGTTTAATGAATAAAATATATAGATTACTTTGGACAGTGATTTAATAAATGCAATAATTGAGAGATCGACTGAAATCAATTACTGTCAAAATTTCATATAAAAACTTTTAACTGGATTCATCATCCCCATCACATGAACAACACTACTGCTACCAAAACTGGTGGCCCCGATAAAAATTTAAACATCCGGAGTTTAACACATATTTTTTTTGTAAATAATGCAGTAGTGAAAACAATTTAAATTATTTTGGGAACCTTGTTGGTCGTGATCTGTGCATTCACGGTCGCGCACCAACACTCCATGGAAGTATTGTGCGTCGCAACACTGGTTTACCTTACTGCCATCCTCCTTCCCTGCTTCAGACGGGGAAGCATATCTGTGTCTGCAAGCGATCCATTCGTTCTTCCAGCAACTGAACAAGGATCAAGCTATTAATACCTTAAGCAACTGAACCAGGATCAAGCTATTAATACCTTAACAGTAACTCAATGGCAGCTTGAAAAAAAGTTGGACGTCCAGATGGAAGCTGCATTTGCAAGAAGATGCCGTCAAATATTTGCTCCCCATCTACACCCCCTACTTCAAAACCATCACCAGCCAGTTCAGTTGCAAACTCTCCGCCTGCATCCATACCCCAAATTCACGCCATTACTCGTAAAGTTCCTTCCTGTTGGTCTGATAAACCTGAACTTTGGAATATCCCATTTAACGGCCAATTCTCGCCTGGCAACAATAAGTCCCAGCAATATAAGTACAGTTTCACTGGTTAGAGACATTCTGCTTCAACCAGACACGGCTGACCCTTATGTTAGGCTTAAAGAGGCTCTTCTAGTCTGCCTATTAAGCAACTCTTCAGACTGCTTGCGAATTGTGCGTCGCGGGATCTGGGGGATAAAAATCCTTCCAATTTCTTAATCGCTAAATCCCAAGGCCTCGTCTTAAAAAAGTCGTTAAAATTTATATAGGCAGAATAACTTCCAGCGTCTGTGATTTGATTACCGCTATCGCAGTAGTCGAGGCTTACTTGCCAAAGACTGCCGAGATAACTGACAAAATTTTGGGAACAATGATTGATTTCCATTTAAGAGCGGTAGATAGTTCCGCCGCTAATTCGTCTTCCTACTCCACCGATGATCAGACCTGTGCTCTGCGATATCACGAATTGCAGCCCCAACACGCACAGCTTCTGTATACCTTGCAGCATCGATTGATTCTCAACCATTCCCACTTAGTCGGAGTAGATCTAGGACATTTCAATGCGGCTGGAAAGAGTATAACCCAATTTTTTACCAATTTTCGTTATGACAACAGCTTGCTACAATATATTATAACTAGTGAATTACACGAATTCAATCACGTTAATGAGGAAGAGGTTACAAATGTAATATCTGAATTAAAACCTACAGCCGCTGCTGGCTGGGATAATATATCTCCAAAGCTTATTCAACAATTTGCCCCAGTTATATCAAGTCTGATAGCCACAGCAATAAATGATTCTTTTGATACAGGAATTTTGCCCTATGAATTAAAAGAAGCCAGAATCATACCTATACACAAATCAGGAAATAAACTAGAGCCCACTAATTATCGTCCGATATCCATTTTGCCTTGTTTTTCCAAAATTTTTGAAATAGTTATCAAAAAACAACTTGAATCACACCTAGAAAAAAATAAATTGATAAACAAATATCAATTCGGGTTTCTTAAGAAAAGTAGCACACTTTCAGCAACCTTAAATCTATTTGAAAATATATTAAATAATCTAGAGAAGAAATTGATTACATGTGTTCTCTTTCTCGATATAAAGAGTGCTTTTGATTGTGTAGATTATCCGATTCTTGGTACAAAATTAGAATTTATGGGAATTAAAAGTAATTCTCTTTCCCTATTAGAAGACTATTTAAGAAACAGAACTCATTCTACTAAAGTTGCTCAACATATTTCAAATAAAAAACATTTAGAATGCGGTGTGCCTCAAGGATCTGTTCTAGGCCCCCTTCTCTTTTTATGTTATATTAACGACATTTTTAAGTTGCCCTTACAAGGTCAACTCCAACTCTATGCAGATGATGCTGCTTTAATTTATGGGACAAAACATATATCAGACCTTGATTCTGCACTAAAATCTGATCTCAACATCCTACAAATTTGGTTTTCGAATAATAAAATGAAACTAAATTATGAAAAATCAAGCTTTATGATATTCTATTTAAAACACAAACCTACTGACTATGACAATCTATTTGAAATTAAAACTACTAATAACGAAATTATTAAAAAAGTCCACACTTTTTGCTACCTAGGACTCCATATAAATTCGCAACTAAATTGGAATAAACATATAGATTTTATAAAATCAAAAATTTCTCCAATAATATGTGTGTTCAGACGTGTGGGAAAATACTTACCCAAAGAAATGTTACTCAACCTATATTTCTCATACGTTCATTCACATCTTCTATACCTTATCAACATATGGGGTGCGACAACTCAAACTAAGATTGACGAGCTTCAGGTTCTTCAAAATCTATCAATAAAAGCATTGAAAGGTGTTCATATTTTAACACCTACAGTTATGTTGTATTCTGAAAATCTATTGCCTATATCAAAGCTAATAGAGTACGAGTTTCTTGTTATTATTTATAAAATGAATCATAATTTGATTAAATACAATAATGATCTTATAACAAATCTATGTGTAACCAATAGAGAAAGCAGAATTTGTAGCCATTTTCGAATACCACATTATAAGACCAACATTGGTCAAGCTAGTGTCTTATACAAAGGGATAAAACTATTTAACGAATTACCAATAGATTTAAAAACTAGTCCAATAAATATTTTTAAAAAAGGAATAAAAAAAATTCTATACGATGAATTTGTTTATGAGTATAATTTATCGCATGAAGGTTACTGTTAAATTGCTGCTGTTGTTGTTCTTGATTTGTTGTTCATGATTTGTATTATTAAAGTGAATTGAATTTACTATTTTTCTTTTGAGTTAAAAGTAGATATAACACTATTATGTAATATTTTCTTGTATAAATGCAAATTTTTAAGAAAATAAATGAAATTAAAAAAAAAAAAAAAAAAAATCAAAACGACTACAAAAATTTTCGACGATTTCGTCACAGTTGCCCTAAAAGATATACCGCGCGACCACGGTTCAAGTTGCGCACCGAAATGTTTTATGGTATGTGCTATTACCATCGTTACTTCGGGAATAACGCACACAAATGTGACCATGAAGTGTCAGTCCTTCCCACGACAACGGAGGAAAAACTCTCCTAGCAATCAGCTTTCACATTTTACGCTGCTAAAGCTATTTTCTTTATCATTTATGGTACAGGAGCTATAAATTTAAATATTGTTCTGAGACGTGTCTTCTGTCAGACTTTTGTTATCGCCGATTTCACCATCTTTATTCTCGGAGCTGATATCCTGAATAAGTATAGTTTCCTAGTGGACGTAAAAAATCGACGCCTTGTCGATTAACTAACTTCCTTCTTCGTTCTTGCCAAAATCTCCACTTCTCCTACGCTCTTGCTAACAACCATTAACAATGATACGCTGAATATCAAAAGGCAGGATATCCTTAAGAATTTTAAGCGTGTCACTCCGCCCCATGACCTGGCTAAGCCGATCAAACACAACGTGTCTCACCTTATTGAGATTCACGGCACTTTAGTCGCTTGAAAGTACCGATGATTAGTGCTAGACAAGTTGGCCACCGCCAAGGCGGAATTCGACATTACGTTGTGACAAGACATTTGCCGTCTGTCAAATAACCTTTGTGCGTCTCTTCTCCACCTCGTCAAAAAGAAAAACGGCGAGTGGAGATCCGATTTCCCATATTCAGGATTTCTCCCAATCGCTCCAAAGATGCAAAATTTTTCAACAGTCGAATTCATTTGCGCGTATCATCATATTCTCATTGATGAGCGCGATATTGTTAAAACCGAAATCTCGAAGCTTCGTTCGGACTCTTCGAAAAAATCTGAGCTTTGTGTTTGAGCGTGTTTCCGACGACTGTCTCATTATCAACGTTGATAAATGCAATTTTGCTAATACCAACGTTGACTTTCTTAGACATCATCTTGATGCGAATGGCATCAAGCCAACGTTTGACCTCGTTGAGGCAATAAATCGCTATGAGCACCCCGAAACGGTTAAAAAATTCCACATTTTCCTTGGTTCTATGTATTTCAAATTGCCATTGTTTTGGACAACTTGCCCTTTCACGTGGTTTATTCAAGCCAAATCGCAATTCATTTTACGTGGTATTAGTAAAGATCGTACGATGTTTGATCACGTAGTAGCCTAGTTCCCGATATCATTCAAAGCCCTCCGAACGCACACATGTTCAAGGTTCTCAAACAGTCGCTAATCAAAAGACACTCTCTTAGTGAGGAAAGGTACATTGAAAAATTGTTGTCGAATACCGAGATGGGCGATCGAAGACTATTGGAATTTTATCGATCACTCGAACTTTTGGCTGGTCCATGTGACGAGTTTTCTCGCGAACTTCTAATGAAATTATGGTTACGTCGTTTACCTAGTAATATCAACATTGCTTTAGTGGCCACAAGTAAATCGTCGATTACAGAACTAACCGCGATTGCGGATAAAATTTGAGAAGCCACTAATCCGCTACAAATTTCTAGCATAAAAAATCTATCCAATCCTATTGCGTCAACTAGTTCATTCAACAACAGCGCTTTATCCGAACTTTTCACTGCCTTAAATAATATAAGAGCACGTTTCGGCACTTGGAGAAGGAAATTAGTGAAGTTAAAAACATTGCAACAAGAAGTCGATCCCAATCCAGTCATAGAAATACACGATTTGAAATTCGTGGACGTTCTAAATCTCGTGGTGAGTACCAATTCTGCTGGTATCATTTAAAATTCGGTGATAGAGCAAAGCATTGTCGCGAGCCTTGCAAGTATAAAACTGGAAACGGTTCTAATTCTGAACCAAAAAACATAAGAGTCCACTGATCCAATAGGGATTAGTGAAATATCAAGTTCTCACCGTTTATTTGTCTATGATAGTTATACAAAATTAAATTTTTTGATTGACACAGGGGCTGATATATCCGTGTTTCCAAATTCAGATTTCCGCCATTGCCAGCCTGATACAGATCAAACATTGTCCCCCGCGAACGGGTCTGTCATCAAAACATTTGAAAGTAGATTTGTGACTCCGACGAGATTTTAAACATGTTTTCACTGTAGCAGCGGTCTCGCGTCCAACCATTGGAGCGGATTTTCTTGCGAAATTCCGTTTGATGGTTGACTTAGGTAGAAGACAGTTGCTAGACCGTGAAACCTCCTTTTCGGTAAACGCCACGTGCATCAAAACTCACGTTTCGACAATAAAAATTAACATGGTCAATGAAAATGAATTCAGCGCTATACTAAGAGATTTCCCTACTGTGACTCAAAACCCGGGATATGATATTCCGGTTTCTCATGATGTGGTTCACTACTACATATCAACTGATGATAGATTTCCATTCTCTAGACCTCGTCGTTTCGATCCAAAACGGCATAAGGCTGCCAAACAGTCATTCGAAGATATGGTTAGTCTGGGAATATGTAGACCATCATCTTCACAAGTTTCGTCTCCTTTCTATATGGTGGCTAAGAAAACTGACAACGACTGGAGGGCGTGTGGGGATTATCGTCGATTGAATGCAATAACCACACCGGACCGTTATCCGATACCCCACATCCATAACTTTCCTTGCCATCTACATGAAAGTACAGTTTTCTCCAAAATAGATTTAGTACGCGCTTACCACCATATACCAATCGCAGAGGAAGACATACCCAAGACTGCCATTACTACTCCGTTTGGTTTGCACGAGTTTGTGCGTATGCTTTTCGGGTTGAGGAACACCGCTCAATCTATCCAGAGGTTTATGAACGGTATATTTAGTGGATTGGATTTTCTGTTCGTCTACATTGATGATTTATTAATCTTCAGCAGAAACGTAGATAAACATAAGAAACATCTTTGGATTATCTTTCAACGTCTCGCTGATTTACATTTAATGGGATTGCGGATTGACAATTAATCCTAAGAAATGTCAGTTTGGGGTATCTCGTTTAAATTTTTTAAGTCACGAAGTTTCCAAGGATGGAACTTTACCATCGAGAGACATAGTCCAGGTTGTAGAATAGTTCCCAACACCAACCAGCATATGGCAGACACAAAGATTTCTCGGCATGATTAACTATTATCACCGTTTCGTGCCACACCTTGCGGAATATTTGTCTCCATTTTATGAGCATTTGGTTTCATTGCCAAAAAAAGAAAAATTAAGGAATTCACTTGGCCGGAATCATGCCAGAAAATGTTTGTGAAAGATAAAGGATATCTCGCGAATGCTATGATACTCACACATTCCGCCGAAGATGCGGCGGAACTCAGTATAACAGTTGATGCGTCAAACATTGCTGTTGGGGTTGTGCTGCAACAACGACGTCCAAATAGTAGCTGGGAACCTCTTTGCGTCTTTTCAAAATAACTTTCACCTGCAGAGAAAAAATATGCCTCGTATTGGCTATATACTTAGCAATGCAATAAAACATTTTAGGCATTGCGTCGAGGGTAGAAATTTCACGATATATACGGATCACAAACCGCTTGTTAACGCTATATCATCAAAAACTGAGAGGACCCCTCGGCAATCTCGACAACTAGATTATATCGCTCAGTTCAGCGTTTCTGGATATAAGACATATAAAGGGGATCGATAACGTCCTAGCGGATACGGTATCCCGAATGGATAGCGAGGAAAATTCAGCTCTCGATAAAATTGACGTTTCATTTGAACAATTGTCTCATTTTCAGAAATCTAATGAGGAACCAAAGGAATCATTAACCAGACCCGATACTTCTAGGCTTAAACCTTTGTCTGTAGAAATTCCTGCTACAAATATTAGAATAATGTGTGAAGTTGCAACAGAAAAAAGTCGACCATATGTACCACTTCCTCTAAGATAATCTGTTTTCAATGTAATCCATGGTCTTTCACACCCTGGGGTACGATGTACAAGAAAACTAATTTCGAGTAAATATTTTTGGGCAAATTTAAGTATAGACGTGAACAACTAGACAAAAGAATGTTTGGCGTGCCAACAATAGAAAGTTCAACGGCACACGAAGTCGAAATACGGAAAATTTCAGGTTCCAAGTAAACGATTCGAGTACATACATATCGACTTGGTTGGACTTCTTCCATCTTCCGAAGGTTTTTCGTATTTGTTAATGTTGTCGATCGTAACACTAGATGGCCTGAAGCCTGGCCTTTAAAAGATATCTGTACATCTACGATTGCGAAAGTGTTTGTTTCTGAGTATATTTCTAGATTTGTTGTACCAAAATTAATTACTACAGATCGGGGCGCACAGTTTGAGTCGAGGTTGTTTAATGAATTAACAAATTTGATTGGATCAAGTAGAGTGCGAACCACGTCATACAACCCTAGAGCGGATGGATTGGTGGAGCGTTTCCATAGAACATTAAAAGCAGCCTTTCGTACCAAAAATAATATTCAATGGACAACCGAGTTGCCAATAATATTGCTGGGAATTCGTGTCTCGATAAAAGAAGACCTGAAATGTTCTCCGTCAGACCTCGTCTATGGGCAATCTTTGTAAGTACCTGGTGAATTTTTTATAAGCACAGATAACGACGAATTACCATAACACGAATTTGTCCAGAGGCTTCAAAAATATTTTAATGCATTCATCCAAAAGAAACACGGAACGACAGTCAGCCAAATATATTTTTACCTCCTTCATTAGAAAATTGTGAATTCGTTTTCTTACGTGTGGATAAGGTTAGAAGTGGACTAACTTAGCCTTACGAAGGACCATTCAAAGTTATTCGACGTCTTCGAAAGCAGTTCATAATCGACATCAGAGGTAAAAGGAAGACGGTATCAATCAATCGTATTAAACCTGCGTATCTTTCGGCAGACTCGCTAAGCACGGATATGTCACTCGTAAAAAACAAGGCAATTGTCCGATTCGCGGAATGAAATAAAAGCATTTTTCTACTTTGATACGATTTATTCTTGGTGATGAGATCACATTTGATTTAGTAAAAAAATTTTTTATCTTTCGTTGAAGCAATTCACTAAAGGGGGAGTACTGTGGAAGTGGAGTCTCCCGACTTTCACGAATGTATCCCTAGAAAATAGAAGGAATTAAATTAGTTTAGAAACTATACAACTATAAATCAAATACGTATATGAAATTGATTTCTTTGCAAAATAAATTATAATTTTTGTTATTGTTTTGTTTGACGTTTTGAATTTAGACAAAAAAATAAGTTGGTACCACTGTCATTTTATAAAATGTTTAAATACAGATGGAGCAGGGGGATGCAAAATTGCTCAATTTATTGTAGCTAGAATAAAAATAAAATCAAATATAAATTTTAAATCTTTCTTTTTGGATTTTGTGCTCCGCGAGGAGATGTAGTAAATTAATTTAAGTAAATGTATTTGATTGTTAAACAAAATGTGTTAATTGAAATTATGTAATATTATTTCATTTTATAATTGTGTGTATATAGAACGAGTTCCACTGTCAGCATTCATTTTGGTTTTTTTAATTAAGAAGAATTGGAAGATAGTTGGTGTGAGATACGATTATATTAGGACCGATATCCACCCATCAACTACACCCGAATTCCATACAAGATTTTTTGTACATGTAAGATTCTCTATTATTTGCATAAATAAAACAAATTTATTTACACAAAATAATAATAGTACATTATATAACAAGGTTGAGAAGTACGCTATTATTGACCGAGAACATTTAGATCCTGAGGCGCGTAGCGTTCTCAACCGAGGTATATATAGAATTTTTTTAACTACCAACCCTAATTATCATATTTGCTTTAATTAGATTTTGATATTAGTCATTTTCCATTTCATTTTTTAATTATTTTAAAATATCAAGTAGCCTGGAAGTTTAGTTGCATACAAATAAATCGAAACAAAGGAATGCAATTATTGTTTGTTTGTGTTGTTTTGTTCATTTCAATTAAAAAATATGAAGGGGCTGAAATCTCACAGCTCTGAGATATCAAGACTTCGGTCGGAAGCCTCTCCATTTAGCGTTTCGAGAAAATATTACAAAATCACATTCATATTTCATATTTCTTTCAAAATTCCAAAAATATTGGAAAAATTAAATAAAATCAACCTTTTTTCAAAATTCCAAAAATATTCCAAAAATTAGAATAAAATCAAATATTTAAACTTTTATAAATTCCAATAATATTCCAAAAATTCTTAAAAATTCAAACTTTTTCCAAAATTCTAAAAATATTGCAAAAATCATTACAAATTTAAAAATTGAAAATTTTTTCAAAATTCCAAAAATTATAATAAAATCAAAAATTTTAGATTTTTCAAAATTCTAAAAATATTCCAAAAATTCTTACAAAATCATAAATTAAAACTTTTTCCAAAATTCTAAAAATATTGCAAAAATTATTAATCAAAAATACAAACTTTTTACAAAATTCCAAAAATATTTCAAAAACTATGACAATTTCAAAAATGTCCATGTCCAATTTCATTTTCAATTACATTTACGTCATAAAAACAGCTACATTTTTTTTCTAAAAAATTGGCTAAAACAATAAATGAAATCATTTTTTGACACACTTGACAACATTTTTTTGACCAACTTATAATGCCATAATTCTCAATAGTAATAATAAAAATTCATTTCAAACAAATAATTAATTTTATTTTTTTTCAAAAAACTGGGTAAAAAAAAAATAAAAATCTTTCTTTTGACACACTTGACAACATTTTTTTGACAAACTTATAATGCACTAATCTAGTTTTTGATCTCACATACCAATTCCTACCATCAAGATTTCTCCAAATTCAATGTTCCTACTTGTAATCACTTAAAATGAACGTTTTTTAAGCCAAAAATATGAAAATTTGCTTTTTGACACATTTAATGATTTTTTGACACACTTCCGGTACAGTTATCAAACACAGCGTCCTTTCGGACCTGTCCCTTGAGTATACATATTTTTCGAAAAAAATTCCCTGCAGCGTAGGTAATGACGGCCGGACGGTCGGCCGGCCGGCAGACTGACATACATTTTTTTTTGTTTTTTTAGAATCAGTATGTCCTAAAACGTCGAGAAATGCCAAAAACGTGGGGGTAAGGTTTTCACTTTTGGCTTATGAATGTAATACTTAGGTCTTTCAGACCGAAGTAATAAAAGAAAATTTGTCGTTATTAACATAGGTAATTTTTTGTTATTATTATTGACGTAGGTTGAGAAAAATTACTTCTCATTGGGGCATTCAAGTAAATAATGACGATTTCTCAAGTTAGTAGTTAAAAAAATATTTTTTTAGAAATTTATTTTATACTTGGATTTTTATAATAACTTTAGGCATTGTTATTTCAAATTTGGAATTGTTATTTCAATACGCAAAAGGGCCTGCTTTACGAACAATTTTGAATCGTAAAAGTGCATTTTACGGATTACTTGTACAAAAAATAAACTCGTTTTTTGCTAGAAAAAAAGGGAATAACTAAAACTGATAAATAAAACTGCAATGTATACATTTTTTAGAGTTTTAAATTTACAAAATTATTTTCAATAAATAAAACCAAGCTCAAGAAATTAAGAAAAAACACAAATAAATAAATTTAACCTCAGCAATAAAAAACACAGTATTTTTTCTCCAACAAAAACCCATCACCAAAATGACAGAATTTAATTTAAATAAAAAGAAATTAAATTACGTCAACATTGGTCCTTCGAGCCGGATATATTTATGGGCTACGATTCATGAAAATTGCAATCGCTTGATTCTAGAAAATTCATATAGTTATAGACAATGTGTTCCAGGAAACTATAAAAATCGCCATTAACCAAATAGTAAAATTAATCCATTTGCCAAGCAAATAAATTTCTGCAAGTCAAAAAGCCTATGTTGTCTAACTAATTGTCACCACATTCGCCATTTTTGGATTCATAAGGTGTGCTTAGGTAAAACGACTAGAATTGTCTGACTTGTCATACAACCAAAAACATTATATCTTACTGCCGACAGAACATTATGTAACGCAACTAATAATAAGTGAATATAACGTAAACATGCTGGAATTAATGCAACTCTAAGTTTTATTCGTTCCCGTTATTGGAAAATTAACGGAAGAAATGCTGTAAAAGATGTAGTTCATAAATGTATCATTTGATCATTTGATTCCGAGCTAGACCAACCGTTCGGAACTATCTCATGGGAGAGTTACCTAAAACAAGTTTGATCTAAATACGACCATTTGTAAATACAGGTGTAAATTTATGTAGTCTTTTTTACATCCAGAAAAAACGAAAGCGTAATCGAAATAAAGAAAAATCTTTGTAGCCATTTTCGTATGATTTGCAACGAAGGCACTTCATAATGCAGAACATTTTTTGAAGAGAAAACTTCTTTAGGCGCGTTGTGCGATTTTTTATGGGGAAAAACTTATATATTCGAGTCATCATCACGCTAACTAAATATTAAATATAAAATGCCTTTATCGGGTTGTAACGTTTCAAATTGCAATATGGATATCGCAGTCGACTGAGGTTCTATCGGTCGAGAGTTCAATTCCTGGAGTAGTTCATTTTTCTGTTGTTTTTTTTAATTTTTATTAAGCACCATTAAAATTATTGGTTTTTTATTCATGAATTTATAAAAATTCCTTTTTACGAATTTTAAATTGATCGATAATGTAGTTTTTTAAAGCTATTGCTACTGTCTTTTTCCGTTTCGTTCAAATTATTACCATTTCGATATTAACAAGAAAATTAATTATTTTTTTGGCAGACAGTGCTAAAAATAATAAAATATTGGTTTTCCCATCATTATTTTCCATAATTCCATTCCCTCGAAATAAAATAAAGAAAATAAAAACTACTATTAGAGAATGTATTTCTCTTTCAGTATGAGTTGACATCTTCATCACAAAATATTGATTTAAAAACAGTTTAAGGTTGCGGACAATTACCGATATTTAAATTTATCGATTGTGTAGGTTTTTAAGGTTATTGCTATTGTCTTTTAGCACAGTGTGACGTCAATACAAAGTAAAATTTAGAATGGATTCAGGAGATTTTTACGATATCTCAATATTTTCTTCAGTTTTTAAAAGAAATGTTTCGTAGCTATTTTGTTTTTTTATACGTTTTGTTGTTGTTTTCTTTTTTCATTTTACTTTTTATCTATTTTCTGTTGGTGATTGTTGTACCATTTTTGAAATGAAAACTTCTTTAGGCGCGTTGTGCGATTTTGTATGGAGAAAAATGTACATTCGAGTCATCGTCACGCTAAATAAATATTAAATATAAAATGAATATTGAAAAAGAGTGAAATAAATTGTAATTGTAATTTTCTTATTTTTCATTCTCATTTTCTTGATTTATAATTTGTTTTTTTTTCTTTTTTATAGAATTTGATTTTTTTTTTTGGTTTTGAAGTATTTTAATTAGAAAATAATTAATTAGTTGAATGCAATGTAAAGCTGGCTTTTGCCATTTATTTCATACTATAAAATATAAAGTAAAGTTAAGAACCTAAACATCTGATGCGGCGAACATTGTTGATTACCGTTTTTGTAATCATAAAAAAGAATTGATTTGATTGTAAAATAGATTAAAATTAGTCAGTTGTATTTAAATGGTCAACCAGTTAAATTGTAAAATAAATAAATAAATCCAATACTGTAAAGTGAATAGTAGTTTATTGTCTTTGTTACATTATTTGATTGTAAGTAAGGTGATGTGTAAGTGTTGTAAAAGTATTGGAAAATCTTATCATAAATTGTGACATTTAAATACACTACAAATTGGCGGCGAGATAAACAAAACATTTAATCTGGTTTACCGCAAATAATTGTTTAGTTAAACTTTACAATGCCAAATTTAATAGGAAAAATCGAAGAATTCGAACCTGGAGAAGATTTTGAGTCCTATGAAGAGCGATTATCCATATTCTTTGAAATAAATACGATTGAGGAGACAAAAAAGATAAATTTGTTCTTAAGCGTCATAGGTAAAAATACCTACCAAATTCTAAAATCACTTGTGCAGCCGATGAAACCGTGTGAAAAATCTTTTAAGGAGTTGTTACAAATATTACGCAATCATTTTGCACCAAGGCTGAACAAACGAGCTGAAAGGTTTAAATTTAATAAAGCGGTACAACAATCAGGTGAGACCATTACTGAGTTTATAATTAAGTTAAAGTCATTAGCTCAAACCTGCAATTTTGGCGAGTTTTTAAATGAAAAATTGCCTACCGATGCACAATCAAAACCACCTGTACAATATAAAAGTTTAGCCCTGGATGATGCATTAACGGATCGGTTTATAGCGGGAATCAGAAGTGAAGAGATACAGCGTGCATTACTAAATGATATAACCTTAGATTTTGAAAAATCATGCAACGTCGCATTAAATATGGAGATGTCAAAAAACGAGTCGAAAGCAATACAACCATCACCGCAATATAGCGTCGAAGAAATGGAAGACAATATTATACAAAGCGTTAGAAATAATGTTCATCCGAATAGAAGAGAAAATAAGCACATGTCACGAGTGAATAAAAATCAAGGTCAAAGTCAAAGTCAGCAGCAAAGTTCCAGTTTTTATAATCGAAATGAAGGTCAGAATCGAGGTCAACAACAATATAGTCAGTGTTTCCGGTGTGGGAGAAAACACGATGTTACTACGTGTCCGGCAGTCAACTGGATCTGTTTTAAATGTGAAAAAAGAGGACATACTTCAACTATGTGTATGAATGGATCAAGGAGAATAAAGTCTATACAAATAAATTCAATCAGTTCGGAGAGTGATATTCTAGTATTAAAGGTCGCAAATCAACAATTGCTGATGGAAATAGATACGGGAGCGTGTTCTAGTATTTTAAGTGAAGATGAGTATTTGTCTAAGTTTTCAGAATTAAAAATTGAACCAGTATCTAATATATTATTCGCAGTTTCAGGTCAAACACTTAATACCATTGGAAAAATCAAGGTTGCTGTTGAGTTCAATGATGGCATATTTATGTTGGAATTATTTGTTATTAAAAGTGAAAAATATTTCAAGCCACTACTAGGAAGATCATGGTTAGACGTATTAGTTCCTGATTGGAGAGGGAAACTTTTCAACGGGATTAAAGCAAACGAGTCGGTATGTCATATTAATAGTACTATTTTAGAAAATATTCAAAACAATTTTCCAAACGTCGTTTCGTCTCAGTCCAGTCCAATAGTCAAGTTTGAGGCGGAAATTATTTTAAATGATAACGTAACACCCATTTTTCACAAAGCTTATGCGGTGCCGTTTAAATTAAAAGAAAATGTAGAAAGTGAAATTAAAAGATTAGTCGATGATAATATATTGTTGCCTGTCAAGTCAAGTCAATGGGCTAGCCCAATTGTTGTTGTCCCAAAATCATCAGGTGAAATCAGGATATGCATGGATTGTAGAGCAACAGTAAATAAGCATATAGCAACTGAACACTATCCTATGCCTATTATAGAAGAAATATTTGCTAGTCTTGCGACTTCTAAATATTTTTGTGTTATCGATCTTGCTGGAGCGTACCAACAAGTTTGTGTGTCAGAAAATAGTCGAAAATATCTGACCATTAACACACATAAAGGACTTTTCCAATTTACGAGATTGCCCTTCGGTATATCATCGGCTCCATCCATTTTCCAGTCGATTATGGATCAAATTCTGTTGGATATTCCTAACATAGTGTGTTACCTGGATGATATACTGGTGGGAGGCAAGACATTAGAAGAATGCAAAAGTAATCTTAGAGAAGTGCTAGAACGACTTAATAAATTTAATGTCAAAATTAATTTAAAAAAATGCAAATTTTTTGAAACTTTGGTCCAATATCTAGGTCATACTTTATCGCAAGAGGGGATTCGTCCAAATGAGGATAAAGTCAAGGCGATTGTTCAAGCACCAGCGCCCTCAAACATTCAACAATTACAGTCGTATTTAGGATTGTTGAACTACTATGGTCGTTTTATTCCCAACTTATCAAGCGAATTAAAAGATCTATATCGATTACTAGGGAAAGGCATAAAATATGAATGGAATGATGTTTGTCAGAGGTCATTTGAAAATACAAAGTCACTTATATTGAAAAATAGTCTTCTAGAACTATATGATCCTGCGAAGCCAATAGTTATTGCATGTGATGCTAGTCCCTATGGAGTGGGAGCGGTCATGTCTCATCTAGTAAATGGTGAAGAGAGGCCTGTCTTATTTGCGTCAAGTACCCTCTCACCAGCTGAAAAAAATTATTCCCAACTTCATAGGGAAGCACTAGCTATTGTCTTTGCTGTGAAACGTTTCCACAAATATATTTACGGTCAGTCTTTTACTATATATACAGACCACCAAGCGTTAAAAGAAATTTTTAAGCCTGGAAAGGGAACTGCAGGGGTAGCAGCTGCAAGACTGCAGAGGTGGGCTGTATTACTTTCAATGTATGATTTTAAATTGGAATATCGGCCAGGATCCAAAATGGGTAATGCAGATGCCTTGTCTAGATTGCCATTAGCTGAGGCAACCAACATTGAATCATGTAGTTTTATAAATTTTATTGAGTTGCCTGATAATGAAGTGCCTTTAAATTTGATAGAGATTAGTCAAGAAACAACCAAAGATCGAATTCTAAGTCAGGTTCAGAAGTATGTTCAAACTAATTGGCCTTCAAATATACCATCTAATTTAAAACCGTATTATAATAAAAAACAAAGTTTAAATACGGAAAAAAACTGTTTGTTCTACGGAGATCGGGTTGTTATTCCACCAAGCCTCCAAGAACGGTTTCTGAAACAGATGCATAGTATGAATCACATAGGCATGGTGAAGATGAAAATTATGGCTAGGTCCTATGTATGGTGGGAAAAAATTGACCAGGCAATAGAAACATTTTTAAAAGAATGCAGCGTGTGTCAACAAACGCTTTCAGTCCCAAAAGAAAAAATTACATCCTCATGGACTGAACCAGAAGTTCCTTTTGAAAGAATCCATGTAGATTTTTTTTTCTTTCGAGTTTTACATTTTTTATCGTTATTGATTCCAAAACCAAATATTGTGATGTCATTATAATGAAACGAACTACAGCTGCCGATGTAATTAGAGAATTAAAAAAATTGTTCACAATATTTGGATTGCCTTCGCAAATAGTATCCGATAATGGTCCACCATTCAATTCATTTGAACTTAAACAATTTTGCAACCGTTTAAATATTGAGCTTTTAAAATCTCCCCCATACTTTCCACAAAGCAATGGACTGGCTGAGCGAAATGTTCGAACCGTGAAAAATGTTTTGAAAAAGTTTATAATGGAAAAAGGTAATGGCGATATCAAAGAAACCGTTGAAGAATTTCTTTTCAATCAAAGAAACACACCGAGTATGTCAACGTTGAGATCTCCAGCAGAATTGATTTTTTCTTTTAAACCTAGAATATTATTAGATAATTTAAAAATAAAAAATAATAAAGAATTCAATTTAGATAATTCGGAGGACTTAAATAGGTGCCATAGAATTAGGAAAAAGCTTAGATTAAAAAATTTAGTTAGTAGAAATAAAAATAATAACAAAAATAATAATATCCAATATTTTGTAGGAGAAAAGATCTTCTACAGAAATCATTTCAAAAACTTTATGAAATGGGTACCTGCTAGAGTAATAAGAAGATTAAATACGTTTTTGTATTTAATTAAAATTAATGATTATAATAGAACGGTACATATAAACCAAATACGTAAATCACAATTAGCAGATAAATATCATCCCGCAGTCGATCACATGTTAGATCCAATCAAAATTGATCATTCAAATCTACGGAAGCTAACTGTAAAACATAGAAGAGAGAGAGAGATCGGAAACCCAAGCAAAAGAAAAGGGAGTCCACAATTAGAGTTAAGAAGATCAAAAAGAATCAGAAGATTTCCTGATCGACTCCGTAATTAAAAAAGTCGTTATTATTTTATTCATGTATGTGTAGGTTCATAGTAATAAGTAGATATCTTTTATACATCGGGTATAAATTTAAAAGGAGGAAAGTTGAAGTATTTTAATTAGAAAATAATTAATTAGTTGAATGCAATGTAAAGCTGGCTTTTGCCATTTATTTCATACTATAAAATATAAAGTAAAGTTAAGAACCTAAACATCTGATGCGGCGAACATTGTTGATTACCGTTTTTGTAATCATAAAAAAGAATTGATTTGATTGTAAAATAGATTAAAATTAGTCAGTTGTATTTAAATGGTCAACCAGTTAAATTGTAAAATAAATAAATAAATCCAATACTGTAAAGTGAATAGTAGTTTATTGTCTTTGTTACATTATTTGATTGTAAGTAAGGTGATGTGTAAGTGTTGTAAAAGTATTGGAAAATCTTATCATAAATTGTGACATTTAAATACACTACAGGTTTAAGTGTGGTGTGAAGGTGTGGTATAGTAATCAAAGATTTTGTTGTATTTTTAAGTAAAATAATAAAAATTGTATTTGTCATGTTTGATTTTTATGTTTCTCTTTTATACTTTTTAATAAAGAAAACGCAATTGATAATACGATTTCGGTATTTCAGTATTTTCAATATTTCTGCGTACCAACTGCCGATTTGTCACATCCGGTTAAAAAGGTTTTTTAAATGTATATTGCTACTGTAGCCTACAGTTTCAAATTGATTTTCATAAAACGTGGGTTAATGGTTTCTATGTTGAACTTTTGCGGTACATTGGATAAAGGAGTGGTTCACCATATAACAGGTGTTTTTCACTATGTTTTTTATTTTTGAGCGATATTCAATAACGTGGTAGGGGTCCTTTGAGTACCTGTTTTTTGAAAGCTTAATAGCATATGTACCTGATAATCGAATTGGATGAAACTTGGTACATTTTATAAGCATTAAATTGATTCACAATAGTTCAGCGTCCCAACTTGCGATTTTTCGCATCAGGTAAATTTTTTTTGTTTTTTTGGGTTTTTCGAAGGATTTTATTACAGCCTACAACAATGAAGTGGTTATGATTCAACTTATGAAAAAGGTTTCAATTAGTGTGAAGATAATGATCAACTTTTGGGACACTTGATCAAAGTGACGGGAAGTCCACCATACAACTGCTGACTTTTCTCACATTTAAAAGTTTGTTTGGCCCATACAGACTTCATCATTAATCAATTTTGATAACACTTTGACTGATTAGATTTTGGACGATATTGGGATAAATGGTGGGAGGCCTCCCCCGAACAGCTGTTAATTTGTAGCTTCTATAACATCAGTTCCTGATAATTGATTTTGATTAAACTTCTTTTACTTTTCCTATTCGTACAACAGAATTAATGTCTGTTAGGATACTAAAGCTTTCATCAATGAACTAATTTTGATGTAACTTTAGCAAAAGATGGCGATTTATAGGAGAAGGAAGCGCGCGGCATACCACCTAGTAAGAAATAACGTTGAAAGTAAAATGATAGCAATATGGCAGCTTTGTGATTTTTTTTATTTCTTTTATGTGTTCGTTAAATTTGGTTTTCAAGCTTGTTCCTGTTTGGTCAATATAAAAATTGTTACAAACGTCACAGGTTGAATTCATCTGTTTGGAGTGAATATTTGTGTTTTTGTTTTTTTTTATTTTTTATTTTAAAGGAGTATATGTATCCGTATTGTTTTATTTATGATGATTTTATGTGTGATATAAATTCTTTATTATTTGTCCTATTTCCTATTAATGTTGATAATTAAATATTTATTTTGGTTTTTGGGTATATGTTTGAACGTGTCCGTTTATACAATTTAAATTAGATATCAGTGTGTTATTAAGTCTATACATATATGTATATTTCTCAACAAATCGTTAATGGATGTACTAGTAAACCCCAAAACGCCTTCGGTGATCACTGTTAGTTTTAAGTAGAACTATGTATTCAACAACCCATATCGCACTTAATCAACTTCGAACGAAGTATTTGAATGGTTTAATTATTTATCTAACCGATATTTTAAATCGTTTTGTTTTATATCCTTTAACTATAACTGATGTTGCATAACAAATACTTTTACTTTTTAAAATTAATATTCATGAAAGAACAAAAAAATTAAAACTAAAATAGTTTGTACTTGCACTTAATTTTAAAAAAGACAAATATCTAATTACCTATTAGAGGATAAATCCATCCAAGAATCAAAGATATTTATATTTTTCTACGATAGCAGATCAAAAATCTATTTTCATGCAGAATAAATCCCCTGCGAATTTTTTTTTTGACTAATGTAAAATCAGTTTCGCTAAATAACAAACTATAGTTGCTTTATGCGTATGGTATTTTCATGTAATTTTACAATGTTTTTAGAACAAACAATTATGGAAAAATAGAATATGAATTTTGAACGTTATGCTGTCGATTTTTAATTTAATAATTTACAATAAATATTATTTATATATTTACTATCATACAAAAAATTGTATTTCCTACGCGAGACGAAAAAATTTTACTTGGTTAAATTGTAACACTTGACGCTAATGCGTCTTGTGAACAAACTCTCCCTTACGAAAAAGCAGTATTTTCATCTCTTGTAACATAAATGCACTATTTTCATAGTAATAATTTTTGTTTTGTAAATCACAGTTCATTTTTAGTTATAACAATTAATCGTTACAATAAAAGTGAAATAAACTCATATAATTTTATTACTATAAGTTTTGTTTATAAACGTTGCTTAAATCTACTGAATTAAGTTTATTGAATAAATACGGTTTATTGAATAAATATCGGTTTGCAACAAATATTCTGTCGGTTGCATTCATATTGATAACTTCAGCTGGCAATTGACGATTGAAGATTTTTCGTTGTAGTTACAGTTACAGTTACAGTTGCAGTTACAGTTACAGTTACAGTTATAGTTACAGTTACAGTTACAGGTACAGTTACAGTTACAGTTACAAGTACAGTTACAGTTACAAATACAGTTACAGTAACAGTAACAGTTACAGTTACAGTTACAGTTACAGTTACAGTTACAGTTACAGTTACAGTTACAGTTACAGTTACAGTAACAGTTGCAGTTGCAGTTACATTTACAGTTACAGTTACAGTTACAGTTACAGTTACAGTTACAGTTACAGTTACAGTTACAGTTACAGTTACAGTTACAGTTACAGTTACAGTTACAGTTACAGTTACAGTTACAGTTACAGTTACAGTTACAGTTACAGTTACAGTTACAGTTACAGTTACAGTTACAGTTACAGTTACAGTTACACTTACAGTTACAGTTACAGTTACAGTTAGTTACAGTCACAGTTACAGTTACAGTTACAGTTACAGTTACAGTTACAGTTATAGTTACAGTTACAGTTACAGTTACAGTTACAGTTACAGTTACAGTTACAGTTACAGTTACAGTTACAGTTACAGTTACAGTTACAGTTACAGTTACAGTTACAGTTACAGTTACAGTTACAGTTACAGTTACAGTTACAGTTACAGTTACAGTTACAGTTACAGTTACAGTTACAGTTACAGTTACAGTTACAGTTACAGTTACACTTACAGTTACAGTTACAGTTACAGTTAGTTACAGTCACAGTTACAGTTACAGTTACAGTTACAGTTATAGTTACAGTTACAGTTACAGTTACAGTTACAGTTACAGTTACAGTTACAGTTACAGTTACAGTTACAGTTACAGTTACAGTTACAGTTACAGTTACAGTTACAGTTACAGTTACAGTTACAGTTACAGTTACAGTTACAGTTACAGTTACAGTTACAGTTACAGTTACAGTTACAGTTACAGTTACAGTTACAGTTACAGTTACAAGGATGATAGAAGTTAACAGTGTGGATATTATGCTACCTTGTAATGAATTAACACTTGGCTTACAGCCATATTAGAACTAATTTTCACACAGTCAATGTTAAGCATTCTTTTAAAATCAGTAACATTAAAAAAAAAAAAATTAAAAAATACCTCCACATTTATTGTTTCGTTGATTTTATTATTTATAACAATATTTTTTGTTGGGAAGAATATTAAACAAGAAAAATGTTGGATGCTCTCTGCTCTTTTGTATGTAAGTGAGTAAGTCTATTTTAGTGTTTGAGTTTAGATAATAAATCAAATAAATCGAAAGTTGTGTGAATTTCTTTTTAATTGTCAAAGTTTCAACTTCAAACATATATATGGTTGGTTGCGAGAAAAAACCATACACCATCAAATTAAATAGTAAACCGAAGTAAAAATACTTATGTCACACTTTATTGAAGACTTCTGATAGCTTAAAGTTCTAACTTTCGCAAAAATTTTACAGTATTTATTGACCGGTTATCATTCTCGGTAATTGATGACCCAAGTAGCCAAGTAGTATAAAGTATCCCAAGGACCAAAAAGCTATCCCAGAAAGGATTTTAAACTGATCATTGATGAGGCATGCAGACGATTTGCAGATTACCACCCTTTATCATATGCTGGAACTACTTAAATTTTGTTATTTCTAATAGTCCAGTAGTTTTGGTCTGATATTCAAGACTAGGTTAGAAAATATGTTGTCGATAACAAAGCCTACAAAAATAACAAACCCCATCATTATCTTTCATGAATACGTATTAAGGTTCATCATGCCCCATAATGTAATCGCCTCCGAGTCTACGTGCTCTTTCCTTGTAAGTGTGTTAATGATCCAGGTGTGGAGCGGATCACGCTAAATGATTAGCAAATGGGCTGTATCAAGATGTAATGTGATGCGTGCCGTGCCGATGATCGTCTAGGCTGGAGGCCCATTCAAATAGCTCAGTCACGAATGGAGCCACCTGGATACCGGGCAATTTCCAGGTGTATTTTGCCCTGCAAAGTTAACAGACTTGGTCGACCTACTTTCTCGTGATTCTCGGGAGAACATAATGAAATCTAATAGTAAAAAAAACACATACAAACATAAAAGACGGGATGTCACCGCGTTGACGAGAGGCGAGGGTACAAGTGGCAGGCGCAGGAGCGAGTCTCCTCACCCTGCTGACGATGGGAAAGTACCGGCGGCAATTGGTACTGCTGTGGCCGGGAGCAGTAGAGCTTCCATACCAGCAGAAAAGAAGCACTGTGCCAATTAGAGTTGGTAAGAGTAGACCGGATAGAGGTCGCTCTCTACCACCTTTAAGTCAGCCTGAAGAGCTGGAAGACCTACTGAGGCGAGGGCTTAGTGGAGCTGGTACCAGGTGATACCTAAGGTTCTTCGCGGAGGGGATCTCTTCGGAGGACTCAAAGAGAAGGGCTCTGGAATAGAAAGAGAAGGCCACAACCGTCGGAGCATAAAACGTGAAGCGGGCCAGAGAGTCCACGACACCGCAGGAAAATGCACCAGAGAAGCCCAGGATTGTCCTCCGTCAGGACAGAGAGCAACACCATCTCAATCCAAGCACCAGCTTTGCTGGAGTTATTAAGGCAAGTAAGGTGGCTATTCTGGATGTGAATTATCCCCAGACGTTGCTTAGTGCGGAGGAGCTGGGGTTAATCGCTGATCACAGGATTGGGTTTGGGGGTATCCACTGCAAACCTGGTTATGTGATGGTAGAGTGAGACGACGAGCAGACGGTAAAATGGCTCGTGTCGGTAAACATAAACTTGTGACGAAATTGGGGGATGACATTCCAATTCCTCACAGGTATTATGTATTTATATTTAATGAACGTATAATGACTGCGGTTAATTGTCCACATCATTATTTCATTTCAATGATCATTCTGATTTTGTTAAATATTCAACGCATGCTGATTGTTCGCTTTCTTCCTCGATAAATAAATAAATATATAACATTGGCGACGAGGATAAAATAGGTTTGGGGTTGTGAATTTGGATCGGATATGTCTGTTGAGGAACAGAAAAACGACGCTTCAAAGTCAAAAGTCAAGATGTCGTACATTGGCAGAATAGAAGAATTCGAACCTGGGGACAACTTCGATGCTTATGTTGATCGTTTGGAAATTCATTTTCAATTAAACGATATTGTGGATAAGGCAACATTTGAAATTTTAAAATCTATTTGTGCTCCGGAAAACCCAAATACAAAAACTTATATTGAATTGATCACAGTGCTTAAGAAACATTTTAATCCGAAAACCAATAAAAGGGCCAGATACAAATTCTTCAAAACCGTACAACAAGGTGGTGAATACATAACGGATTTTGTCATAAAATGGAAAACTCTTGCGCAAACATGTGATTTTGAACATTTCTTAACGGAAAATTATACTGGTTTGAAAACAAAAGCCATCGATGATGCACTGACGGGCCGTTTTATCATTGGCTTATCTTCTAGAAGAAATAGAACGTGAATTATTAAATGAAGATGATGTAGATTTTGAAAAATGTTGTGCCAAAGCATTGAATATGGAGATGTTGCCGAAAAAATCTAAAGCTATACACGGAGTACAGCAATATAAAGTCTCCGGTCAAAGTTCGAGTCATCAAAATGCCAATAAACCGTCAAATTTAGTTGGAAAATTTCATCAAAGCAATCGGAATCGTTCAAGGTCATCCTCAAGGAGAGGACAAAGTCATGTGTCGCCACGTTTTAGTCAACAGCGTGTCTGAAGTCAATCGTCCAGCAAACGTTTTCATCAACAAGGGCGTGCCCAAGATGTTAATCAATCAAAAGGGTCAAGATGTATGCACTGTGGACGTCAACATAATCCAGAAACTTGTCTTGCGAACAACTGGCAATGTTTTAAATGCAATAAATGGGATCATACATCAAAAGTCTGCAGAAATAAAGTCAACTTAATTCAGTCTGTGTTCATGGAAAATCATCCTGCTATTGTTAATTTAATTGTTGCGGATCATCATCTACAAATGGAAATCGACACCGGTGAATGTTCATCAATCATCGACGAAGATACTTATCGAATAATTTTAACAATAATCTAATTTCTTTTACAGGTCAAGCAATTGAAGCATTGGGAAAAATCAACGTGATTATTCAATATGGAGACCACACTTTTACAATGGAACTGATAGTAATTAAGATACAGAAGAATTTTCGTTCATTATTAGGAAGGAATTGGCTTTATGTTATTCAACCTGATTGGCGAGTTTCATTATTACAACACCCAATATTTGTCAACAACATCAACACTCATAATAATATTCAACAACAAACAATTCACAACTGACAACGTCCGCCCAACATGAGAATTTTAAGGAAGAAATTTCAAAAATTTCCAAATATCGTGAGTAATAATTTTAAAGAACCAATAAAGGATTTCGAAGCAGAAATTATTTTAAGGGTTTAGGTTACTCCAATATTTTTGAAAGCATATTCCGTTCCGTATAAAATCAAAGAGAAAGTTGATCAAGAAATCGATCGTCTTCTTCAAGAAGGAATTTTAATTCCTGTAACAAAGTCTTCTTGGGCTATTCCTATTGTTGTAGTGCCAAGGAAGTCTGGTGAAATCAGACTGGGTATGGACTGTCGCGTGACGCTAAATAAATTTGTGGATACCTGTCACTATCCACTTCCCTTAATCGAAGATATTTTCGCGAATCTCGCAAATGCTAAGTATTTTTCAGTAATTGACTTGTCTGGGGCGTACCAGCAGTTGGCAGTGATGGAAAAAAGTAAACAATGTTTGACAATGAACACGCATCGAGGATTGTTTCAATACACATGTCTTCCCTTTGGAGTTTCAAGTGCTCTATCCATTTTTCAATCGGTCATGGACCAAGTACTCCAAAATATTGAGTTTTGTTTTGGATATTTGGATGATAGCTTGATAGGAGGTAGAACGTTTGAAGAATGCAAACAAAAATTATTGGAAGTTTGTAGTCGTCTAGAAAAATTCAATATTAAAATTAATATAAGTAAATGTAAATTTTTACAACCGTCCGTTCATTATTTGGATCACACCTTGTCAGGAGATGGAATCAGGCCAAATCAGGACAAACTGAAAGCTGTTAGAGATGCTCCTAGTCCAAAAAATTTACAAGAACTACAATCATTCTTATGTTTTTTAAATTATAGTAGATTTACAAGAACTACAAGTAATTTACAAGAACTACAATCATTCTTATGTTTTTTAAATTATAGTAGATTTTTGCCGAATTTGTCCACCAAACTTCACTGTCTGTATAAATTATTAAACAAAGATCATCCATATGATTGGTCTAATGAATGTCAAAAAGCGTTAAAAGTCGAACACAACGTATTAGAATTGTAGGATCCTTTAAACCCATTTTGATATCAAAAGATACCAGTCCTTATGGAGTCGGTGCTGTATTATCGCATTTGATTGAAGTGGTAGAGAAACCAGTATTTTTGCTTCAAGCACACTGTCAACAGCGGAAACAAATTGTTCGTAATTGCATTGTGAAGCTCTTGCAATCGTGTTGCATTAACGCGCTTTCACAAATATGTGTACGGGCATAAGATCAGAATATTCACTGATCACCCAGCACTCAAAGAAATTTTTCACCCTCATAAAAGTACGCCGGCTGTAGCAACAGCACGTCTTCGATTACGAATTAGAGTATAGAAAAGGGTTCGATAATTCAAATGCCGATACATTGTCACGTCTTCCGTTACAGGATAGTACAGAAATAAATGAAAATAGTTGTATTAATTTTTTAGATACGTCAAATCCTTTGGATATTGTTAAAATCGCTTCCGAAACGTCTAAGGATCCGATACTAAAAAAAGTTCTAACTCACACCATGTGTGATTGGCCTGAGAAAGTCACTGAACAAGAAAAATGTTATCATCCACTGAGAGAAATCCTATTCTAATATTGAGTAAAACCAATTCTTAATAACAGAAAATCAAAATTGATGAAAATTAAAGACTTAGCTGCTTAAAAAAAGAATTTTATGCTTAAATTGAGATCAAATAGATCAGTTTTAGTAATTTAACAATTTCACAAAATAAGACTAATAATTTCAAATTTGTGGATTTATAAGTTACAACATTTCAATCAATTATGCTACGTTTATGCATTAATGTAATTATTTGAAGAGCTTTATTCTCAAATTCAACTTACAAAAGATCGATGAAATTGTAATATATTTATTCTCAATCCGAGTAAGAAATTTAGTATCAAATGTAGAAAACTGATTTCTTGAACCGATATTGATAAATTTCGTTAGTTTTTACAGAATTATTTTCTCAAATTTAGACAAATTTATTATTATTAATTTATAAATTCTGTGATAGGGTTTCTGATTCCTGTTCAACAGTAACAGTAAAACAGCTGTATTTTGGAAAAAAAATCTGGAATTTTTTTAAAATGCTGTTTTACTGGGGCCCTATTCCCGAACACATAAATGTCATCACAATATTTATAAATCGAAGAGACTGGTCATATTTTAAATCATGGCCTGCATCTTGGAGTGTGTTTCACACTCTGTAAAATAAAATCTGATATTGAAGGTTTTAGAAGCACCTGCAAAGGAAAAAATGTTGAAGTAATCGATAGTGAGAATGAAGAAAACATCGACCACCATGATTTATATAAAAACACCTACAAGCTCATCAAATACATGAAACTGTCAACTACCCAATCCTAACAAAGGGCGATTGATAAAGACTTTATTGGAGTTTAAGACATATTTAGATTTGGTCGACAACGTAGATGCGTGAGAAGATTTACTAAAGAAGCTGTTTACTAGAAACCTAAAACTAGCTGTTGAGGATCTTAGCAGATAAGATTCAACACTGATGAGCATTCACACAATATTAAAATTTATTCTCTTTAATGAATAGTGAAATTAATAAGAAGTTGATAGATAATTTGAAGGTTCAAATTGATAAACGTTGGAATGCGAATGTCAATATTTTATTACGCAGCCCTATAAAAACTCTACGAATACGCTATCCAGAGCTACAATAGTTTTTGCAGGTATGGTGGCATCTTTTTTTGGCGTAAATGATGTAGAAATTATTAAAATAACTAGCGATAATTCATACAAGTGAATTTTAACTGTACAAAGAGAACTTAATGTATTGCTTCAGAAAAATGAACCACTAAGACTCTCCTAGATAAGACAATTTCAAGTGAACAAACTCTAAATTTTCTTTATTTTCTATCTCTAAACTACAGGCAAACCAAGAGAACATTTATAGAAGATTTTTGATACTACATATGAATATTCTTTGATTCTGTGGATGCGGGAAGAGTATTTTCAGTGTATGCAAACTTCTGTACAAAAACAAATTTACATCTTTCTACTACGTCATTATCAGCGCTTGTAGCTTGAACATATCATTATAAAAAATAAAATTTATATTAAAATGTAACCATATAAACTTTCATAAAACATGAAAAATAGTAAAACAGCTGTTTTTCAGAAACCCTATTCCGTAAAAATTGAAATTCATAATTCCTGAATAGTTTTTCTTCATATAAGCAATTCATTGTGCAAAATGGTTCTTGATTCGTGTATATTGAGATCAATATGAGAATAAGATTTGTGATTCATTCACGTTTTTGACTGATTTACTTAAATTGAGAAAATAATACGTATTTGATACGATCTTTTCTTGCTGATTTTGAGAATAATATTGTTAATAGGAGTAATTGGACCATAAAAAATTTAGTTACAAATGCTATTGAAAGTATTTTTATTCACGTTATTCTGGTTTAGTTTGAGTTTAAATTTTAAGATATCGAAACGTTATATAAACTGTGTTATTCATTGTGCAAAATATGGAGGAAATAAGTTGTGTGTATAATTTACGGTATGTAAATAGTCAATAGTGTCATGATTATTATTATATTTCATTAACATATTTTACCTATAGTATGATATTAATTAATCAGTGTTAGTTGTAATTTTTTTCAAACGGGGCACTCAGGAGAAAACCTCATTGAAGTGCGCAGAAATGAATGGTGCTTTCTTAATTGTTTTTCTAAGTGTTTTTTTTTCCAAATAAGTATAAAAAATTGAAAAGATTTTTGATTTCATATGAAAAATAATATTATCATTAATACGATGTTTTATTCCAAGTAAACAATTTAAAGCGAATTGATTTGGTTTTCGCCTCGGTCGCCTAGTTGGAAAACATCATGGAATTAATACTGGTTAATAATCATTAATATTAATATATTTAAATTTATTTTTCCTATTTCAATATCATTTGTAGTAGCTTGACAGGAATTTTATTAAGCTAAACGCAAGTGTTTTTGTTATGCTTTATTGTAACTATTTCCTAAAAATTGTTTATATTTTAAAACATTTGATTGAGTTTTTATAAAAATTTGTATTTATTATAGGCTGATATGATGTAGAGTGAGAATTTGTTTTTTTATGCAAAAGTCTAATTGGAGGTTACCAATCAAGTTTATAAAATCATGTTAAACATCTGAATGCTAAAAAGATCTTTTAAAACACCGGATAAATTGATCAGGTATGAATATTTACTTTATATAAATAACATCATATTAATGCAAAAACATTTGCTTATTTTCTAGATTAAAACATACAAGTGCTTCAATTATTGAACAACGAAATTACACTGCTATTTAGAGCTACTCTAAAGAGTAGCTACTTCAGTAGCTACTCTACTGAGGACAAAATCGTAATTGGGAAAATCAATTTCATCATGCGTTTTAGAAATTAGCAGCCACAAATTAATTGGATCAAAACTAGAATAAACAAGATCAACAGAATTTTAAATATGGTAAATTTGATAATATTTTTATAATTTAGCTTTTTTTATATACTTGTGCTCTATAATTTTTAATTTTAATAATCTAAAATTTTTAAAGTGTTTTAATTTTTATTTTAAATTTAATTCGAATATTCAAAAATGGAATAATTTAAATGTTAGGATTGTATTTTAAATTGTTTTAATTAAGTTAAAGTAAAGTTATTCCGCTTGAAGTTTATTTGGTTAGTTTTACTTTTACCTATCAACTTACTTGAACGACATATTCTTTGGTTTGTGTATTTATAAATAGATAATAATTAGTTAGTTAATTCAAATATAAAATATTTACTAATGAATGTAATTTCTTCATATAATAAAAACAATATATGTGAATAAAGTGTAAGTAAAATAGTATTAAATAAAATTATGTGTTTTAATTTCTTAATTGATTTTGTCTGCACTGGAAAATAATATCAACTCCTCTCATTATTGTTAAAATAAGAACTGCATTCTTCAAAATATATAAATTTGATTACTAATACAACAAGAAGAACATATCAAGCATTATTATCTCAATTTTAGCATAATAGTATTAATTTATATACAAAGATCACTAAAGATCGTTCTTCGTTTTCTCAACCAATGCATTTTTCACTCAAATCTTGCGCCAGCTGATAAATAAATGGTTCAACTTGAGAATTATTGTGCTTGTTTTAAGAATATTTTGCAATATTTTATTCTTGAAAGTAGATAAGATATTCTCAAAATTAGTTTAATTTAGTCAAAATCTAGCAAATTTCATCGAAGTATATTCTCGTACTTACTATACTTTTTCTCAAAATGAGTTTAGAACTCAAAAAAGATTAATAGTTTTTAATTCACATTGAATCAAGTATTCTTAAAAATATTAAATATATTCTCAAACGGAGTATAGTTTTGAAAACGGTTTATGATTTTATAAATCAAAGATTTATCATCTTGAGAATAATATACTTTAAACAAGCAACTGTGTTTACTTGAATCATGTTGTATATTCTCAATTTTAGAATTTTAAAAATTAACAAATTATTAGCGCTTTATTCTTCAAATGAGAATAAATTGAGAATAGTTATGCTTAGCACACATTTAAGCAACTATTATGCATAATCTTATACCTATTATACTTGAATTGAGCAATCTTTTCTTTCAGTGTCGTGTCAGATATAGTCTTAGTTCTGAAAATAATTGTCTTTTTTATGGGAATCGAATAATAATTCCAGAAAAATTAAGAAATTCAATTTTGTCCTTGTTACATAGTAACCATAGTGGCATTGTCAAGATGAAGTTGCTAGCTCGATCTTATGTATGGTGGCATAAGATTGATTTAGATATCGAGAAATTTGTCTCGTCATGTGAAACTTGTCAACTCACTAGGCGTGTTCTGAATGAAGTTGTGTCTTCTAAATGGACTGAAAGCGAACGTCCCTTCGGCAGAATTCATTTGGATTTTTTCGATTTTTCTAATTTCGAATTTTTAATCGTAATCGATTGTTATTCTAAATTTTGTCAAATTAACATCATGAACTAATACAACGTCCAGAAATTTAATTAAAAAATTAACTGATATTTTCGTAGTCTTTGGATTACCGTCAAAGATTGTATCAGATAATGTCAGATAATGTAATAATCCACCGTTTTGTTCGTTTGCTGTAAAAAAAATTTATGATCACCACAAAATTGAGCTTGTTCATACCCCACCTTACCACCCTCAGTCGAATGGTTTAGCTGAGAGAAATGTACAATCGACTCAGAATGTATTTAAAAAAATTTTAATTTCGAATCCTTGTGGAGATATGCAAGAAAAGGTCAATCAATTTGCTTAGCTCTCTTCTTCGATAGCTGTCAAATTGAATATGTTTCGCAAAACCCGACGTGTTGTAAAAATGTCGAGTAAATACAAGTTTTGTGATTTTCAAAATAAAGAATTGTGTTATTTATTATAAGGAAGTCTCCCCAAATTAATATACAACAACAAAATTATCGTCTTTCTGCAAAGGAGTGCTAGGTAGACCAAGGATAAATCTCTTGCAGTAGAGAGGAATGTAAAACGCCGGCTTATTTGTTAAGGAGTGAAAGCTGTCTTGAAGTCAGGATGAGGGCACAGGCCAACTTCTGACAGCAATTATTGACGACAGGGCAATAACAGCCTTATCGGGGGTGAGGAATACCCTCAACTACCGGTTTGGCAAAGTTATTGTCCATTAACCTAGAAGGGCAACAGCAGAAGGTAAGGGGAAAAAGGGACTGGTGGCATCTCGGGGAAGTACCTCACAGTACCCCAACAGCCCAGAGAGAAAGCCGCATCCTAAACGACACACAGTGAGGTGGCAAATATGGTTGTGGAAGAGGAGGAGGATGCTGCTGCAGAGGATTGCAGTAGTATCGAAGATGTGGGAACCGCGGAGGAGGAGAGGTTATTGATGGATCTCTCCGACTAACTCTAATGGAGGTGGCAGGAAGATTGCACGTGATCCAAGTGAATGTCCACCATGTAGCGACCCTAAAATAAGACAGACTTTAAACAAACACCAGTATCCAATATCAATATTCTAAAACTTTCCGTTCCAACAAATATCCAATTTTATTGAAACTAACAAATGTTTCACATTTCCTAAAATAAAACCTAATTAAAAGTTTCTCACCAAAATCGCAAAAAAAAAACAAAACTGACCCAATTATTCAACCTAACCCATTTTTGTTGTTGTAAGAACAATTAAACTAGAATCAACCTAATTAAAATATGTAACCAAAAACTTCCATTCCTATAAAAAACACATAAAAAATATAAATCGAAATAGCTATTTATGTACCTAGGGCGTTATGTAGGTTATTACGCCCGGAAAGCGACGTAATCTAGCCCGAGGGCCTCTGGCCCGAGGGATGGATGTCGCTTGATGGGCGTAATACCCAGTAACGCCAGTGGTGCATACAAGATTTTATGCTTCACTTAATAAGCTAAAAACTAAGAAAGAATTTAATTTGTTAATCTATATTGATATGCAAACAAATACAAATGTATCGTAGTATGCCAAGAAAATAACTATTTTGAAGTTTAAAATAAATATTTTTTGTTTGAACGTTGCTACGTAAACAAATTCTCCTAAATTTTGTAGCGTATGACAAAAACATTGTATGACGTTTAAAATAATTTGATAGTTTTGGAAATCTATATGAACAATTAATAACTAAAATGTTGCTAAACATTTTTAAGCAAATGTCAAAATCTTTTACTAGCTTAAATTCAATAAGAATTATTTACATTGTGTAGACAAAACCACAGTAAAAATAATTTTATTTAGTTTTTTAGCGTCTTGATAGCGGGCGTTATGAATTCATAATGCCCTCTCATAACGCCCCGGTTTTTATGAATGTGTTTATATATCGCGTATCCTAGACATTATAACAACTTTATATTATTGTGAAGCATAAAACAATTAAAATCCATATTTTTTCCATGAAACAAAATACGACAGACGAAAGACAATAAAAAACTCATAAAAAATTATGAATAAAAATTTTTTGCCTTAGTTTAATTTTAATTTAATCCAATGAAATTCTCTAAAATGTAATGACATCATTCAATTTCGCCAATAACATTTAAATTATACTAATAACAAATATTTATACGTCCGGCCTACTGGGATATAAAAAATTATTAGTCTAATTTTGAAATAATTAACTGATATCAAAGTAGGCCAACGTATAATTCATAAAAAATATATAAAGAAATGAAAAATGGCAAAAAAATTTCTAACCGAATTCCCCTCGTTCGTTGATAAATTCTCATAATTTTTTGAAAAATTCCTCAAGTAAGTGGTATTGATAAAAGCTCGCCTGCGGCCTCGTGCTTTTATCAATATACTTGCTTTCGAAATTTTTGGCAAAAAATTATTTCGAATTATCACCGCCCTTGGGATATTACAACTGAAAATTAATTAAACCGACATTGCATTTTCCATTTCTAAACGTTGTGTGGGAAAAAATTTTTATAGTTTTTCCAAAAACGCATTATGATGCAAATTTTTGATTGGTCGAAGTCAACCAAAAATTTGTAATAAATAACAGTGGAAAAACGTAAACGAGTCAGTCTATATCGCGTTCTAAAAAAACGAAAGTACAACCCGGGAAACGCACCCGGTGAGTTACGAATAAATAATTAAATATCGGTCAGTTAAAGTGGTCAGTGTAAAAAAGTGTTATATAAGATTATATCAATCAACCAAGCAAATTATTTTAATGAGTTAAAGAAAAATATCATAAACAAACTAGTCGTTAAAGTGAATAATTTAAATATTAAGTTTACCAATAAAAAACGATTGGGTTAACTGAATGTTAATTAATATTTGGTGAGTTTCACTACAAATAAATAACACAATCAGAACAACATTTCTTGTGTTATCAGTTCCCCAATAGGTTCGAGAAACAAACATCAAGGGAGAACCAGAACGAGAAAAAACCGTAAGTCTCTTTATCTTATTAATAAGTGAAAAAAATAGTGGAGCCCGACCCGGACTCTACAACCACGCCATAGCAGCGTCAGAGTGCAAACTCACCTAGAGCGTGAGGCTCGTGAGCGTATGATTAGGAAAAACATTAATTATATTTGTCTTTCAGATTTTCTTACCAGGGACTTGGTGGCCATAACAATTACATTCACACTAGGAGGCATTCGCCGTCAGTTAGTGGTAGCATCAGCATACTGTGCAGGAGACGGGGTACTGATACCGCCTACAGAGGTACAGGGGCTGATGGAAAGCTGCAACAAGAAGAATTGGCCTCTTATAATCGGGTGTGTTGCAAATGCTCACAGCGAAACATGGGGAAGTACGGGAAACATGAGGAAGTACAAATCTAAAGAAAAGCTAAGCGTGTTTAAGGTTCGGGAACACACCCACACTTGTCACAAGGGCAAGACAGGAAGTCAAGATAGTTCATATCGAACTGGAAAGTGTTAAATGAACCCTCCTAGTCGGATCATAGAATGATTCTGTTTGATCTGGCAACTACGAAAGAGGAATCACCACCGGTTCAGAACCCCAGGAACACGAGATGGGATCAATTTGAGGTAAATCTAAAAGAAAGTCTGCAGGTAGTAACGGTTAAAGGGACAGTAAAACACTATGCCGTGTTGGAACAAGCTGTAGCGGAGGTAAACCTGGCAATCACCAAGGCGTTCGAAGCCAACTGTCCAATTACTAAGGTAAAAGAGAAGAAGGACGCATTTTTGTGGAGCAAGGAGTTGTCAAAATTAAGAACAGAAGTACGGAGGCTATTTAATAAAGCAAAACAATCAACAACTGGGAAGAGTATACCAGAGTTACAATAAAGAAATCAGGAGGGTAAAGAGGGGCAGCTTCAGAACCCTCTGTGATAATATATCGGCAACCCTTGTTAGCGGCCAGGCTGCATAAAGCATTGGCCAAGGACGGTGTCGAGATAAAAACTTCACTGAGAAGGCCGGATGGAACGGAGGATGAGCAACAGAGAGCTGCTCTTCTTCTAGAAACACACTGTCCGGGAAGTATACACGCAGAAAGCGTGAGTGAGAAAAAGGTAAAAGACCAAGCCCAGAGGATTGGAGGGTGGCAGCCTCACTGTTTACGGAGGACCGAATCAAGTGGGCCATAGGCACTTTCCACCCATTCAAATCACCAGAAGTGGACATAATAGTTCCAGCTCTCCTGCATAGGGGGCAAAAGAGGCTTTTACCGCACCTCCTGGGCATCTTCAGGAGCAGTCTGGCACTTGAGCATATTCCAGAGCCATGGAGAACGGCAAAAGTGGTATTCATTCCAAAGGTATGTAAGAAAGATGTCATCCAGCTGAAGTCTCATAGACCCATCAGTTTAACATCTTTCATGTTAACAACGATGGAATAGGTGATCGATAGCCACATACAGACCAATATCTTGGTGATCGCATTTGCAAGATAGTCAACATGCGTACAGAACGGGCAGATCAACGGAAACCGCGCTGTTCCGGTTGACGAAAGAATTAGAGGAAGCAGTGGACAACAAAGAAGTTGCTGTCTTTTGTTGCCTTTTTGACATTGAAGGAGCTTTTGACCTCGCATGGATCAGTCAAGAAGGCTTTAAGCGGGAAAAAGGTTGACAGCACCAAAACTGACTGGTTATGTGAGATGCTAAGAACTAGAGTAGCAGAAACTGATTGGTGGTGATTGTAAAATCAGCCTTAGTACCACTAGCGGCTGTCCGTTAGGTGGGGTTTTATCACTCCTCATGTGGAGTCTGGTGGTGGATGAAATTCTAGTTTTATTAAGTAACCAGGGCATTAAATGTCTTGGGTAAGATCGAAGAAACACTCTGTGATATTGTACAGAGCGGTCTGAATCTGGTAGACACCTGGTGCACATCTATCGCACTAAAACTAAATCTGAGTAAAACTACGATAGTCCCATTCACCAAGAAAAGAAAACTCAATATGAAGCTAATCATATTGAAAGGCTTCTTAATTGAATCTGCACAGGAGACTAAATATCTGGGAGTAATTTTCGATAGTAAACTCCTGTGGAAAAACCACATGGAAACGGTGGTAAGCAAAGCCCTAAGAGCTCTGATTGTATGCAATAATCTTGCGGGTATAACATGGGGTTGCAGCCCAGGTGTCCTAAGGTGGATGTATACCATGATAGTGAGACCAGCCATCACCTACAGAGCAGTCGCATGGAACAAAAGAGCCCAACTACACGCTCGGAAGGCTAAGTTGGAAAAGGTGCAGAGACTGGCTTGTATCTGCATCACGGGAGCAATGAGAACATGTCCTACCGTATCAATGGAGATGCTGTTAGGACTTGTTCCACTCCACTTACAGGTTAAAAGCGTAACAAGGGAAACCATACTGAGATTCAGCATGCAGGTATGGGAAAGGGAAAAATCATCGAGTCTAAATATCGAGAAAGCCTTTCCATGGAGAGTTCCTTGCTTGAATTTCCTAAAGATGGAATGATAAACCAGTTCAACTTCGATAGGAAATATACATCGCAGTTGTGCAAAAAAGCGGAGTGGAGCAGTACCATCTGAGTAATGATGTAATTAAACGGTACGCGGATGGTTCAAAGACCAAGACGGGATTGGCCGTAGGTGTATTTGGACCAAAGAATAAAGGCTTTGAGTCCATGGGTACCTACCCAAGCGTCCCCAAGCCTAAATATGTGCTAGCTATCGAACGGTGCGCAGACTTCAACTTAGGTAGAAAATACAAAAACAAGAGAATTGCCATCTTGTCCGACAGCCAAGCAGCAGTTAATGCGTTAAGCTCATACACCATCACATCCAAAATTGTCGGAGACTGTGTGAGTAAGCTAAATAAGCTTGGGAATAATAACAAAGTTACACTTTACTGGATACCTGGTCATGCGGGGATCGCTGTTAATGAAGAAGCCGACAAATTGACAAAGCGAGGTGCTTTAAAATCTTTTGTCGGTCCAGAACCTTTTTGTGGATTGGGGACAAAAGCCATCCACGAAAGGATGACGGAAGTAATTATGATGGAATGGTCCAAAACCTGAAACAACGTCGTGGGCTTAGGGCAGTCCAAGGAGTTGATTAGACAGTTTAATCAAACGTGATCACTAATGTACTCTAGGATGAATAGGAACAACCTGAGAGTACTGACAGGGGTTCTTACAGGTCACTGTAAACTAAGAAACCACCTTAAAAACATTGGGGTGGAGTGGACCCGAGGGACCAATGAAGATTCTGTCAATTGGAAGAAGAAACCCCAGCCCATCTTCTCAAAGATTGTGGAGCCTTGATCTAAACAAGAATGTTGCATCTGGGGGACTGTAATATTGAGGGCCATAACCTGCATAAACTTAACACTCTCCATATCCTGAAATTCCTAAGGGGAGCTGGATTGGAGGAAACTTCTTTTGGCGCACCACACACAGATTTTTCCGTAGGTAAGTTAGACGGATCCGTCACGCTCTGAGGTGAAAGACTCGAAATAATAGTCTATCTATCATTTCTTAACGTTTCAAATTGCGTTGTGGATATCGTGCTCGACTGATGTGCTGTAGGTAGTGAGTTCAATTCCTGGTGTGGTACATATTTTTTTATTGTATTTTTTTTTAAATTTTTATTAAATACCATTAAAATTTTTTTTTTTATTCATGAATTCCTAAAATGATAAAAATTTCTTTATACGAATTTTAAAAACTTGATCTATCGCGCAGTTTTTTAAAGTTATATTGCTACTGTCTTTTGCAATTTGCATTGGAGTCATCATGCTAAATAAATATTGAATATATATAAAATTGAAAGTATGTCTGTTTGTCCTTTATGCATTAATACATTAATCATTATGAAAATTTGGGAAGTTGTTGTGTATACTTAATTTGCTTTTTATTTAACTATCGTTTTAAATGGTAGTTTACTTTGATCAATGTTTTTTTTATTGAACATAATTTTTATGAAATTAAAAATAACGTAAGAGAGATAGTATAACCTGAAGGCTGAAACAATTACATTTGTATATCAAAATTATATGTATTGGAATTTTATCATTTTCACTAAATTTGTTGTCGGTTTGGAATTGTATGTAATACATGTTTCTAAAATTAAGTGAAGACTTAATACTTGTAACTTGATACTTGATAAAATTGATTATATCGATTTAACATGATAAATAAAATAATTAAAAATGGTGGCACTTAGCCGATAGTGATTTGCAAACGGCAATAATGCGCATTAATACCAATGAATTTGCTTAGCTTTCCGCAGGAAGATTTGTAAAATTTAAACTTGTTAACCTATAGGTGTGACAACCACGCGTACTTTAGTCCCTGCTATTGGCATATGAGTGCTATTTTGACAATTATTTGGTTTACATTGTGAGGTTAGTGTGTGTAGTTAGCGGTTTATCGTTCTGACTTGTTTCTCATTTATTCTACTAATACGATTCAAATACTACTAATACGATATCAATTGATTGCGATTACCAATGAAATTTTCACTTCTGCCGTGCGGTCTTCAGCACACTCTCTGATTTTTTGTGACATTTAGAGTCTCGTTTAGGGTTGCTGGTTCTAATGAATCCCTTAATCATACAATTTTAAAACATTTTACAAACAGGATGAATCTATGTCACATTCTAACAAAAAAAAACAATTAAACAAATTAGTTAATCATTTTATGAGATTTAATTCATGTTTTACAAAACCAATAATTTAAAATTATCAAGGAAGTTTACATTTATGAACAAAATAATTTAAGATTAATTGTAATCTGTGTTTATAGATGGCAAAAATAAACAACAACAACAAATCTTGTTTATTTGATTCAATTATCACATAATTGATTACCGTGAAATCCTTTTTTAATGATTCAATGTTTTTTTTTGCAAATATGCAATAAAAAAATTAAACAATTACCGACATTGAAATAACCAAACAAAAAAAAATCGATGCAAGTCGATCATACCAACAACCACCAGCAAGTAACAGCTCTAATGGAACTTTTGTGTTTGCAATTTTATGAGTTTGCGATTGTTGTTGTTATTTTGAATTAAATTGCTTTTAGTCAAGTCGTTTACATCAATGACATTTCAAGCTATTTGTATTGACCACAATATTTTTTTATATATGTAAGCTAAACGCCCCTTTTTAATGCGATTAGAGCAAATTAATAAAAATATTTATTGCTACGGTTATTTTAATAGTTATGTCTAAAAAAAAATATAAATGGATTAATTTGATTTGTGTTTTAGAAAAGAATAGAAAATCGTAAATTGACCTACAACTTTCATTACTTAGCATCATGAAAAACTTTAAGCAAGATAAAAAGTATTTAGAGTTTTATAGTTATAAATTTGACAATGTCTAATTGGATTTCAGTGGCATTTCAACAAACAAAATCAGGCCATGTGTTATATTTAAAAAATGTTTACTAATGCACTAGACTATGACCTGAGTGAACTGAACTAAGCTTATCTCTAAATCGTTTAAAGTTTAATCTTCGATTAATCTTGATTTAACATTAGAGAAGAAATAAAACCAAAATAAGAACACATATGGCAAAACCGCAAAAGAAACTAAATTTAATGAAGTCAACATTTGGACGAGTTCACTTTGATGTTGGAGGTCTGGAAAATGTTTATTGAATATAGCAAGCTGTTACAAACTAGATCTGTATCAACTAAGCCAGCAAGAAAGAAATTCCCATTTTCGACTATATAGCTAAAGTGTTGTAATAAAATTAATCAAATCAACCAAAACCGGATATAATGTCACTTGTTATACACAATTTATTTTTTTGTGTACTTATATCACATTGAATTGTTTGTAATAATCTTAACAAATTTGATGCTAACAATATAATCAACCCAAACTGATTTAACAACAATACGCTGACTCACTAAAATCGTGATGAAATTTAAATTTTTTTTTTTCAATTTGGTACAATTTGGTCATCGCATATTACTCAACAAACAAAACGAATTTGAATTTTTAGATAAATATTTAAGTGGAATGCACGCTAACACTAGAGATGATTTGGGTGTTTTTGTTTTGTATTTTAAACGAATACGTAAGAGGTTCGTTTAGTTTTCTGTTTATTGTTTAACGGTTTATGAAAATTGTTAAGATGTTTATATTAAATTTATGTTAACAGAAATGTTTGTATAATATTTCATAGATAAAAGTTTATTTTGATAAGCAAGCATTTAGAATTTTTTCCTATGACCAAACTAGAAATTGTCACTTTTTAATACAGTTTTTAGTAATTAAATATAGGACATTTCATTATTGTTTATTTATTATGATAAAAGCATTTAGGTAGAAGTAGCGTAATATATCATTACGCACTAGTGCGTTATGAAATAATAAACAAACCAAAATTGTCATGACAGCGGTTGCCGAGAAGTAGAAGAGAAGATCTAACAAGTGCAGAAAGAAATGAATTTTATATACGAGTATGAAGGTTAAAAAGAGGACTGCAGTGTGTGGTTTAAATTCATACAAGTAAACATTATCTTTTTGTGCAAGTTTACATTATGTAACGAGAAACAAATATCTGTACAGCAGACATCTTTTTTTAAAATTTAAAATAAAAAGTTCTCATATAATCACGCATAAATTTCAACAAATACAAAATTTCCACATATAACAAATGAAAATTTTCAATTGAAAAAATAAATTATCATTTACATAAATAATTTGTATAATTATTTCAAACGACTTTTATGATTTCTCGAATAATTAATGGATAGCATGAGAGCGATGCTACTAAGCCCAACTGCATCACTAAATAAATCAAATTTGTTTTTCTAGACTCGATGATCGTAACCTGATTTATCAGCACATCCTAATGCGGGAAGCGCAAGTATAAAAGTTGACCATAGTAAACCTACCTTACCAAGCTATAGCATAGCGTGAGTCAACCTAAACTGAGTGATCTGCCTTGTTAGACATGTCTTTTGAAAAAGAATATAGGTTCGCAAACAATTTTGATTCCGTGTTGAAATCCGCAATTGAGATGGAGTACTAATGCGATTCAGAAGCCAACAGCAAACCTGTAATACCGGTAGCGACCATCGCTTTGAAAGCCGATGTTCGGATATACACCGAAAGGTCACTTATATCCCGGTGTACAGATGTAAATTTACCGGTAAAATATTTTTATGGTAATTTTACCGTAATATTACCGGTAAGATTGGTAAAATTGGTAAAATAGGTAAAATATAAAACTGGATCAAAAAATTAATTATGGTTGCATTTTTAATTAATTCAAAATCTATATGACTATATGACAATCATTGCTATAGTTTATAAAAACATTAGATGCAAATCAAATATATTCCGATGGAGTTAAATATACTTACTCGTAGAATATTTATAGACAGGAATATACATAATCAGCAATGGAAAATTCTTTTATATCTGAAAAATGATCGAAAATAAGCTGTTGTTTACTTAGCAGTACACATCTTGAAAACGGACAACGAGTTTTTTGCACATCTGCAAAAATAGAACAAATACTGGACCAATTGGATACAACGATGACTGCTTTCTTCACGGTTATGTCGGAGTTATGCATTTGTAAGAACACTACTATATTCGGAAATGTTTACGTATTAGGAACTAGAATTAGAATTAGAACTATTACGTATTTATTACGGAAATAGATACACATATGGAATGGAAATATAAAAATATTTTAACGGCTCAAATTCAAAAAGTGAGTCTACAGAAAACTAAGCATATTCATTAAAACTTATTATCTGTTCAAACTATATGCGATGCATCCCAATCTAGATAAATGCTACTTTCATCGCATGTGGTTGAAAAATGCGCCCGGTTCAACGTTTTTTTATCATTGATAATAATTTTCAACGGCATTAAACGTGTGACGTGTCACTCCACATATGCCACAACCGACAATGAAATGGATATATTAATTAAGCGTGCAACAATCAAAATCTAATTCTTGCATTATTTCATTGTTTCATTAATGGGAAAAAATAAAAGAGGCAAATGGATAAATAAAATTTGTTTCTCAAATTCGAAAAAAAATTATAATGAAGGGCTGATAATGTTTCGTTGGGTTGTGTGTTCTTAACCGTTTGAGAATGCCATCGATCTGCTGCTGTTGCAGCTACGTTTATAGTAAAATTGGTCGTGAGAAAAATTGCTTCCAAATTATTTCCAAAAATTCTAACTTACTATAAGAATCACGATTGGTGAGAAAAAGAACTATACTTGCACCCAACAACAAAGACATCTACGAACTTTACAATGTTATTCAATCTTAACTTATCTTAACTTACAATGTTATTCAATCTTACATTCAAAGCGAAGAAATAATATAGAAAGCCATCTGCACTGCTATAAAGCCAAATGAAGTATTTTGTTTTTTCAATAGAATGTTTTTAATTCAATCGATCTATCACACCACGTACTGCAATTGAAAAACAGTTGATCGCAGTGCACCGATGAAATGCATAAGATTTACTCTTTTATTCGTATCACTTGCTCGCGAGTATGTACTGCATAAAGATATACTGCCGAGATTCAAGGCTGTATGTAACAGTATCACAATGCAGACGTACTCTTTCTTGTGCGAACTCCACATCATCTGAAATGTAATGATTTGCTGGAATCAATAACCTTAGATGACCTCAATCTACAGCTTTTTAAAAAAGTGTTCAATATCTTAGAACGCATTTTAAACTGGGATCTAGGCTTTCAAATGCATTTTGGTGATAAATATTCTTGTTGGTGTAATAAATATTCTATAATTCCACAAAAAAACAAAACTTTGATTTTTAGTTAAACAAAGGTTAATCAAATTTTTTTTGTAATTTTACCAATTTTACCAAGCCTAAGTAATATTACGTAATATTACCAATTTTACCGGTAATTTTACCATGGGTAATATTACCTTTGCATCTGTATCCCGGTATCCAACATAGTCGAATTGACCGAACGGAGACCGGACGTCACTCGATTCGAAATTCAACCCCAATACCTTCTTCCGCAAATAAAAAACACAAGACGGTGTTATTCAAGAAAGGTTTAGAAAAAAAAGCAACCAGTCTGTGCCTTTTCCAAATTCTTCTACCACAAAATCCTGGTTGAAGATGACATATCAAAGATGGCATAAAAGTGATCATTCACACCATGCGTTATGGAACACCACAAGCAAGGTTGCGAATGCAATCATACTCCAATTATCAGCGATGTCGGCAAACGTATCAAAGTGAACGTTCTATCAAGAATGTCCTAGCCTCCCTACATTGCGTCTAGAAGTCCAGTAAAGTAAAAATCAAAGTAATGGATATAGAAAATAAAACAAAAAAACGAGGCAAATAAACCTTACTCCGAAGGTTGCTACCAAAAAAACGGTTAGATAGAGATTAATTGTGGTAATACACCAGCGCAGAGTGTAATCAACGT
>OY856187.1:148311232-148371232 GCA_963693315.1 Diogma glabrata
TTGATTCGCCATATGTGACCGCATGGTGAAGTTGAGACAATTGCATTTCGATTGGAAATAGGACATGTTTTTTTCAGTTTGTCATCCTTAAGTACAAGCGCAAGTTGTCATCTACGTTTAATAGACAAGCAAAAACGACGGTACACTGGAATGTCGAAGCATTTAAACATCCGGAAACGCTGGATAGAGATTTGAGGTGCCATTAATGTGAGATGCAGTCTGAGATACAATTAAACATACAAGAAGAAGGGCATACGCTTCAATCAAACATTATATCCGCAGCACAAACTACAATCGGAAAACGACCACCAAAATCACCTAATGAATGGTTTGATGACAAATGCCCCGATGGCCGATAGCGTTGAGCACAAGCAAAAAGAATTGACAGATTTATAAAATTGATCATAAACCCAAAATTAATGTGAAATTAAACGTCAAACTCATAGTGTCTTGCGTTACCGAAAAGTTTAAGGTAATGTTAAGGATCAGTTTAACGACAAGAAATCGGGCATTATAATATAGATCAAAATCAAAATATCAAATAACTATCTGTTATAGTAAAACAGTATTATAATATCAGTTAACGTCGTAATAGTTTAATAGCTATTTGCTATTATTGTGTAAACTTAGTATAAGGTAATCAAAAAATATGAACTTCTTAATGAATAATTAAATGAGGCACTCTACCGAAAATACAAATTTCAAGAGTTGCCATCAATTTGTAGTTAAATTTTTTTAAATTTCTTCTCAAATAATGAGTTTTTGCACCTTAAAATTTTAAGACATAAACGTGTTAAGCCCGAAACCTGGATTTAAAAAAAAGAAGGCAGTCTTAAGGACTGCAGGACAGAAGTAAAAACATAAAACTGTGAAATAACTGTGTTTTTATCGGCTAAATATAGAACTAAATCTTTACTTACTTTACAACACTTACACACTGTTATTAACATCATAATATTTAATCAAAAGAAAAAACCAAATATAAACCAAAAGAACGAGAGTAAAATTATTTATAATATATTATCAGTAATATCAACAATACTTAGGTTATTCGTACTATCAATTGCATTTTCTATATTAAAAAGTATAAAGAAAAACACATATAACAAATATGACAAAAAAAAAATTTTTTTATTTTACTTAAAAATACAACAAAATCTCTGCTTAGTATACCACACGTACACACTGTTATAAACCGAAAAAATTAAATTCAATAAAATAGAAAAAGAAACAAATTATAAATCAAGAAAATGAGAATAAGAAATAAGAATATAACAAATGAAAACAATTTATTTAACTCTCTTTCAATATTTATTTAGTGTGTTAGTGTGTAGATAACTCGAATATATAAATTTTTCCCCATACAAAAGCGCACAACGCGCCGAAAGAAGTTTTTACTAAAAAAAATCAAAGATTGCTGCGATTCTAGGTACGACTGAATTGGTTGAAACTAGTTTTACAGTACTTTCCAAAATAATTGTTTTCATGAACGGATTTACAAAATATTTGCAAATCTCCAAATAATTTTGTAATAAATATATTATATAATATTGTACTTAGTTGAATTCAGTATATTTTGTCTGTTTAATATTGTTTTTAGAAATTCACTGTTTAGTTAAACGGAAAATTTCAAAAAATACTTAAAATAACAGAACTTTGAACTTAAAACAACAGAACCTCCGAAACTTTTTTGTTTTTGAGTAAAAGATGTAAGTGTATACAACCAAATAAATTTTATACATATTGGAAAAAATATTATTAATATTTTGTTCGGCAGCTTTTCGTTAATTAAATGTTAATTAAATTAGCTCAAATTCTGAAAATTTGTACTAAAAAAGTTAGGAAATCATAAAATAACGTGGGTACAAAACAACCTCCTAACTTTAAATCTGAAAAATAAAAATAGCAAATAGTACATGTATTAAATTTTGAATATTTAAAATTTTTTAATTATTTTACAATAATTATTATAATTATTTTTTATTTTACATAATTAATACGGTTATAACTTGTATGTTTTCTAAGATGAGTTTAATTAAAGATTATACAATTTTGAAGGAATACAATTTACCTTTAGACATCTTTTAAGACAAAATTGTTGATTCACTATCATTAAATTTTTTTGTTCGACATTTTTAACTTTTTAAACTATTTAATTGGTAAAAACTATAATTTCACACATCTTACTCATTTTACTTGAAAAAAAAACACGAATATTTCACAAACCGCACTTTTACGGCATTTACATAAAGTCCACAAAATTTCAAACCATTCATCTTTAAATATTTATTACAATTTTAGTTTTCATTTATTTAATTTAACAACAGAAATCAAGCTGTTCGTTGATAAGCATTATTAAAATAAACATGTTTGTTGAAGACAAACATTTTTGTTAATATAATCAAATTCAAACCACAAATTCAAACCATTGACAAAATTAAACAGACAACTGTTTGTTGAATTTTACATACAATTTTCAATGCATATCTTTATAATCAATGCATATCTTCCTCCCCGAGAAGGGGTTTTTATTGTATATTTTTCCTAAAGTAAAGTAGTATAAGATATCACATAGAATACTATATCACATTTGTAGTAATATTAACTGTTTAAATTGTTAAATATATTTAATACTTTTGACTTAGCACCACACAACACCTTAACAATCAATTATTTACTATATAAAATAGCTTTAACAAACTCTCACTTAAATCATTTTATAAAGCAACAGAACACACGTTTATTATCAACTTATGTAAAATACACCACTGATTACTTTTAAATTTAAAGTTAAAATACTGAGTAGACAGAAGTTTGACATAAGTTTTGCTTTTCAGTTGCAAAATCATTACTAAACTAAACTATAAAAAATAAATAATACGGTGAAATGAACCTAAAAATTTAGTAGAACTAACTTTGGTGCATAAGTAGATTTTACTTTGCATCATTTAAATTAGCCAGTTAATTGCCAAGTGATTTACATTTAATAATATTACAAAGAATCATTTGCCTCACATGTTCTAACAGTTTTCAGACTTGAGTTTTGAAATCACACTTCAGTTTTGCATTCAATGTTATCTTAAAAAATCACAACATTAATTAACTTAGCTAGTTTTGTAATATAAAACACGCATAGTTTAAATTAAACATAGCCTATTTTGAACAAATTAACCAAAAACAGGGTAATTATAACTTAAACGCTTTAAACTAGCATAAGTTTAACTTAATTTTTTTCAGTGTAAGATGAACAGTTCTGACCTTATCTCTGTAGTGTAGGCTCCGCCGACGATATATCTTAGATTGGCGCGGGTACAAAATTTATTGGTCTACACTCTACAAACTATGCTTAGAACCGCCCAAGAGCTCACTTAAATGCATCATTCAAAGTAGGGAACAGGAACAAAGCAGACACTTATGTAGAAAACGAAGAGTCTTCTGTATTCTAAAAAGTTACTAGGCAGCTTTCCCGTCTCACTTTAAAAAGTAACGATCTAAAGTAAGATTCTCTATAGACCTCAACATTGTGTGCGACCAAGCTAAGGCCTTGCTCCTTTTGGCAGATGTAGATTCTGCAAATTGATGGGAGAAACAATGCAACACAGTATCTGTAACTGCTCTGACCTTGAATGGCGCAAGGAAAGTAACTTGTTTCTCTACTGCAAGACATTACTCCGACCAACCTTGTGAATTACGTAATGAGTTTTTGTGCTACTGCATAGCACATACTACAGTGATGTCGTAGTCATCTGTCCTAAAATAATATAAGGATTAAACACAATAGATATTTAGGTCACAGTGCTACTCAAGTTACCTAATCGATCAAGTCAGTTTCGAGACCCCTACATTAAAAACGATGATTTGTGTTATAACACCGAACGTATTACGACATTCCGTCCTAGCTCCTAACTTAACCTAATGTAAATAATCAAATGTTCATTATAATAATTTGAATAAAGTTTTTGACTTTTGTAACTTTATGAATAAATGAATTAATAAAATAAACTAATTAATATTTTTACCATTCGTGCAGAGTTGCGGTATTGTCGACCTATAACACCATTAAAATCATCATAAAGAAAAACTTAAATATAAACATAAAAACATAAATTAAACAACGTTAATTACGTAAACTCTAAAATGTAACGATCGGCCCTATTTCAATTCTTGTTCTTTATTAGAAATTTAGAATCTATTCTAAAATATCTAAAAAAAAACTTCATAAAAAATTTAATATCATATTTCAGTTCTTAGTTTGTGTCAAAATGGAGGGATCAAGGGTAAAAATATCAAAAAAAACTCCATAATTCAATTTGTAATTTTATTTTTATTCATTTTTGGACCTACCTCAATAATAAAAATTGGGTCATTTGTGTATCAAAGGAAGAATATGAAACTTTTATCAAAGTATCCAATAAAAGTGGGATTGAGGTTTGTTCAGAAGTTACTAAACGTAAAATTGTAGTATTTAATTTTTTTGTTGGTATATGTATTGATTTTTTGGGATATAAATGTATATGACGCTATAAGCTATCTTGTTTTTCTTCTTTCTCATTCAGTTGGAGTTGTGTTTTGGGATTGTGTAATGGAAATACAGAGTGATTATTGGATGTAAGGGTGACCAATATATGTAAATAACAAACAGATATAAGAAATTTTCGTTAATAAAACATCGATCATGCTGTCCAATCGGGTAAAGTAGCAGTTCATTACCTGAGATATATTTTAAAATAGATTATTAGATGAATATCAAGTTAATCGAAATTGACGCTATTTTTTATGTTTTTAAGTTAAATCATTTATTTGTTTAATTGTGATATTAAAGTTTGCTATTTATTTATTGTTAATGTAATAAGTTTCGTTGAATATTGTTTAATATGAAAAAACGTGTTAATATTTATTTAGATGAAGGCATAACAAAACCGTTCAAGACACTTTTTATACTCAATATCTACCGTGTTCTATTCATTCCTTGTTATTACATGTTTAATGCAAATATTCATACATTTAATGTATATCAAGAAACAACCAAAAGAAAATAAACGATATTGCTGAGCTCCAGAATATACTTCATCTCCTCTCCTTCCAACAATGATACAAAATATCGTAAATTGTTAACGAAAAATATAGCGACGGGCATAATAATCTTCATTCTATGTTTTGAAGGGTTGTAGGTAAGGCAAAGTAAAAATAAAAGTTGTGCCCTGGTAAGTAGGGTGACATTTGAACTAGCATTTGATTAAATTTATATCACAGCTTATAATTGAATCGGTCATTTCAAAAACCTCTTAAGTCACATTTTTTACCAACATGCTTTTTTTGCAGAAAATGGTTCCTTAAAGGGAGGTGCGTATTCTGGGTAAAAACCACGTAAGTCGATAGCGATAGCAGTCCTGTATCCCTGCGTAGGACGAGAGGAACCGCAGGTACGGACCCATGACACTCGTCCTCTTTTCGAGGATTCGTATTATATATGAATTATATATGAATTATATACGTATTATACTATTATATATGAATTAACTCATAATTAAGAATGATGGAGAATATGACTATGTACCATAAAAATATTAAAACATGACAAATTAATACATGTAAAATGTTAATAAGATTATTTTTAAGTGTAATTCTCAATAATAAGTAATAAAAAATATGATTACTACGATTTTTTTGATTAAACTTTATACCACTAACCCTATTTCTTGCTAAAACAACATAAGTCAAGAACTGTTTTTCAGGTTTTTTTCATTATTTCTATTAATAAATTGTATAGGTTATTCGCTATTTTAATTTTTCACCACTCAAATACTAAATTAAACATAAAAAAGTCCTTTAAAACTCATTTGTTTGTGTATGAAACAGTTTTTATTGATTTCTGAATAATTCTAATTGAGTGACTTATGAGGTTTTTGAAATGACCGATTCAATTAAATTTTGATTCTCCCAGTTTATGCTTTTTTTAATATCCTTAATTGCTTCATTTATGTGGTCTTTGCGTCCCTGAATGAAAGACTCACCTGTTTGACGAATATCAATTTTTTAATAATACAACAAGTTATGTTTTAAATGTGTTAATTGTAAGGTAAAGTGAGATACTAACCGTGATAAAAGACTCCTAATCAGAGATTCTTGAATTTCCTTCCAAAGCGGTATGTTTCAATCAAAACAATATGTTTCAATCGTAAATTGGAAAACTATTAGAAAAAATTAGTTCACAACAAGGAAAAATGCAGAATAATATATTTGACTCGCCGACACAAATTAAATGAATTAACTTATTAAATACCAATTACATGAATAGAAAGAAATAATACCTAATTATCAGTATAACTAATCCGTAATAAAAAATTATTTACAATTTAACCAAACAGCTTATCAATTGCATGTATATATTACGGCGAGACAGTACACACATTTTATCACTAAAAACATTATTTATAGGATTTATTTACACAATCTGACAATTGTAGGATTAGAAAATGTATTTCGAAAAGGTGATTTAGAATTAGATTTTTAATTTATTTATATTAATTCTTTTTTTTTACGTTCGTGATTAAGCGATATTAAATTTCTTTTCTTATTTATTGTGGTTTTCCTTGGATCTAATATGATTAATTTGATTTTTTTGTAATATACAAATCTACAGGTGATCTCGGTTGTAATTATTTCATTTGATGAATGTGCTTTTTGCTTATTTATTGTGTGATTTTTTTTTAATCTGGTATTCAAACTATCAAGCTTTTATGGGAAAATTGAAAAAAAAATTTGGTAGATTGTTTTAAAAAAAATGAAAATAGCTTTGAGATAAAGTAAATCATCTTTAACCATAGGTGTTTCCATAGGTGCTTCCATCCGTTGGTATCTGGTGTTTGATATCTGGAACCTCATATCTAGTATATGGAATCTGGTATCCGGTATTAGGTATCTGGTATCTGGTGTCGGTTATCTAGTATCTGGTATCTGTTATCTGTAATCTGTAATCTGGTATCTGGTATCTGATATCTGGCATCTGGTATCTGGTATCTGGTATCTGGTATTTGGTATCTGGTATCTGGTATCTGGTATCTGGTATCTGGTATCTGGTATCTGGTATATGATATCTGGTATCTGGTATTCGGTATCTGGTACCTGGGTATGTGGTATCTGGTACCTGGGTATGTGGTATCTGGTATCTGGTACCTGATATCTAGTTTCTGGTATCTGGTATTTGGTATCTGGTATCTGGTATCTGGTATCTGGCATCTGGTATCTGGTATCTGCTATCTGGTATCTAGTATCTGGTATCTCTTACCTGGTATCCTGTATCTGTAATCTAGTATTTGATATCTGGTATCTGGTACATTATATATCAGATACCAGCTACCAGATACCAGATAGCAAATACCAAGGCAAATATAAAATTTGTTCTTTTAATGGCTGCACTTGATATTTCAATTTTTATGGCATTAAAAATTGCTAATATTATGTTCAAATATTTCAATGCATTACAAATATTGTTTCTGTATAATACATGAGCTACCCAGCAACACCCCATGTTTAATCGTTTCACCATTTACTTACCCGACTGGAAATTAGTTCAGGGAACCCGGATTATGATCAGATCCGGATCAGATTTTCTGTAATACGGCCATTTGATCAGTTCTTGATAAGCGTACAGTACCGTTTCCCTTGATCCGGCCATCTGATCAGTTCCTGATCAGCGTACAGTACCGTTTCCCTTGATCCGGCTATCTGATCAGTTACTGATCAGCGTGCAGTACTTTATCCGTTGACCAGGCTATCTGATCAGTTACTGATCAGCGTGCAGTACTTTATTCGTTGATCCAGTCTTACGATCAGTGTCTGATCGAAAAAAACTCATCTTGTCTGATGTCCTGAACTGGATAATAATACAAAATTTAGTTTTTTACCTGATCCATTCTGTATATAATATTGCTCATTAAACAATTAATTCGTTATTAATGGTATAACTTACTGTTTAAATATATAAGCATTTGAAGTGTACTTGAAATTACTACCCGAGCAGAAATTAGTTAGGGAAAACCTCAATACAGTCAGGGCGTGATCAGGGCCTGGTCAGTCCTACAAGGGCAATCCCTATTAGGGCAATCTGATGTGGGCCTGATTTAGAATACCCTTTTAGGGTTAACCTTATTTGAATATATCCGGCCCTGATCAGGTTTTTCGTATTTGACCCCTAGCTGAAATTTAAATGGGTTAAAATTCACTAGAGTATTATCCATTTTAGAAATATATAGCTAAAATCGTTTCATGTATGTTTTAGTTGTAGCTTCTCAGCTAAACGACTATAATAATAGTCATTAAGGTGGTATGTATGTTTTAATTTTTTTCATTGTAATGTTTTTATTTTAATTTGATTAATTTATGTATATAATATATAAATATATATCAGGGTCTGGTCAGGATATCCCAATCTGGGCCTGATCCGATTATCCTAATCAGGGTCTGATCCGGTAATCCCAATCAGGACCTGATAGGGCAAAAGCGTTACACTCATGATCAGGGCCCAATCAGGCAGCCCTACTAATGCCTGATCCGGGTTAGGGCAAACCTGATCAGGGCCTTACTTGAGTGCTAACAAATTTCTGCTCAGGTATGAATAAAATTAAGGAAAAATGGTAATATTTTTTTCATTTATTTAATGTCAAATTAATATTTAAGAACAAAATTAATTCTAAACCTTTGAACGGATCTGATATGGATCTCTTGACCAGACCGGACATGCAACTGTTGAATGGATCCGACATGAATCTTTCCGGAATAGATCTTTTAAATGGATCCGGCATGGATCATTTAAACGGATCCTGTACGGATCATATATGGCGTGACGATTTTTAATCATGCCCGGATCAGGAGGCCTGATTCATCCCTGATCAGTCTTCAGGCAATCCTGATCCGGATCGGACCCTATACTGATCTAATTTCTAGTCGGGTAGCTGTCAAGCTCGATGCCGGATATGAAGAAACTACGTTATAATTGGTATTCAAACAAGTTGATTAGTTATTTAGTTAGAATAGGGAGAGTGCGGCATGGCAGATTGGACATTGAACTTGGGCGGTGTTTTCGGCATGCGAGTTAATTTGTTTAGTTTTCTTAGATTTTCTTGTACGGAGGTTGGTCGGAAGAACCTCCGCTCAAGTAAGCTAGCGGCAGGGTTTATTAGCGTGTACGACCAGCTGGAGGATTTTCACGAACCACCAGACCCTATTATAATTTTTAGGAATATAATTAACGTCGGAACTACTAAATTAAACCTGCATAATCTTTTTAAAATAAAATAAAATCCTATTTAATACACCCAAAGCCTCCTTTACTTGAAAAACTTATATATTCGAGTCGAGTCATCGTCACGCTAAATAAATATTAAATATAAAATAAATATTAAAAGAGAGTGAGATAAATTCTAATAATTTGTTATTTTTTTATTTCTTTTTCTCATTTCCTTGATTTATAATTTGTATTTTTTATTTTTTATTGAATTTGATTTTTTTATCCGCATATAAATGTGTGTAAGTATGGTATAGTAAGTAAAGATTGTGTTGTATTTAGACGATAAAAACACAGTTATTTCACAGTTTTAAGTTTTTACTTCTGTCGGCAGTCCTCAAGAATACCTTCTTTTTTCTATACAATCCAGTTTGCTGGCATTTTCTGCTTTGGACTTAGCACCTTACAACTTGTATCGCCTACTTTGATGTTACAATTCGTGTTCTACAATAAAACCAATATTCTTCCATTTCTTACTTTGCTTTGATTTTTAATCAATTTTATTTATTTCTATCACATTCAACAATCCATACCGAATCAATTCAAATTGATTTCTTACAACATTGGCATAATATTCAATAAACAGGACAAACTTTATAATAATTAACATAGTTTATTCTTCATTTTTTTGTTTGTCTAATTTTTATTTGTTTTATTTAGTTTTTAAATTTTCACCATTAACAAAATATAAATATTTTAAAAATTCCAAAAAACAAACTGTTAATTTTAAAGATTTTGCCAAACTAATTAATTGTTTTACAAATTAATTGAACTTTCATGACCTCCTGTCCAACTACATGAATTTTTAAAAACCAACTCATTAGTCAACTCATTACTCTACCAACAACTGAATCAACTTTTAAGCATAAAAAAATTATTACTCACAAATTCTGCAATTCTGCAAAAATTAATGTAAAATAAAAAGAATATGTATTAGGCGGTCTTTCCGGAAGTGTCAGATGTACTTCGGAATACTTTAAATATTTGTGTTTTTACAAACAAGTGAGTTGAGAAGTTGTTGAAAAGGTTAAACCATTTTCAAATAACTGTTTAGTTAGTATATTACTATAGGTAAAAAAACGGGAAATGGAAGTATGACTGACACAGAATATCTTGCACATTACAGGACAGGACGAAAGAAGGAGGTCTGACTGACTACATTCGTCCTGAGAATCATAAAAAAACAACGCAGGGGTTTTAGAAGAGCGGTTTGGTGAAATCGATGGATAACCAGAGGACAGAGGTCTAACTATGACTCAGAAAGCAAAGACTAGCATTTCCTTCTCATTGATCCTTGGCAAGCTAAAGAGCACCACTGGAACACCCTGTGTTGAAAATTAAGAGGTTAGTATTGGGATAGAAATAATGTCAGTAACAGCTAGCCGAACGACAGGCGATCCATTTCCCTGTTATCATCCACTGGTCTGTTCTTTTCCTACCCTCTAGCACGGTACGCTCTAATAAATAGAATTTTCGAAGACAACGGCAGTTAGACTACTTAAGCATAACACTTGGTGTTCATGACCTCATTGAGAACCCGTGGACGTGGTGAAATAACCATGGTGGGATGACATCCACAAATTTCCACCCTCTATTTGCTGTTCTAAATTAAAGACACAAAAATAAACTCAAACATACATGTTGGGTTTCAAGTACTTACGCATTCTGATTTCTGCCTTTCACCTCCAGAACAACAACTCAACAACAAACACACAAAACATATAAGTAAAATACAAATATTGTCTGCACGTCAGGACTTACAAGGATCTTGCCTTTCGTCCACAGAACAAAACTAAATAAAGAAAAAATATTTTTATCTGCGCGTCAGGACTTATTGAACATCCTAGCGTTGCCCTCCGCCCTCCACCCAAAGAACAACACACAAACAAAAACAATTCACTCAAAAATACCAAAGCAAACAAAAAACAAATTTTCATAATAAATAAAAAAAAAACAAATATCAGAATTTAAAAAAAAAAGCCAACCTTAGTAATCATGTCTCCTCTAGTGAGTGAGTTTGGACCAACCTTGGTTTTCTAACTAGATCTATGAAGTTTAAACGGATAAATCACTGGCGAATGGGCAAGTAGTAGTCGGTTTGCAAACACTGAAAGAAAAAATTCGGTCACTACAACTGATTTTGTGCCAACCGAATGTTTTATGTCACAATAACCTCAAATTCATTTGTCTTTTCTTCAATAACCACATTTGACGGACCAACAACCGAATTTGAGGCTATTGTGACAGAAAACATTCGGTTAGCACAAAAGCGGTTGTAGTGACCAAATTTTTCCATCAGTGTAGGGAAAAGTTTCTTGTTTTATTTTTCAATGTACGGAACCCCAAGAAAACAACTTTGCCAACCCTTTGCCTGAACATTCCTTAGATTTCCAATTATCCGTTAAAACGTTTTACTAATCACTAATTTGTCAATTACAAAAGAAAATCCAATTATTTTTTTCGCCCAGAAAATCTAACTTTTTCGCAAAATTAAAAACGATATAAATCAAAACCATAAATAACTCAACGAAACCAATTTATATTCACGACCGACAACAATATTCAAATTAAAACTTATACACAAAAAAAAGTGTTCATTCATAAAACTAATAAAATATCAGAAATAATAAAAAAACAAATAAATTTAAAATAAAAAAAATTAAATATAATCCAATTAAACTGAAACTGAACACCTACAAGCTCTGACTTTGAAATCACGCGAATTCAAAAAACAATGAAAGAAAAATTGCTCAAAAAAACATGAGACACATATTTTACGGTTAATTTAATTAGATACACAAATAGAAAACAAAACCAACCAACCGGAATATAGTTTTAAAAAAATGACTAAATTAAATCTTATATTATTTTATGTTTTATTATATTTCTACAATAACAGCACGAGTTTACTAAAAATATTGTTTCTTAAATTAAACTTACCTCTTTAGCAGACAGAGGGTCTGAACCGAGACCATTCTGAAACAAAAAAAGTTTTATTATTATAAAAGTAAAAGAATTATAATTCACTAGAGTGAAATTTGAAGAAATTTTTATTTAAGGTTTTTGTGTTTGTTGTTTTTATCACCAATTCTTATAAATTGCAAAATAAGCATCGATAGTAAACAATTTTATTCTGATTTTTTGTATTTCTGTAAGATTCACGAACAGTAGACTCAAATACTAATATATATTAAAAACGAAAAATTATCAAATACAAGTTATAGAATACAAAAAAATAGCATAAAAATTAGTAAAGAATGTAGTAAAAACTGTTTCTAAATTCAAATCTAAATAAATACTCAACTTCTACAAAAGTATAAAATTTAAGAATAGCATATTTTGCTACAAGAGATGAAAACGCTATTGTTTCTTGCATGAACATTTGTTCACGAAACATGTTCACTAGCATAAAACGTTTTCATCTCGCATAGGAAATCCTGTAGACGAAAATTTCATAGCAACAACAATGTGTTATTTAATGAAAATGTCACTTTCATAGTTAGCTAAACCTGCATGAAAATGGATCTTTCATATACTGTCGTAGAAAGAAATTTTTTTTTTATTTTGATTACTATCGTTCATAGTTTAAATTATTATTATTTTATTTGTTCGTTGTTTTTGTTGTTGGTTTTTTATATCAATTCATTTTTTTAAAAGTGTTCTCGTTTATGTATATGTTTGCTACTGTTTTATATATTTTTAATGTTCACTATAAATATATATATTTTTACAACATTTAATTTGACAACTACTGTATTGCGTTTCGATAAATTGATTTTAAACAAAAAACGTTTGAAATTTTTATTACTTTCTTTGCATAGAAATATTTTTTTCTTTAAACTAGTGTTTTCTGAAGGATGTATAGTGGTAAATATTAACACATTTTTAGCGGATTTGTTATCCAGTCAGTACTACTTGTTGTAACAAACCCTTAACGTCTGCTTTCCAAAATTGGTTAAGGATATTATGGCTTATTGCCTTTAGTTTCTAATACCGTGTGGCCCATTCTGAAATTCAAAAATGGTGGAATCAATATGGTGGCTGCGAACCACGAAAAGCAATGATCTTGATGTAAGAAACATGCAGAAAGTAACATTAGTCTTGGTATGAAATTGTTTTATGTACACATGATAGATTAGATGCTCGCTTATCACGAATTCGTTGTTAAATTTTCAAAATATAAAATTGCGGATCCAAAATGGGAGATTAAAAAATGTTTCTATTAAATTTAATTCGACTGGCTTTTGGATGTGTCAGTGACGAATGTGGTGCCATATTTTATGTTGCGTCCTTGTAGACATTTCAGATAGCAATCTTTTTTGTATTGAATAGCGTCAAGACATGCTTGATCCATCCATGGCTTCTGGGAGTGGTTTTGTGGTCGTCCAAGTATCCTTCAGCAGCGCTTAAAACAGCATCTTTGAGCTAATACCATGATGCTTCCATTAATGGTTTCTGATGTCTCCCATGTTTCGGCAATATAGATTTGATATGTCTTTTCTGTTTCAGCATTCTTTATTGATGAGATGACTTTTCCATTGATTGAATTTTGGAATGATTGGATTTGGAAAGTGGAACCTTATTTTAGCACATACAAGGAAGTGATCACTTGCTATGTATGCACCTTTAAAGGATCGAACATTCAGAACCCTAGAAAGAAGACGGGCTGTTATAGCACGTGATCAATTTGATTTCGAGTGTTTCCATTCGGTGAGATCCAAGTCTGCTTATGAATCGATCGATGCGGGAAAAAAGTACTTGCAATTCTCAAATTATTTGATAATGCAAACTCAGTCATTCTCTCACCATTATCATTCGAATTCAAATGCATGCTGTTGGGACCCACCACACTTCCATAAGAGATATCTCTTCCAACCTACCCATTAAAATCACTAAGAACCATAATGACGTCGCGTGTTGGTATTTGTTTCGTAACCTTTTCCAGTGCTATGCAGAAATTATCCTTCTCGTCGACGGTCTTAGCTTCAGTAGGTACAAGCACGGCAATAAAAGAAATATTGTTCTATGTACCGCGTACCCGTAGGTATCAGATCCTCTCATCCACCGGGATGAATTTCATCATGGTTTCTTGTATGCATGCACCAACAAGAAAACCAGTTCCAAATTCTCTTCGAGAAGGATGACCACTACGGTATAGAGAGTGACTATCCTAATCTTGTTTTCTGATTATTGGCTATGGTATCCAATATCCATCCTATACCTCTTAGCCTCTATTTCTAGACGTATAAGAGGATCAGGAGCGCACGTTCCACGTTCCGATTCGGTAGCTTGGTCCATTTTTACGTCTAGGAAAAATTCTGTTTTAAATTTCTGGGTCTAATATTCCTTTCTTGATTTCCAAATTTAAAAAAAAATTTTTTCTGGGGTTAGGGTGTTAATCTTAGGCCCAACCCAAACTGTCGTGAATGGGTTTGTTCTGCATCTTAAGATTACCAGAAACAACCTTTTTACACGTCTATATAGCGAGCCGCTTGAACCAAGACAGACGCCCGCTTCCAGCCGGCCCTAACATGGAGAACAGACGCTTGGGTCGCATTGGTTTTATGGCACCGATTTGCCGTGATGTAGCGTCATTGACTAAGCAGTTTTTACCCTGCTTGTCTCCGATACACCAACCTTATTCTGACAGCATTACCTAGGCAACAGGGCGTGGATACCGAATTCCAGATTAAAACGCAAATCACAGGTATCCGGTCTCGTTCCCAATTTCGCCATTTCTGTCAAGACAACAGGTCTCGCAGCAAATCAAACTCTAGATCTCAATCTAGAACTTCTATCAACCCTGAGTTGTGCTTTTACCACAACAGATTTGGCGATAAAGCACTAAATTGTGCTCCTGGGTGTAAGCAAAATCCAACCTTTGTTTCTCTCCTTGAGAACGCCATAGCAAAAATCACATAAACAATCACCAATACGATGTCAGTCGTATTGGTGATCAACAGAACCACCGTTTTTCAGTCTTTGAAGCTAACTCAAGGCTAAAATTTTTGATTGATGCGGGGGCTGATGTCTCAGTCATACCAAGGTCAATCTTTATAACAAATCCAGACAATACTGACACATCGTTCAAATTATTTGCGGCTAACGGCACTCCCATACCAGACTATAGTACAAAAACTCGAGTTTTCTCTTGGGAATTCATAGTTACCGATAATTCAACACCTATTATTGGTTCTGACTTTCTCAAATATTCTGGTCTACTGGTTGAAATACAGAGACAGAGGCGCATAGATCCGTTAACCTCTCTGCTATCCCTTTCTGGTAGCATTTCCAACTCTAGTCAACCTTCAGTCCTTCTCGTCGACAAAGCAACAATTCCTGCCAACATCATAAAAATCTTGAATGCTTTTCCGGCAATTTCTGATCCAAATTTCCATCCAAGTAGTGTGAAACATAATGTGACAAACAAACTAGTCACAGTTGACGCACCAGTTTCTTGTAAAACTCGACGTTTGGCACGTGAAATGCTAAAAATCGCAAAACCGAGATCGACAGGATGGTGCAACTGAGTATAGCCGGTAGGCCGGTAGGCCGGTAGGCCCAGCAGCAGCTTTTGGTCAAGTTCATTACAATTGGTCAAGAAAAAGAATGGTGAATGGCGTGCCTGTGGTGATTACCGTGCTCTCAACAGAATTACAGTTTCCGACCATTATTCTACTGCTCACCTCCAAGATTTTTCGCATCAGTTGGAGGGATGCAAAGTTTTTTCAGCTATTGACTTAGTACATGCTTACCATCCTATACATCTGGAGGACATTCTTAACACTGCTATCTCTACTCCTTTTGACTTTTCGAATTCATGAAAATGATTTTTGGTCTTAGGAATGCGGCTCAATCTTTCCAAAAATGAATGCAATCCGAGTTAGCCAGATAAAACGTTTGCTTCATTTATTTAGATAACGTTTTAATTGCATTAAAAACATTAAAGCATCTCCTTTACTTCAAATTGATTTTTCAGAGATTCTCTGAAAACAGTCTAATTATTAATCCAGATAAGTGTGTTTTTGTCAAATCTGATATTAAAATTCTAGGTCACTTAGTCAATGAACACGGCATTTTGCCAGACCATAATCGAGTTAAAGTCATCAAAGACTTTGAACGTCCCACTACCATTAAACAACTTAAATGATGTTTAGGTATGCTTAATTTTTATCAACGTTTCTTACCAGCTGCAGCACCTGATCACATTTTGTGAAATAATTTCTTGTATCCCTTATACAATAAAAATAACAAAATTGAACCCTCGAGTCCACTCAAGCTTTGAAAAATTGTAAAGACAAATTGTGTAATGCCAGTCTTCTTGCTCATACGTCTTCTTCAGTTCGACTTGCAATTATGGTCGATGAGTCTGACACAGCAATAGAGGCCGTAGTCCAACAGTTTGCCGAAAAACCTTGGCAACCATTCAGTTTCTTTTCAGTCCGTTTAAATGATACCCAGGTCAAATACAGCGCTTCTTGCAGGGTATTCTGGCATCAAACATTTCAGGTATCTACTTGAAGATCGTGAATTCCAATTTTCACTGACCATAAACCATTAACTTATGCTCTCAAGACCTTGACAAATAATTTCCACGTCGATTTCGCCATTTGGATTCCATCGGTCAATTAACTAACGACATCCAACACGTTTCTGTCAAAAAGCATGTCGTTTCCGACGCATTATCCCGCATAAATCAAATACTCATTCCATAGAATATTAATTATGCTGCAATCGCGGATGCTCAATGACGAGGAACTGCAAACTATACTTCAAAGCAACACAATTTTAAGGCTCACTACTTTTGCAATTGCTTTCAACGACAGCAAACAAATTTATTGTGACACCTCGACTGCTATGCGCAGGCCGTATATGCCTGCTTCGGTTCCGCCGGTTCCGCCAAAGCGTTTCGATCATTGTCTTTCGCATCCTGGCGCTAAAGCAAAAAGTCCATGGTGTCTAGACACACGAAGGTCGAAGTCACCCTTTGGTCCTTTACCAATATCGGAAAACCAACGATATTGGGTATCTCTTATAGATCGTTACTCTCGGTGGCCCGAAGCAATCCCTGTTCCAGACATACATCACTGCTAGAACAATCGATTTTTCTGTATACAATACGTGGATTTCTAGATTTGGTGTTCCAGAATCAATTATAACTGATCAAGGAGCCCAATTCGAATCCGACTTATTTACGCAACTTTCTCAACTCCTTGGTTTTAAACGATGTAGAACTGCCTCGTCAAACCCTGAATGTAACGAAATGGTAGAAAGATGGCATCGTATTCTAAACTCAGCAATTATGTGCCACAATCGTTCCGACTGGACAACGATACTACCTTCTGACCTAAGGTTTAACAACCTCCTTCAGCGACGAACTACAAACCACTTCTGTGGAACTGACGTATGAAAGCCCGATAAGAATTCCAGGTCAATTTCTCAATTCTAATGCAAGCTCGTCCGTTCCCCAATCCGAGTTCGTAAAACAATTGAAGAATCAATTCACTGAAGTTCGCCTTTAACAAGCATCTGCACATGTGACAATTTCCACAATTTTTATAAGTAAAACATGTTCGCATGTCTTCTTGTAAGAAAAACACCTTATTCAGGTCCTTTTAAAGTTTTGAGTCGGAGTAACAAAAATTTCGGTTTGGAAAAAAATCGCCAAAAATTCAATCAACAGACTCAAACCCTTTTATCAGTGTTATTCGGCTGATGAACAACATTGTTCTTTTCCCCAACCGGCATACTTGGAACAACCGGATTCAAATTCTCCGTTAAATCAAACAGATTCAATACCATTCCCACAAAATTGCAAACCTTAAAAAAACCTTAAAAACCTTAAAATTTTATGGTTAAATCGATCATATTTTAGAGAACCATAAAATGTGGTCAATTATAATCATAGTATAGTTCTGTATCTATAATAACAACCATAAAATTTGGTTATCTATCACCATAGTATGGTTTGTAGCAACCATAAAATATAGTTAGCATATCACCATCGTATGGTTCTCTAAAAGTATGGTTCTTTTTTATCAATTTACCCATAAAATTTTTTTGTGTGTGCTTTTCTATTTGAGGATATAATTGTTGAGACTTGGTTAAAGCTTTTGTAGTGTATGCTACTTGACGTCCATTTTGAAGCAATGCAGCTCCAATTGCTTTCGAACTAGCATCTACGGATAAAACTACGTCTGCATTCACATCATAATATGCGAGTCCTGTTGAATATTTCAGCAGTTTTTTATTTTCTCAAAGGCGCTTGTGTGATTAGCTTCCCAACTCCAAGAAACATCTTTTGATAACAATGTTCGGAGTGGATCAGTCATTGCAGATAGATTTGGGATGAATTTATGTAGATACGTGATCATTCCAAGTATTCTTTGTAGTTCATCTCGATTGGATGGAATTTTTAACTGATTTATTGCCTCAATTTTATCCGGGTCTGCTGGGACACCTGAGGATGTTAAAATGTGACCCAAAAACTTAACGGATTTTTGTTTAAATTGACATTTTTCTTTGTTTAAAACTAGAACTTCTACTAAAACTTCTGCGGTTTGAAACTTGCTTAGAACTTTTGATGTGGTTTCATCCTATTTTTTTTCGGTTTCTGCATATACATATTAGAACATCGTCCATTGAACACTCAACATTGTCTATGCCTTCTAGAAGCGATGACATCATTTCTTGGAACAGCTCTGCGGCAGACGAGAGTCCAAATGGGCGTCTGGTATAGCAATATCTTCCCCAAGGTGTTGCGAACGTTAAATATTGTTCAGTTCTTTTGCTGACTTTTATTTGCCAAAAGCTTTTATTGCAGCCAAGCTTTGTAAACAACTTGGCACCATGAATTTTAGCTGCTATTTGTTCTAGCGTTGTGAGAGGATAATGTCTTCTTATTGTATTTTTATTGACATCTGACGGGTCGATACAAATTCTGATTTTTTCCACCATTTTGTCAAATCTACTTGCACACACTTTTTGTTATTAAATAACTTAAAATTTTGTGTTTCACTTACGTTTTATGTTCCGCAAGTACTTAATCTTGATGTTACTTGTATTTTTGCCACTTAGAACTTGATTAAAGTATTTTATTCTCTTTCATTTAATTACATCAGCTTTATTTGTATGTTTTTTCGATAATAATAGTATGTATTATTGTATTGTTTTCTAACTTATAGCCTAATGAACTTAACCTATTGTCTAATGAAAATTTTCCTATAAAAAAATTATCATTATTCAATTGGTATGATTCCAATTGGTCAAATTGTTTTGATTTCATTAAAATTATTTTCAAATTATAATCACAATTGCTTTGATAAGTTTTGTTCAAAAATCAAATTTTAATTTAAATTCTCTTATTTCGTTTAGTTGAACTTGGTTGATTGTATGAGAAGGGCGTTTTTTATTATTACTGTTATATTATTATTAATATTATTATTGTTTATTATTGTTATTGTTATATTATTATTATTATATATATTATTGTTATTGTTATATTATTATTAATATTATTATTGTTTCATTAAATTATGATTTTTATAGAAAAAAAAATTTATTGATAATTGTCTCATGCTTATGTTAGTGCTAAGATGTTGAAAGTAAATTAGAATCTTCGGTCGTGGAATCTCCAGTTCTTATTCTCAATAAAAACCTGTTTTTCGATGAGTAATGCACAGAATATGTTTCAATATTTAGTACAGATGTTAAAATAAAAATTTTTTCGATACATATTAGATTCACATTTAGTAAAGCATAATTAATTTGATGTAAAAACACATGTGAATTTTTCATATACTAAACTTTAAAAAATCGTATTAAAAAATCCATATGGAATCTCTCACTTTTTATTTTTTAGTTTCATAGCATGTGTTTACTTTAAAATTTGTAAAAAACAAAAAAAAAGACGATTTTTGAAATATGAGCTTTGAAGTAAACCAAGGTTTAACTCGCCGCCTAGCGGAAAAGAAAAAATTATTAATTTCCAACTTACACATTTCGATTATTCAACTATTTTTCTCTTTATTTGCAAAAATATACATAAATCGCATGAAATATGTGGGATCTATCAACAAAACATTGACAACATTACCAAAACTACGTGAAAAAGCCTCAAAAATTCAACCGCGCATAACTCCGATTCAGAGTATACTCAAAAAATAAAACCAGAAATTACTTTTTTCTTTCGTCAATACCAACAATATATCAAAATTTGAGATTTTTTAAAAATCAAAAATTTAAAATTCGACAAAAAAATGTACGTTTTCAAAATAATAGCCCTATAACAGTTTCAATAATAAGACTTTTATCACAGCGATAAATTTTGGATATCAACATCTCAAAATTTAATTCCACCATAAATTAAATGTAAATTAATTAAATCTCAACAAACACAAAATTCTACTAAAAAACAATAAATTTAAAATAGAAATACCATGTCAGTTATATGCAATAAAAAAAACCTCTCTCAAATTACATATCACACTGTGGGATACTACAACAATCGTGAAAAGTCAACGAAAGCAAAATACTAAATTTTAAAACAAAAAAATCTAATAATTGTAATTCAAAACTAAGTTTTTATTGAAAACTAAATTTATGTCTAAATTATACCTTGAAATATATTAATATATGTAATTAGAATTAAATAAAAAATATGGATGAATTGAAAAGTAAATTATCAACCTGGTCACGTGGTTTGATTATTTAAAATGTTTATGGTTTAAGCAAAACCATCAAATCTCTTTTATTGCTAATAAAAAAATTATTATTCTTTTATTCCCATTAAACAATTGCCGCAGGAGGATGACTTAAGGAAGGATTTTGAATCACTTTAAATACAAACGCTATAAAAATAATAAAGAATTTTGTTTGATAAAAATAACTCGAAATAAGCAGACAAGCATTTTTCATGCGGAGAAAAGCATTCCACTTAAAAATAAATCAGTTGTGCTCAAATATATGTTAAATAAGGGTTAATGCGGGGGTGCCAAATATAATAAAGTGGTGGAAAATCGAATCAAGACGCCGATGAAATAAAAAACTTGAATCCAACCATTTTTGATTTTCTTGAAACTTCGGTAATCCATTTTTTTTTCTAGTTTTGAAACAGGGTGGTTCGAAATTTGTTAAGAATTTTAGAGATAATGAAAACTTAAAGTTAAATTGTGCTCGAACGGGTTAACCTATTTGTTAAAAAAAAATATAAAAATAAAACTAATTATTTTTTACTATTCTAAAGATTACCGAAGTTTCAAGCAAATCGGAGATGGTCGACTTCACATCATTGACCTCTTGATTCGATTTTTTATTTATTATTATATTCGCATATTATTACCACCTCAAAAACTAAGTATGTTCAATATGAATTTCTTATAGCTAACATCTTAACTAACAAATAATTTATTATTATTATTTACTTCCGTTTTTGTTTTTAAATTATTCTGTTGTTCTCTTTAATAAATAATTATGCATTCATTTGTTTTGTTGTTAGTTAATTTTCATTCAATTCGAGACACTAAATAAAATAAAACAAAACAAAAATAAATTTCAATTGAAATTTTATTTAAAACGATTGGCACCTTAGATAGACGGTTCTGCAGTCAAATTCTGTAACTGTGAAACGGTGAAGTGATAAATTTTTTATAACTTCACCGTAAAAAAATCGAAATGAGTGAAATGTTAAAACAGAAAAGTTAACACTGACTGAATTAGTGATAAAATAACAGTAGATTCTTGTATGAGTTGAGAATGATGGCAATTCTTCACGAGGATGAAGTTTCCCGAAACGAGCGTAGCGAGTGGAGGGACTCATCCGAGTGAAGAATTGCCATCATCCTATGCGAATACAAGATGCTATTTTATCCACGACTGCATAATATTTCGATTAATTTCCAGTTTGCCTGCTAAAGTTTTTATCACCATATTGAAATATGTAAATCATAGACAGCATAGAAAAACGAAACTTAAATTTATTATTTTATATATGTGTTGTTCTCGATTTAACCTTTTGATAACACTATACCAACAAATAAACTATGGAACTGTAGTAGAATGTATCGAATGCGTCACATTCTATACACAAGTTAGAGAAAATATAAAATTACAATGGAAGACATACACATGGAAAGTATATATTCTTTAGTAGTCGTGGATAAAATTGATTCTTTTGTTGCTAAGGCCATTATGTCAAAAAACACAATTACATCAATGTGATTTGTTTATTTCAAATTTCTAAATAACCTCAAAAATATGTGTTTTAGACCACGGATTCTTAACAGGAAGGCCTCGAAAAGAATTTGGGGAGCCGCGAAGATATTACCAGATATATTACTTCGGTCTGAAAGGCCTAAGTATTACATTCATGAGCTCAAAGTGAAATTCTTACCCCCACTTTTTTTGGCATTTCTCGACGTTTTAGGACCTCCTACTGATTCTAAAAAAGCAAAAAAAAATTTATGTCTGTCTGTCGGCCGGCCGGCCGTCTCATCCTACGAAATCTAGAAAACCGCTGGACGGATTTGAAAAAATTTTTTTTCTAAAAATAGGTTTACTCAATGGAAAGAGCCGAAAGTACGATGTGTTCGATAACTGTACCGGAAGTGTGTCAAAAACATCGTTAAGTGTGTTAAAACAAGGAATTTTGCATATTTTTTGCTTAAAAAACTTTCATTTTAAGCGATTACGAGTAGGAAAATTGAATTTGGAGAAATCTTGATGTTCGGGATTGGTATGTGAGACCAAAATTTAGATTATTGCATTATAAGTTTGTCAAAAAAATGTTGTCAAGTGTGTCAAAAGGAAATTTTTATTTATTATTTTACCCAATTTTTTGGAAAAAAATTAAATTAAAATTTTGTTTGAAATGAAATTTTATTATTATTATTGAGAATTATGGCATTATAAGTTTGTCAAAAATATGTTGTCAAGTGTGTCAAAGAAAGATTTTATTTATTTTTTTACCCAATTCAAAAAATAAAATTAATAATTTGTTTGACATGAAAATTTATTATTATTATAGAGAATTATGGCATTATAAGTTTGTCAAAAAAATAATGACAGGTGTGTTAAAAAATGATTTCATTTATTTTTTTAGCCAATTTCTTGGAAAAAAAATGTAGCTGTTTTTATGACGTAAATGTAATTGAAAATGAAATTGGACATAAAAATTTTTTAATTTGTTTTAGTTTTTGAAATATTTTTGGAATCTTGAAAAAGTTTGTATTTTTGATTTTGTAATAATTTTTGCAATATTTTTAGAATTTCGGAAAAAGTTTTCATTTTTGATTTTGAATGACTAGTGTAGACTCTGAGAAAAAATTAATCAGCTTGAAGAAAATCATATGCAGCCACAAGGCAAATTTAACCTTTAACCATTAAGCAAATAATCGAAAATTCGGCAACATATCGAAAGTTTTTGTGCTAATTTGAAATCCAGTGATTGATTATTTTTCTTTCTAGGTTAAGTTGGTAGACCAGTATAGATACCTTAAAAACAGGCAAAAAATGGAAAAAATTAGTAACAGGATGAAAACCATTGGATAAATAAGAAAATATTGCGCAAACGATGGGGTGAGCTTTTAGGGGTAGAAAATGATTTTTCAAGATTTTCAGCGGAACTAGACCTTCTGTCGAATAAAGTTTAAAGCAAAGTTGTAGGTAATGAAAAGGTCTATAACTTTTATACCGGCCATTTTTTCACGGAACCTAAAATTTGCCGTGAAAGTAGAAAAAACCGAGCAAAAAAGGCTTTTTCGTTTTTAATTTCTATCTCCCACAAATAAATTTTTTTTCACACAATTCGGTGGAAACTTACCGTATTATGTCCCTTATAGGCTGTAATTTTTTGAAATCAGAATATTTATTTTTACGTTTAATTTTTATTTTAAACCAAAAAAGTGACCTCATTTTCGCACGAAAATTCTCCTGTATGGGAAACCGATTTTTTCAAAAAAAAACATTAATCATTATGTTTGTTGAAACGTCTACTTTTAGATGGTGTTAAAAAAATAAACATTAACAAAACATAAACACGGAAACATTTTCCAGGAAATACGAAAAACTGAATAAACTTAATTTTAAAGAGTTATTTTCAATAATTGTTTAAAAATATGCATTATTTGTTAAAATTTACCGTTGAAATCTGTAAAAAATATAAATTTCTTCCATGGTAATGTTCATTTTTTTTACACCATCTAAAAGTAGACGTTTCAACAAAAATAATGATTACTGATTTTTTGGAAAAAATTGTTTCTAGCACAGGAGAATTTTCGTGTGAAAATGAGCTCAATTTTTTGGTTTAAAATCAGCATCAAACGTAAAAATAAATCTTGTGATTCCAAAACATTACAGCGTATTAGGGACATAATAAAGTACGTTTTCACCAAATTGTGTGAAAAAAAAATTTGTTTGTGGGAGATAAAACTTCAAAACGAAAAGACCTTGTTTTCTCGGTTTTTTCTATTTTCACGGCAAATTTTAGGCTAGGTGAAAAAATATAAAAGGTATAAAAGTTATAGACCTTTTCATTACCCACAACTTTTGCTTTAATTTTTTTTCGATAGAAGGTCTAGTTTCGCTGAAAATCGTTAAAAACCATTTTCTACCCCTAAAAACTCACCTAATTTCACCCCGTAACTCGGATCACCTTTAATTTATATTTCCCATCATTTGCGCAATATTTTCTTCCTTATCCAAAAGTTTTCATGCTGTTACTAATTTTTTCCTTTCTATTTCTTTTCAGCTATTTTGACTGGTCTTTGGAGGATAAACAACTCCGTACAAAAAGAACAATTCTTGCGGAAGCCAGCAAAATATTTGATCCCATGGGATGGTTCGCGCCTGTCGTGATCCGTGTTAAGATTCTGTCTCACAATTTGTAGAGAGAGCCGTTTGCTTGGGATGATCGTTTTTCGGCAAAATCGAAGAAGAGTGGATAAACAATCGCAACGACCTGCGCAGTCTGGATAAAATTATAATACCTAGATGGATTGGAAGAAGAGTTGCAGTACAATTTCACGTGTTTTCGGGATATAAGACGCAGCTCATCGCCTCAAAAACAAAGGTTTCTCCTATTAGATAAATCAGTGTGCCACGGTTGAAGTTAATGGGTGCATTGGCATGGTCAAAACTGATTAATCATGTGCAGCTAGCGTTGAAAATACAGGTTGAACAAGTGGTATTATGGACTTATTCCAAAATTGTTTTGGATTAGTTATCCGCGCACCCACGAAGATGGCCAGCATTTGTTAGAAACTGAGCATAAGCAATTTTGAACTCCTTTTGGAGCAATGGCAACATGTTACAACAAAGGAAAATCAGCGGTATCAGCGTGGATGAATTAGGTCAACATTTGTTGTAAGAAAAGAACAAGCTTCAACTTTTTTCTAGGTCTATGCTCCATGTAGAAGCGTTGCCAAGCTAACCAATAATATATTCACCACGGTCATTCACAACAGCTGTATAATTACAATGGGAGTCAATTTTTTTAAAATCGTTCATAACGACCGTATTTACCTTGAAGTTGTTCATCCTCAGGGTTACTAACTATGTCAGGACTCTCAAGAGTTCTTTAATTTCAAGATTATATTGGATTCTATGCTCTCCATCGTCTATCTTACTTAAGTGTACCAAAGCGAAGGATTTTACGCTCAAATACAGATAAATGAAATTCGCATTCGAAATTCACATTTTGTGTAAGGGTGAGGATAAGCACAAACTTTATCTAGTTGCAAGAAAAGTAAAGAACTCGCCAATATAAGCTATGAAAAATGAGAATTGAAAATTTCCACTTAATTTTTGCATTAAACTGATCTAACAGGGTCATTAAAATATTGAGGGAATTAGGGCTGGGTGCGTTCTGAAGAGATCTGAAATAGACCTAGAACTCTGACGAAAATTGCAATGGTAAATGTTGATGCAAAGATATTCTCGAGATTATTCGTCTGAGTATCGCCCGACATCTAACTGAATCTTTGTTATCAACAAAGAGTCTCTTGTTTACCTGTCCAAAAGCAATGCGGAAGAGTCACTACGAGGAAGTACAGACTTCTACACAATTATCTTTATTATTTATGGTAATGAACTTCAACTGCGAAAGCAGCCACTCCCCTCCCCCCCACAACGAAGAACCAATAGAACTTATTTGCGGGATACTATAAACACGATGGTCTAAATCTATACACACATCTATATCTGTTGTTTAACTTTTCAAACTTAATCATCACCATACCGTACAAATATTGCACTAATCAGTTCATTCCCCTTTTCATCAACCATATATGAGATATATATACAATAACAGCAATATAAATTAAAAACATCATAAAATAATAACCTCTTCCTCCAATTTTATTAAAAACAAAAAAAATTAAATCACAACAAAACTATGTTACAATAAACACGAAAACTCATTTTTTTTATTTTTATAAGAATAAACAAAGATCGTGAGAGATCAAAACCGTCGTCTCTCTTACATACATCTAATATAATATAAATTAAAATTGAATATAAAGAAATGAAATTTAAAAAAAACTTGAATCTTAATTGCGAATAAATAAGAATCTAAATAATAGAATTTATTAGGTAAAAACATAAAAAAATTAAAACAACAAACAGGTGATCTTCGCTTTGGGTGTGGTCACATAATATTACAATGTTGCACATAATCTTATAATTATTGTTGTTAGTAATTGAAAGAAAAAAACGTGTGTATATACGAATGGGTTTTAAGTTAAATTCAATTAATTAAACTGAACAAATTCGATTTGAGTTTGTATCGAGTTAGGTGGGGTATTATCGGTGATAATATGACAAGAAAAGTAGTTTACGTTAACGATGTAGTAAATAATCAGTATTCAGTTGAAAATATCTAAATTGATGGATCGTTCTCTCAAAAATATTATTGACACTTTGATCAGGGTTCGAGGAAATCGAGGTAACAAAATTAGCAAAACTTAAAAAAAATTTTTAAAAGTTGAAACCAATGTCAAAATCGCTTATCAGAACTTAAAGTTATTAAAGTTTCAAATAAACAGGTCCTCGTAAAACCTCCACCACCTTCTTTAATATCATTCAAAAATGAAAAGTGTATGTGTATCTATGTGTGTGCGAACTGATATAAAAAAGGCAGTCTTTAGGACTGCCGACAGAAGTGAAGTGAATTCAATAAAAAAGAAAATACCAAAATATGAATCAAGAGAACGAGAGTAAAATTATTTATAATATGTTTTCATTAATTTCAAGGATTAGGTTATTCGTACTATCAATTCGTACTATCAAAAACACACAAATCAAATATGATAAAAGCCAATTTTTTTTACTTAAAAATACAACAAAATCTATGCTTACTACACTACACTTACACACCACACTTAAACGGAAAAAAAATCAAATTCAATAAAAAAGAAATAAATCAAGAAAATGACAATAAGAAATAAGAAAATAACAAATGATTACAATTTATCTTATTCTCTTTTGATATTTATTTTATATTTAATATATATTTAGCGTGACGATGACTCGAATATACAATTTTTTTCCCCTACAAAATCGTAAAACGCGCTTAAAGAATTTTTCACTTCAAAAATAGAAAACAACACCAAAAAATATAAAAACAGAATAGCCACTGGATCTGCGTTCTAAACGACAATTTATTTGAAACTTACTTATGAAGACTTACTTATTCACCGCCATTTTAAATAAGTATTTAAAGCTGTTCTAAATGATTTAGCATACTTAATTTGACAGCAACATAAAAGCAAATTCAAAAATTAATTTAATTAGAACGATTTATTTAATTTGATCAATTAAAGCGTCTTCAAAACGATTTTAAATTATTATATTAATTTTATTACTGATCGAAACAGAAGTTTTATTCCTTAAAGCATTTAGTAAACAAACAAACAAGTATTTGACACAGACAAATCAAATTAGATTTTCTATGAAAAAAATTGCAAATAAGTCACCTTTTTAGGTTACTTATTTAAATAAGTAAATTTTTACAAATAAGTTTCAAATAAGTTTCAGTTTAGAATACAGCCAAAACATTTCTTTCAAAAACTGAAGAAAATATTCAGATGTCGTAAAAATCCTCTGAATGCATTCTAAATTTAATTTCGTATTGACGTCACACTGTGCTAAAAGACAATAGCAATAACCTTAAAAAACTACACTATCGATAAATCTAAATACGGTAAATTTAAATACCACAGCCTTAAACTGTGTTTAAATCAATCTCTTGTGATGAATATGTCAACTCATCTTTAAAGAGAAATTCATATTCATATAGTAGCTTTTATTTTCCTTATTTTATTTCACAGGAATGAAACTATGGAAAATAATGATGGGAAAACCAGTATTTTATTATTTTTTGCACTGCTTACCAAAACAATAATTAATTTTCTTGTTAATATCAAAATGATAATAATTTAAACGAAACGGAAAAGGACAGTAGCAATAACTTTAAAAAACTGCATTATCGATCAATCTTTTAAAATTCGTAAAAAGAAATTTTTATGATTTTTATGAATTCATGAATAAAAAACAATAATTTTAATGGTATTTAATAAAATTAAAAAAAAAACAATAAAAATAGTACCACTCCAGGAATAGAACTCTCGACCTATAGCACCTCAGTCGACATCCATATTGCATTTTGAAACGTTACGACCGCATAGAGATATTTATATTTAAACACATTATACGTGAGAAGTTAAGAAGTTTTAACTTCAAAAAATCAGCAGACGTTTGGAACGTTAATGCGATGATCGGAAAGGTTTTGAGCTCGATCATGGAACCGTATATAGAAAGTAGAACAGTTACTACCACAAGCGGCGTGAAACAAAAAAAAAACAGTTTACTTACGGATTTTTTGGTAGAAAGATGCCTGTCGGCATTTTTTGAAATTTGGTTGTTTTGTTAAATAATTGGAATTCTAGTTTTTTTTTTAAATTTTTTTTGATAAAACTTATTAATTTTCTTTTTTTTTGTTGAATAACTTTTTTAATTAAATGTAGGTCGTGGCGTTGCGAGACGACGCAACGTTGGCGTAGGAGGGATTTGAAGGACCCAGAAGTCGGTTCTTTGGACACGCTGGTCATTGCCGTCCAGGAAGTGGAACAGACAGTTCCATTGCCTAAGCTCGTGACACCCAATGCGTCTGAAGAACCGACTTCTGGTCCCTGTGGCTGCCCCCTACGCTTCCGTTGCGCCGTCTCGACACGACCCGCGTTTAACCAAAAACATTATTCAAAAAAAAATGAAAATTAATACATTTTTTTTAGTTTTGTTTTTGTCCCTGTTTCGGCGCCAGGTTGTTAATTTTTGAAAGGGTTTTATTTTGTCGGCACTTGGCGAAACATTTTAATATAAGTTAAAAAGCGATAACACTTCTTATTATTTCGCAAATATTTTTTATTTTTATTTTGCTCAATGAATTTCAATTTACGCCATTATCAAGTGCGTTATAAAAATGTTATGAAGAAAAAATTCGTTTTGAATCAAAAAAAATTTTTTTTTTCATAACATTTTTATAACGCTCTTGATTAGTGTTATCAATTTTAGATGATTTATCAATTGCACTTTCCTGTTTTCTCTCAATTCTCTCCATTCGTTCAGAAATCTTTTTTGGGTTTTATGTGTTTGCGTTAAGTATAGTGTGATACCATAAATTACCTTTAGGATGTTATTTTTGCTCAAATTTGTCATTACAATACAAGTATTTCAAAAAATCAAGAGTGTGAAAATGGTATATTTGTCAAATAGCCGCCCAAATAGCCCAACATTTCAGAAACGAACGGACAGTATATCAGACAAGATTCGTAACGTAAGTAGAAATATAGCCTTCCTCTAATAATTGATAATAATTATTATTAATAATTATTGAATATTTTCAATTTGCGTTATGACTTATAATAAATCTAACGCTTTTAAACTACATATTTACAATTTACACTATAAAACTTTAACACTCTACATTTATAAAATATCGTACATAAATATTTGTAATACAAATTTTCTTTTCAAATTTCGAAAAAAAAAAAAGAAATAAAATATCAACATCTGAAATATCAGCCGATTCTTCGTCAAAGGTATCAATGGTTAAATCAACTTTTTATTATAGGGAGGAGGGATGTAGTCAAGATGTATGGGGTGATAAATTGTTGCAAGAAGTTATATCTTGTAGTTGTTTTTTCATATCATCAATAAATAGCAAGCAACTTTGTATTTTGAATTATAAGACACATGGTAAGTACATTTGAATGAACGTAACAAAATTAACAATTATTGCATTTGATTAAAAAGCAATTCAAAAATACTCAATTATAATAAAAATAATTGTAGAAAATCGAAATAAATAAACTAAAGTTTGTTGATTTGGTTTGATTGTTGATGAAAAAACTTAAATAAAAAGACCCTAAGACTTAAAACTTAAAAAAAGACCCAAAGGTGAAAATATGTGGTTTTAGCGTATTTTCTCATTCTGTGATATAATAAACGATAAAAAAATAGTATATTCTTAGATTAGTCCCTGGGCCGGCGCCGATTTCATGTGATGATTACCACATATTTTATACTTCGTGATGCGCCTGTCCTTGACAAGCCCGAAAACATTTGTTCTATGATTTTTCTCAAATCGGCTACTTTTGCGTTCGGCAAGCTCCGAAAAACGCCCATTGCCCGCGATCTTGTAAATTTGCTACCACATTTATTTTTTTTAACTGTGGAGGTTGCAAATTTGTTTTAGAATACAAGGGTAAGTTTGTCCGACCAAAATGTGTTTGCTATTGTCGAGTCCGACAACTGACATTTTGGATGTTTGGGTTGTAGGACTAGACAATAGCAGACAAATTTTAGTCGGAGAAGGTTAACCTTGTGTTCTAAATCAAATTTCCAACCCCCATAGTTAAAAAAAACTAAAATTTACAAGATCCCGAGCAATCGGCATTTTTCGGAGCTTGCCGAAAGCAAATGCGGCCGATTTGAAAAAAATCGCAGAACAAATGTTTTCGGGCTTGTCAAGGACAGGCGCCTCACGCAGTATAAAATATGTGGTATTCATCATATGAAATCGGCGCCGGCCCAGGGACTAGATTGTTCGGATTGTTAGTTACGAATTTTAAGTTTAATCTTTAAAAAACAAAATGGTGGATCAAATATGGCGACCAACTTTGTCAAAATCGTTCAATTTTGAAATTTCAAAAATACCATCGTGTACTACATAAAATTTTAAATCGAAAGTATATGTGATAGTTTTTGCTTAAGATCTACCGTTATCGAGATTATCTCACAGAATGAGAAAATATGTACGCTAAAACTGTGGCGAACATTAAAACTGGTAACTCCGACTAGGAATAAACCTTCCAATGGAGTCAACTTTAAGAAGTAGCAAATTTAAAATTTAATTCGTTTCTTTTCTGTTTCTTAATTTTAATTAGTGCTTGCTTCGTTTTGTTTTAAATAGTTTAATTTTATTATAATATTTTCTTTTTTTTTCACAGCCACACAACACTTTTCCCGTAGTGACCACATATTCTTCCCACTAGTCGTTTCGACTGTTAAGCCATAATCTAGTTTCTCCTAGCGACACATTCTATTGTGTCCGGACTATAAACATGAAATTTCTGAAACTGGATTATTATATTTATCATCTTGGATATATGACATGTTAATAATATTTCAATCATAAATACCTGATAAATTTATCTTCGATTCAAAATTTGACATAGCGGCAGTAGCTACTAGAATTAAATCATCTGAGTTTGGAACAACATCAGTCATATGCATAATCTCAACAATTAACTCGTCAATAACTCAAGCCAGGATCAACTCCTCTATCTAACTCCTATGTTTATATTTGGTGACCACCCGACAGGAAACAGAGTCAACTTTAAGTAAACATTTAATTAATTAATTTTACCATTAAAAATCACATTTCACATAATTAAGCATAAACTCCAAATATCTGATCTTAAAGGAATATCCCCAATGTTACCCATATGTTTTTACAACATGAATATCTTCTGACGTTAACCATTTATCTGTTGACGAACAGGTGGATATTCTTATGGATATTTAAAACGACATTTCGTTGTTAATCAGATATTTCTTCTCAAAGCGATCTTTTTCTATTAGACCGGGAGGCAGCGTTGCATTTTGGTTAGTGATTTGACGCCGATTGAATGTAATTTTTATAGATAGATTAATTATTTGTGATGTAGAAAATAAGAGTCAGCCGTCAGACTTGCGGGGGGTGTGGTTGTGGGGGAGTTTTAAACTGGTAAAAAAAACGAATTCCAAAAGTAATTTGATGCCGCTTCAAAATTTGTATGATGCATGTTTACACCATAACAATTGAAAAAAAAGTCGTCAGCTGATTGGCGGATGGGGGATTATACGTCAGCTCCTCGTATACATCAGTATAGAAATGCAATATAGTCAAGACCTTTCTGCATAGGATCTTGATGAAACTTTGGCAAATGATCCAGGTTCACTTGAAAATGGAAAATCTGAAATAATTTTAAATTTGGACAAAATGGCGGGGGGTCTCCCGAACACCTCTAAGTTTAAATCTTCAATAACTTCTAATCCCGACTTATGATCTTATGGAAACTTGGTATATAAATGTTTAGTACTGTTTTCAATATTTCTGCATACCAACTTCCGGTTTGACAGTTCCGCTTAAAAAGTTTTTTTTCCAGGTATTTATCCCTACTGTAGCCTACAATTACCGATCGATTTTCATGAAACGTTGGTAAACGCTTTCAAGAAACATGAAAAACATTTTGTTAGCTTTTGGAGTACATTGGATAAAGGGTTGGGGGGTCCACCATACAACAGATGGTTTTTTCCACAATGTTTTTTATGTTTGTTGGGAGCATAAAACATTCGTTCGGGATTGAATTTTGACGACACTTTGGAAAAAGATGCAAATATGTATGGCAAGAAACTGATTAGTTTTTTAGCGATAGTGAACAAAGTGGTGGGGGGTCCCCCAAATACCTGTTCTTTTTAAAGTTAAATAAAATTGTACCTGATAATCGAATTGAATGAAACTTGGTACATAAACATTTGGTACGGTTCACAACAGTTCTGCATCCCAATTTCCGGCTTTTCATTACCGGTAAAAAATTTTGGTTCGTAATTTTTTGAAGTTTTTTCAGTGCCTACAATAATGAAGTGATTATGATGAAACTTATGGAAAAAGTTTCAATTAGTGAAAAATAGTTATCATCTTTTGGGACCCATTGATCAAAGTGGCGGGGGTCTACCATACAACTGCTGACTTTTCGCACTTGGTTTTTAAAGTTTGTTGGGAGCATACAGACTTCATTCATTAATCAATTTTAGTGACACTTTGAAAAAATATGGAGACTTGAATCACAAAAAACTAATTAGTTTTTGGACAATATTGAGATAAGTGGTGGAGGGCCTCCCGAACACCTGCTTATTGTGTCACCATTTTTGCAATGTTTGTTGGGAGTACCAAACATTTTTACCGGAAATGAAAAACCGGAAGTTGGGATGCAGAACTTTTGTAAACCGTACCAAATGTTTATGTACCAAGTTTCATCCAATTCGATTATCAGGTGCAGATGTTATTAAGCTTTAAAAAAACAGGTGTTTGGGTGACCACTCACAACTTGGTTCACTATTGCTCAAAAACTAATCAATTTCTTGCCATACATATTTGCATCTTTTTCCAAAGTGTCGTCAAAATTCATTCCCGAACGAATGTTTTATGCTCCCAACAAACATAAAAAACATTGTGGAAAAAACCATCTGTTGTATGGTGGACCCCCCAACCCTTTATCCAATGTACTCCAAAAGCTAACAAAATGTTTTTCATGTTACTTGAAAGCGTTTACCAACGTTTCATGAAAATCGATCGGTAATTGTAGGCTACAGTAGGGATAAATACCTTGTACAAAACTTTTTAACCGGAACTGTCAAACCGGAAGTTGGTACGCGGAAATATTGGAAACAGTACTAAAAATTTATATACCAAGTTTCCATAAGATCATAAGTCGGGATTAGAAGTTATTGAAGATTTAAACTTAGAGGTGTTCGGGAGACCCCCCCCGCCATTTTGTCCAAATTTAAAATTAATTCAGATTTTCCATTTTCAAGTGAACCTGGATCATTTGCCAAAGTTTTATCAAGATCCTATGCAGATAGGTCTTGACTATATTGCATTTTTATACTGATGTATACGAGGAGCTGACGTATAACCCTCCATCCGCCAATCAGCTGACGACTTTTTTTTCAATTGTTATGGTGTAAACATGCATCATACAAATTTTGAAGCGGCATCAAATTACTTTTGGAATTCGTTTTTTTTACCAGTTTAAAAGTCTCCCACAACCACACCCCCCACTACTTTAGCAGCTGACTGCCAAATTTATCATCAGCTGGAGTTAATTAATTAAAATAAATAAAAATCAACCGGCATCAAATGACTTTTTCATTTGCAACGCTGCCTCCCGGTCTATATGGTACACGTCTCCAAGGTAAACATTGGTCTCAGTCAACTTTGTACTGTCAGACTTTACCAAACTTGTGTTACCATATGCACTCTTTTGCTTACGCTAAATTTCTGCTTATTTTCGCTTTTAACAGCTATTTTTCGAAAAATGAACTAATCTTCACGTTTGTACATGCTAGAATTGTCTCAGTCAACTTTGATCTGTCAGACATTCAGCATCATCCAAAACGACATCATCCACGTTTTTTCACCTTTGGGTCTATTTTAGGCAGTTCCTGGTCGATGCTTATCGCAAAACAAAAATTAATCGTATGGAAATAATTAAAAGGAAAATTTAAAAAAAAAATTGAAAAAAAATCGTGACATATTTCTCGAAATCTCGGTTTTAAAATTTAACTCTTAAAATAAGGGTGAAAACTACCCCAAAAAATTTTGAAAATATTCGTCAAAATTCTAACAAATTCATGTATTTCCGTTTTTTTCAGTCGCACCCATTTACCTACAAAATTCACAGATCAAGGCAAAAAATCGAATTTTGTAAGCGCCACTGACGGCCATGGTGTGAGTCAAAAAATCTGAAAAAATTTGATACTTGTTTTCGCATAAAGTACTACCTATTCCTAAAGTTTGAAACACAAAGAAATTTTTTTCACACTTAGTTGGCGTGAAATGCCCCATACACTAGATTTTAAATTTAGTTGTAGTTTAAAAGTATTTGAGTGCAAACGTCATACTTAGTTGAATTAATTTCCCAACTTTAAATCATGTAAACATGTATAGAAAATGCGCATAGAACTCTCAGGCATAAATACATAAATATTTCTTTCACGACTAGGATCTTCTAATACGTTTTGAATAATGGGTTTTAATTTTGGGTAATGTTATTGCGACAAATTGAAGATTTCGGTCGTACTTTGAAGTAGTGAAATGAAAATGTCTGTGTGTGATTGCATTTTTTGAATGACGCTTTCATTTTTTAACGATACAATTTAAATGAAAAAAAAATCAGAATTCAAAAAATTTAAATATTTGGCTTACATATAAAAAATGATATTAATTTTCAACATTTTTCTTAATATTAAAAAAAAATGTATTTAAATATTAGTAAACCAACGTGAAAAATGCACTAAAATATATAATAATTTTTTGGAATAGCTAAAGTTAATTAACTTAAGGGTCCGTTAATTTTTTTGGACTATTTTTATTACCATTCATCAAAATTCATCAATTTATTATTACAAAAGACATATTATCTCATAAAAAGTTGATGAGACCAAGCGTTCTAGAAAATGTTAAACTACTTTTTCACTTTCCATTTTTTTATTCTTTGTTTGTTATTCTTATCATTAAATAAATTTCGTTTCGCTTCGTTTTTTATTATTCGTGAAACATGCGACTAACAGTTGAGGGCAAATATGTGCTAAGGCGTTTTACGACATGTGCACGGTATGGTGCACTTCATGTGCATGATATGTGTTATGATGTATCGCTAATTTATTTCAGGTTATTTAATGTACGTAATGTACGTAAAATGCAGACGGTTGATAGAACCGTTACAATAATATTGATTCGTGTACTGGACATTTGCACTTAAAAATATTAATATTAAAATATTAATTATGTATAGGAAGAATAGGTAATACGCTATCAGAGGATATAGAGCAAACCAAAATCAAAGAGACACATTCATTTCATATTATTCGGTTCTTTTACGATATTTTTCAAAAATATATCAACACCAATAATAATCAATACAGATATGTTGTCGCCGGCCTTAATGAATAAAAAATTTATTGATATATACTTCAATAGAATTAAATAATTATTTGAACTAGGAATCGCCCAGTGGCCGAAATTCGGCCATTGTAAATGGAAATTGTAAATAGACCTTTCAACAAAATAACAACAACAAATTATTTCAGATTTTCATTTGTTGGTATAATTGGTTTTGAATTGTGAAACAAATAACTTGAAAAAAAAATAACCGAACAAAAAACTCAAAAAACACACCTATCACATTTTTCCCTTTTTTCTCAAAAAATCGTCAAAATTCAAAAATATTTTTCGGCTTATCTCGTACTCAAGACCTTTCCAACGATATAGATACTGCCCCACTTTTGATGGGGCAAACCGCAAAATTGTACCACAAAAATAGTGCTTACGTATTTATATATAGATATAACAATTAACCAATATTTATCTACAAAAAATAAAAGTAATTTAAATATTGGTTTTTGTTTATAATAAAAAATAAAATGAATTACAATAGTAGAGATACATATATACAAAGTCGACTTACTATAGACAAGCATTTTAAATTTTACAACTATTATATCACAAAAATAAATGTTTGTAGAATTTGTCTATTAAAATCTTAGAGTATATATAAAATTTAATATCGTGATAAAAATCCTGGTAGCAAACCTGTCATATTCAATTTATTTTTCTTCATTTTGATTTATTTTTCAATGTTTATATTTACAACCACAAACGTTTTTATTAAGTTTTACAATTTGAAAATAATTCTAAATTTAAAATGTCAAAAATATTAAATTTTTTCTTCATAATTATGCTAATTTTTATTAAATGAATGGCAATGAATGGCAATAGTTACCAGAGATTTTCCATTTTCAAGTGAACCTGGATCATTTGCCAAAGTTTTATCAAGATCCTATGCAGATAGGTCTTGACTATATTGCATTTTTATACTGATGTATACGAGGAGCTGACGTATAACCCTCCATCCGCCAATCAGCTGACGACTTTTTTTTCAATTGTTATGGTGTAAACATGCATCATACAAATTTTGAAGCGGCATCAAATTACTTTTGGAATTCGTTTTTTTTACCAGTTTAAAAGTCTCCCACAACCACACCCCCCACTACTTTAGCAGCTGACTGCCAAATTTATCATCAGCTGGAGTTAATTAATTAAAATAAATAAAAATCAACCGGCATCAAATGACTTTTTCATTTGCAACGCTGCCTCCCGGTCTATATGGTACACGTCTCCAAGGTAAACATTGGTCTCAGTCAACTTTGTACTGTCAGACTTTACCAAACTTGTGTTACCATATGCACTCTTTTGCTTACGCTAAATTTCTGCTTATTTTCGCTTTTAACAGCTATTTTTCGAAAAATGAACTAATCTTCACGTTTGTACATGCTAGAATTGTCTCAGTCAACTTTGATCTGTCAGACATTCAGCATCATCCAAAACGACATCATCCACGTTTTTTCACCTTTGGGTCTATTTTAGGCAGTTCCTGGTCGATGCTTATCGCAAAACAAAAATTAATCGTATGGAAATAATTAAAAGGAAAATTTAAAAAAAAAATTGAAAAAAAATCGTGACATATTTCTCGAAATCTCGGTTTTAAAATTTAACTCTTAAAATAAGGGTGAAAACTACCCCAAAAAATTTTGAAAATATTCGTCAAAATTCTAACAAATTCATGTATTTCCGTTTTTTTCAGTCGCACCCATTTACCTACAAAATTCACAGATCAAGGCAAAAAATCGAATTTTGTAAGCGCCACTGACGGCCATGGTGTGAGTCAAAAAATCTGAAAAAATTTGATACTTGTTTTCGCATAAAGTACTACCTATTCCTAAAGTTTGAAACACAAAGAAATTTTTTTCACACTTAGTTGGCGTGAAATGCCCCATACACTAGATTTTAAATTTAGTTGTAGTTTAAAAGTATTTGAGTGCAAACGTCATACTTAGTTGAATTAATTTCCCAACTTTAAATCATGTAAACATGTATAGAAAATGCGCATAGAACTCTCAGGCATAAATACATAAATATTTCTTTCACGACTAGGATCTTCTAATACGTTTTGAATAATGGGTTTTAATTTTGGGTAATGTTATTGCGACAAATTGAAGATTTCGGTCGTACTTTGAAGTAGTGAAATGAAAATGTCTGTGTGTGATTGCATTTTTTGAATGACGCTTTCATTTTTTAACGATACAATTTAAATGAAAAAAAAATCAGAATTCAAAAAATTTAAATATTTGGCTTACATATAAAAAATGATATTAATTTTCAACATTTTTCTTAATATTAAAAAAAAATGTATTTAAATATTAGTAAACCAACGTGAAAAATGCACTAAAATATATAATAATTTTTTGGAATAGCTAAAGTTAATTAACTTAAGGGTCCGTTAATTTTTTTGGACTATTTTTATTACCATTCATCAAAATTCATCAATTTATTATTACAAAAGACATATTATCTCATAAAAAGTTGATGAGACCAAGCGTTCTAGAAAATGTTAAACTACTTTTTCACTTTCCATTTTTTTATTCTTTGTTTGTTATTCTTATCATTAAATAAATTTCGTTTCGCTTCGTTTTTTATTATTCGTGAAACATGCGACTAACAGTTGAGGGCAAATATGTGCTAAGGCGTTTTACGACATGTGCACGGTATGGTGCACTTCATGTGCATGATATGTGTTATGATGTATCGCTAATTTATTTCAGGTTATTTAATGTACGTAATGTACGTAAAATGCAGACGGTTGATAGAACCGTTACAATAATATTGATTCGTGTACTGGACATTTGCACTTAAAAATATTAATATTAAAATATTAATTATGTATAGGAAGAATAGGTAATACGCTATCAGAGGATATAGAGCAAACCAAAATCAAAGAGACACATTCATTTCATATTATTCGGTTCTTTTACGATATTTTTCAAAAATATATCAACACCAATAATAATCAATACAGATATGTTGTCGCCGGCCTTAATGAATAAAAAATTTATTGATATATACTTCAATAGAATTAAATAATTATTTGAACTAGGAATCGCCCAGTGGCCGAAATTCGGCCATTGTAAATGGAAATTGTAAATAGACCTTTCAACAAAATAACAACAACAAATTATTTCAGATTTTCATTTGTTGGTATAATTGGTTTTGAATTGTGAAACAAATAACTTGAAAAAAAAATAACCGAACAAAAAACTCAAAAAACACACCTATCACATTTTTCCCTTTTTTCTCAAAAAATCGTCAAAATTCAAAAATATTTTTCGGCTTATCTCGTACTCAAGACCTTTCCAACGATATAGATACTGCCCCACTTTTGATGGGGCAAACCGCAAAATTGTACCACAAAAATAGTGCTTACGTATTTATATATAGATATAACAATTAACCAATATTTATCTACAAAAAATAAAAGTAATTTAAATATTGGTTTTTGTTTATAATAAAAAATAAAATGAATTACAATAGTAGAGATACATATATACAAAGTCGACTTACTATAGACAAGCATTTTAAATTTTACAACTATTATATCACAAAAATAAATGTTTGTAGAATTTGTCTATTAAAATCTTAGAGTATATATAAAATTTAATATCGTGATAAAAATCCTGGTAGCAAACCTGTCATATTCAATTTATTTTTCTTCATTTTGATTTATTTTTCAATGTTTATATTTACAACCACAAACGTTTTTATTAAGTTTTACAATTTGAAAATAATTCTAAATTTAAAATGTCAAAAATATTAAATTTTTTCTTCATAATTATGCTAATTTTTATTAAATGAATGGCAATAATTACCAGAGTAATCTAAATTTGTTGTGTTATTTTCATTGATTAGTTAAGTCAACTATTTTATAAAAGACAAACAATATTTTCTAACGACATCAAAAAATATTTAAGTTATGGAATCATTCTCAAAAGTATATTATGAAAATTTGCTGGTAAATTTTTTTCATTATTGATAAATTTATTTTTCATCAATGATATTTCAAAAAACTAGAGATATATAAGGGACGTTTTAGTGGTAGGGTTTTTTTCTTTTAGATTTACAAAAAAAACGCAAAATTGTATAATTTTGAATCAAATGAAAAAGTGACGTACGTCTATGGGAAGAAATTACGGTTTCTCAGAGAGTAAGACAGCCTTACAGAATACTATTTGACAGATGTGTATGCACGGTAAAAACATGTTATAGTGATCGGTGTATTAAAATACACACATTCGGAACTTTTTCGTCTCCAGGGAAAACAGTTATGTATGAGTTTTTTTTATGACTAGAGAAGAAAAAACTTTTCGTGGTCAGTATACTAACACCAGCTTCAAAAGGATATCTCATCATCACATTGCTTAGTTGTTTTACATTGTCGCTACCCTTGAGGAATCACAGCCTGTTCTAGGATACAAAGAAAGAAAAAAATTAGATTTAATCAATAAAACTTAAACGATCTCATTTCTTACATTGCAGTCAAATGAGATTACATATGAAAACTAAACAAATAGAAAAACATAAAAAAATATTTATAAAATTTATTATTAAGATATTTAAACTATGTATTTAATGTTTCTAACTTAAAATCATAATAATAAATTTAATAAATAAATTATGATTGTATGAATGTATAAATCAAAAAAATAACATTTTTTATTGATAAAATAAATTTTGTATTAAAGCTATTATTTTATACATATTAAATTGAAACAATAAAAACCGGAAGACTTAAATATTAAAAAAAAATAATTATTTATGTTGTTTCTTTTTTTTTCTTTATTTATATTTCTACATTTGTTTTATGTTTTACTGTAATCTCGATCGCGACATAATTTTGAGTTAAACTATTTTTTTTTTTCGATTGTGTAACTTGTATAAATATTTATATTAATAATGAAATTAGTATAAAAGAGATAATTTTGATTTTGAAGTGTTGACTTGATAGTTTAAGATAAAAATGCTAGGAATTTCATAATTTATAATAGTGTAAGTATTTTGACTTTTTCGGGTATAAATCGATTTTTTCTCTATTTCAATCATAGCAGGCTAGAATCTTTAAAGTTTGTAAATGATTATGTTATTGTTGGTAACAAAAAATTATTAAAATCATCATTTTGCAACCATTTTATATGAGAACTGATCTCGCCATCAAAAGGAAATACTCATCAAACTAGTAGAGCTGGGACCATATGTAAACTACAAGGACAGAAAGATCTCCCAGACAAACCAGTTGAAGTACCTGTCTCAATATTCCGTCTTCTAACGAAAAATATATATGTACGATTATTAACCGTTTTACGCGATAGCTCGAAGTATATCCAAATATATTCCGCATTTTGGAGTACCTTGGTTTATTCCAACTGATCAGAATTCTGAGTTCAAATCGGAATTGATAACATCTAAGTAGGTTTTTCAAGCAATTACTTGTTTTAATTTTCATTAAATTTTCATGGTCCTTCGAGCCGGGTAATAAAAAAATAACGATCGTCCAGCTCTATTAAGATAGCGGACTAAAAATGAAGGCTACAACCAGGACCTAGTCAGGCATTTGTAGCCAATTTGCAGCCAGTTTGTTACGCCATCAAAAAATGTGTAGCCCCTGCCAATTTTGAGAAATTCAAGAAACCGCTATCTTAAATTTAAGCTAGCGGTTTTCACAATATTTCACGTTCTATTCACCCAATTTTAATTTTTAGTGCATCAAAATTTGTAGCCGAGTAGGCTTCAATTTGTTACGCCATCAAAAAATTTGTAGCACCCTCCGATTTTGAAAAATTCAATAAGCCGTTATCTTAAATTTAAGCTAGCGGTTTTCACAATATCTCACGTTCTATTCATCCAATTTTGAATCTTGATACATCAAAATTTGGAACCAACTAGGTTTCAGTTTGTTACGTCATCAAAAAATTTGAAGCCGCTGCCAATTTTGAGAAATTCAAGAAACCGCTATCTTAAATTTAAGCTAGCGGTTTTCACAATATCTAACGTTCTATTCATCCAATTTCAATTCTTGATACATCAAAATTTGAAACCGATTAGGCTTCAATTTTTTACGTCATCAAAAAAATTGTGGCACCCTCCAATTTTGAGAAATTCAAAAACCGTTATCTTATATTTAAGCAAGCGGTTTTCCAAATATGTCAAGTTCTATTCATCTTACTTTATTTCTGAACGCATCAAAATTTGTAGCCAATGTGGAACCAATTTGTTACGCCAACGAAAAATGTGTAGCCCCTGCCAAATTTGCTGCCAACTTTCAAAATCGTCATGGACTACAAACTTTTTGATGACGTAACATATTGGTTAAAAATCGGTTACAAATTTTGATGTATTCAGAAATAAAGTTAGATAAATAGAACGTGAGATATTTTGAAATCCGCAAATTCATCCAATTTTAATTCTTGATACATCAAAATTTGTAGCCCATTAGGTATCAATTTTTTACGTCATCAAGAAATTTGTAACCGCTGCCAATTTTGAGAAATTCAAAAAACCGCTATCTTAAAGGTAAGCTGGCGGTTTTCACAATATCTCACGTTCTATGCATCCAATTTTAATTCTTAAAACATCAAATCATCTACAATTATCATACATCTTGAATTTCTCAAAATTGGCAACAGCTACAAATTTTTTGAAAACCACTAGCTTAAATTTAAGATAGCGGTTTCTTGAATTTCTCAAAATTGACAGGGGCTACAAATTTTTTAATGGCGTAACAAATTGGTTACAAATGCCTGACTAGGTGCAATTATCTACCTTACCTCAATTTGTAAAGCTTACAGTATATAATTATCATATATTATTTCAACGTATCTGCATCAATCATAAGCATGACTTCCATTTTAATAGCTTTACACAAGGTTCATTTTAAACCGTTTTCAGGTGAATATAAAGAATGGTAAACCAACGGTTAGTAAAGTGAATTTTAGAAGGATGAACTGTTGCTTGAAAATCGAATGAACCAATTCGATTTCAAATAGGACAGTTGAATCTCTCAAAAAACTTTAAAATACCTCTGATGAGTAATAAAATGGAATCAAAGCATTAGCAAGTGACGCTGTAAAAAAATAAAGTTGCGTAAATTTAAGTCGTAAACTATGTGATATCAAACCGAGAGCGCAAATAAAATCTATAGATGTGGTACCAGCTGAGCTAAGGTGTCTTTACTCTAACAAAGCTCACTTTTTAAGCAACTGCTTTAGTTTTAGACGAATGCCTGTCCCTAAAAGAAAAACTCTAGTGAACGATTACAGGGTCTGCAACATTTGCCTCGGAGAGACGTAAAATTCCACCTTTTGTAAACTTTAAAACCAAAAACATTAGACACCACACATTAGATTTGAACAGCAACTCTTTGGAGCAACAACCATATGATAAATTAATACCAGGGACATCCAAATCAGTTACAAATATAGTGCAAACCTTCAAAATGTAGAATCACAAACCCACAATGAACGTAAGTCGTGTTTTACAATTTTATCGAACACACATGTTTATTCATACGCTTTTCAGCCGCATCAACAAGTTGTAACAAATGATGGTGTAGAATAGAAACCTAAGGTTTCATTCTGATTTACGACGCCGCACGCCAACGTTGTCTTCGGCTAGCTCTTACGGTTGGGATGGATAGTTTACGATCATATTATCTGCTACAGAAAATATATTGTGCGTGTGAAATGTATAATAACTGAAATAAAAATGTCAAAAAAATTTAGGGACGTCATTTTCTTCTAACCTATGCCTCTCGTCAGGTGGACTTGCAGGCTGGCCTTAAGGAGGCCGTATCCTCATGCAATGCAATCAATCTAACTAAACATTATACAATGTCAAAAAAATATTAAACAATTCAAAACTTACAGCTGATTCCCCTCCCAAACCAACCACCACATCTGAGCTGTGATAATCCATATCTTGAAGATAATTTTTAATTTTAAAATCGCTTACTCCAACATCAGTATCGTTCATCATCATCAACACATATCAAGCTCTGTATTTGTATTCACCGAAAATAACAGCACAACAGGATAGTTAGAAAAATTCTTCATATTTTCTTGTTGATTTAATGACAATTTCTTTTCCTACAATCGTTTAAGAATTAATTATTCCCGCACGCAAATCACGTGCGCAAAGTGATCAATTCTCGCATTAGTGCGGGAATGTCAATGAAGAAGTCTGCTCAAAATCCCATCAATTCGGGGCAACGGATATGCATCTCTCTTTGTCACTTCATTCAATTTTCTTAAATCAAGGCATAATCGTACTTTCCCTGGCTTTCGGAGTAGCACGACTGGTGAACTCCAAGGGCTTCCACTTTTTTCTATAATCCCGAGCTCTGGCATCCGATTTAATTCATCACTTATTAGTTTTTCATTCGCTGGCGGGATGAGATGATTTTGCTGCTTAATAGGACTTGCACCATCGACATCTATTATATGTTCTACAAGGCTTGTTCTGCCAAGGCCTAACTTTGAAAAGGATGGAAATGAATTGATTACGCTTTGCAACTCTTCTTCATCGTCACAAAGTTCCTTGTTTTAAATCAGAATATTCAAAATGCATGGAAAAATTTGGAGTTGGAAAATGTACAAGAAATTGCAACTGATGATATCAGTTGTAATGACAATATGATGTTCAACATAAAGCAGTTTTGAACAGGAACTGTCCAACCACAAAGCTGAGAGTGGTATTCGATGAATCTTGCAAATCGTCAATTGGCATTTCATTAAACGAAAATTTTATCATAGGGTCGACTACACAAAATAACAAATTATAGCAAATATTCTGTTTGTATCCAATAGCATTCGCGGCCGACATTGAAAAAATGTACCGGCACGTTTCAGACTCATTCATCATAATGAGAAAAGAATTTTCAACGAATCGTATGGCGAAATAACATCACAGATCCAGTAAAACATTTTAAATTAAATATTGTAACCTACGAAACTTCTTGCGATCCATTTCTGACTGCAAAATCCGTTAAAAAAATTAATCCGTTAAAATATCTCATCTTAGCTAGAGCATCGAAAATTACAATTGAAAATTTGAAGCGTATCTAGGATGTTTTATGTCTAAAGGAGTTGTGCCAGTTGAAATCATATCTGACAATAGGTGCAAGTTATTCTAAGTTTTTTCATTTCGACAATCATTTTAATATTGTTCTCATTTTGTTTTATTCCTGCCAGTGTGTCCTGTTTTGGGGCATTTCAGCATCTAACATTAAGTCAAGTTAAAATCACATAATTAAGGTAACACACAACTCGCTGATGACCTTTGATGATATGTCAACATTTTGAACCCGAATAGAAGCTATTTTTAATGCCTAACCGCTTTATCCAGTTAGCAATGAGGCAGCTACTTTTTCTACTATAACACCAAGTATTAGATAAAAATAAATTAGATAGAAATAATTTACTATCTTAAATTATTTATTACATTTTATTTATTACTAATTAATTCAAACCACATGTGATTCACAAAAAATAATAAATAATATTGTAACGTTTCTGGGCGATACTATTCGATCACTATAAAGATTAGTTCTTGTCACTAGATCCATTGTTTTTATATTCACAATAAATATACAATTATAATGGTTTATTATATTATTTTATTCCCCTTATATTGTGACTAACTTGTATCACTGTTATAATTCAAATTGTTTGTTTCGCTTTCAAATTAATTCTGACTGTCTATTCCAAACATGACCTCTTATATAAACTAGACGAAACAATCTACAAACTTTAAAAACAACAACTGACATTATGAAAAAAAAATACAATAACACGATCAATAAATGTTCTCCCATAGGTGTGAGATCTATTGAAATTTATTCTTTTATTCGTTTATTTACTTATTCTTTAATAGACTACGTTTATTTTCTTATAAAATAAACAACTATTTCCTGTTGCGTATTATTTTGTTTTTGTTAGTTTCTCGTTTATTCAGGTGTTTTTTATTCTTTTAGTGAAACTATTTTCTCTAAAGAGTATTTTTCAGAACGATGTTCTTTTGTACATCGTAGTCCATAATCGTCACGATATTTTAAAAATAACCATGTCATTCATTTTTAAGTCACAAACATAAACTGCCAAAATGTCAATGTTGAAAATAATAAAATGAACAATTTCCTGTTTTTTTGATTACTTCATTTTATTCATATTTATACCTCACCAAATATTCAATAAATTTTTGAATGGCATGTATTCGGTCTTAAACAAAGAAAAAAGCTCACACCAACTCTTAGCAACTCTTCATACTATCTCAAAAACTTATTATTCTTCATCCTATTTGATTTGATTCTACCACGACGTTCAAGACAAGTAGTTGAAAACAATAAGTGCATCAGTCTATTGTTCCATGTAATTTAAGAAAGTTTTATAAAAATTCAAAATATCCTACAACGTACTGATTTAAGATTGGACAGATACTGGAACAAATTGTTCGTTAAATATAGATGAACACATATCTTTAAAATCTTTTAGAATCAGAAAGACCTTAACAGTTTTATGCGAAACAAAATGTTGTACTTGAATATTTATATTTTATGTTTCATGCTTGAAACTTTAATTCAAATTTTTGAGGAGCACAATTTCGAATATTTGAGGAGTACAATGACTACAAAATTACCAAAAGGAGTACAAAATCCATACATCAGAATCAAAGGAGTACAAAGGTCCTCAAAAGAGCATTGTACTCTTGAAAGGAGTCACCTTACTAATAACCAACAGATATGTTTGTCCAATTTACAAACTGTCAGGCCTATATACCATTGGATAACATTCAAAATAAGGCAAAATCATTTCAAAATATTTTTTATTCTTCGAAGTATTAGTTTTCGAATGCAAAAATATTTAAACTACAGTGACTAAAGTTCGCGTACATGAAAACGAACTCATGAAACCCTGGGTATAATAAGCAGGATAAATCGTGATTCAAATTACTGTCACTTTCATCTTGAAGGGGTAACTGCAGTGTCTTAGATGTAGACGTGAATAATTTTTACAAGAACGTCGTGCAATATGTGAAATGTGCATTAATTGTGCATAACACAAAATCCACATGCGTAACACAACTATGCACATGATGTGGACCATACCGTGCACATCTCGCCTTAAAACATATATGCACACACATTTCAGACACATGTTTTACGAACAAGAAAAAACGAAACAAAGCGAACTTTATTTAATGAATAAAGAATGGAAAATGTATTTTTACATATTAGTAAATGGATTGGTCATTTAACACTTTATGAGATAATATGAATTTCGTAATGTTAAATTGGTAATATTAAATTGATGAATTTTATTTTATTTTCATCTAGGTAGTGAAATCAAACACAAAAAACAAACGAGCACTTTGAATAACTAAATTTAGTGATTTAAAAATATTTTTTGTTTGCCTTGTTTCATGTCGGTTTACTGATATTTAAATTAATTATTTTATAATGTTAAGAAAATTATGGAAAATTAACATTATATATTTTTTATAATATGTAAGTCAAATATTCAAATTGATTTACAAATGTTAAATTAAAAGAAATATATATAACGTTATTACTCCTATACTTTTAAGCTTCAACTAAATTTAAAATATACACAAGAATATGTTTTAAAAAATTACAAATTATTACAGAAAATTGCAACAAATATGCAAACACTTGTGCCTAGATTGTTCAATTTGTGCTTAAGTTATTAGTTTTTGGAGCAGTGACATAATTTATGCAATGAAGATTGTACGATTTATTTCAAAATGTTGTTGACCGTTGAAGGTGAAATATTCTTGTTCTAGAATAATATTTTATAAATATTTACTGTTTATCTAAATTAGTTAAACCAGATTTTAATAAAATAATTGATCCGACCCAGACGGAATACATCAATCGATCAAAATTAGAAACACTTTATTTCTTTCTTTTCTATTTTTTTTTTGTAAAAAACTGAAATTTGGTGAGCCTTCCTATGCTTATTGGTTTCTAAAAAATCCAGAAGACAAACTGTTATTTTACCTTAATAATTTATTAACAAAAGATTGTCTTAACGCTTTCTATAAATATAGACAAACAAAAACACTCAACGTTTTTGTTTTAAGAAAACCGCGAATAAATTATTCCAAACAAATTTTATTAAATTATTTATAAAACCATAAAATAAAAAAAATTGGAACAAATACCGTTTTTCGTTTTTTTGTTATGGTTTGTTAAAAATGTGGGTGCTACTGCTGCTTGCTGCTCATAGTTTTTGCAAAATAACAAAAAAAAACATTTGTCAGAATTAACATCTTTCCATCAAGTTGAATTGCTACTTCCAACCCAAACCAAAGTAATTATTTTAACTTTCTTTTTCATTAAAATTTGTAGTTTACGATCTTAACTGAATTTATAATTAAGAAAAAAGAAATAATTTAAAAAAAATTGTATTCAAAGTATTACATCGAAATTTGATTCAAATTAAAAATTATGTTAAGGTTATTTTGAATTTGGTAAGTTACACTTATAAGAAGTGTTTTTGACTATTAAGATTTAAAATCTTTGAAATTATTATATTTGATGCGTCGACGAAATCGACGACGAAAAAAAAACTATAAAAATTTAATAGTTTTCTGTTAATTTAATTGTGTTTGGAGAGAAATTTTATAACATTTTTTTTTTAGTTTGTAATATTTATGGGATTTTAAGCAGTTAACGCTTTATTATGGATTTTGAATATAAAATCATGAAGTTGATTAAGTAATGAAATAATGTTTTGTATTCATCGTTATCTGTACGTTTTTATGGAGTTTTAATGTTCTTGTTGTTAACTAAAATATTGTGTATTTTAGGCGTATGTGTAAATATACTGAAGACTAATTCATTTAATTAGAAATATTGTGCTAGCTGAATCGTATCCAAATTTAAATCTGTTTTAAGATATTGTACCGATAAAATATGAGTTTTTAATTCAAAAATATTTTTGAATAAAATAAAGGATAAAATGAACGAATTCAAGCAACGTCGCCATGCCATAGATATTTCGAATCACTATAGAATTCGTGTAATGGATATTTTAAGCCGATTAACTATTAAAGAGGTATTGGTAATAGGTATTAAATAAAAAACCATTATATCTACAATTTTTCTTAACTGTTTACCAATTATACCTGAAATCAAGATTTGGTCCTTCGAGCCGGATAATTTGGACTCAGTAACATTTTAGAGTGTGTACTCAAAACTCACTACATTCGAAACGTAATTAGTTTTCAATTAATCCTACCTATCAGATTATCACAAACACATTCAAAGTATCATTTATTTTATGTTAGTTGATTATTAATTTCCATAAAAATTAAGCTAGTTAGGGCATTTAATTTAGTTAAAAATTAGGCGCGGAGTAACATTTCAAAAGCTATTGATGAATTTTATTCAACAATTTATTAGTGTGTGATATTTTGTAGTGATGTAATTATTCAAATAAAAAACACTAATTACTACATCCTGTGCCATACGATGCGCTTCAGTCACTGTCCAGAGTACGAAGTCACCATGTTGCTATTTGCTACCGAAATGTTACCATCCAACCAAATCAAAGGCATATGTTCATGACCTGAAACCAACTCTAGATAAATTTGAAACAAGAAACGCAATCTCAACCCTATATTTTGCTACCGAATCTTGCATTTATGGTTTTAAATTGCAAAGTGCTGTTACACGACTCGATATCGACACTCTTTACCGCAGAACGCTGGTTTTAACAACTTTTACACTACCAAAAATTACGTCAAATCTATCACAAAAGACAACAACCACAAAACGTCTTTTGTTGTCTAAGGTCGCGAAAATGGCTTTTTATATTAACTTAAACCTACTAAAATTTGCGTTCAAATTCGATACCAAATACTCTGGCAGTTTAAGATAACGAGCTCTTTATTGAATCAAGGAGTGAGTAACTAAAGGCTATTCAAATTGTTTACTCATGCAATAGCAACATCTGGTGAACCTAAACATCTAACAATTACCGAAATTCATTGAATAACCATCGATAACTATTCCTGCTCCTACGTATCAAAACGAGTTTGACTGCGAAAACGTTATTAACTAAAGTTGCTTAATATGAAAGTTTTAGTAATGAGATACTTCTCACACAAATAAAACCACAGTAACATAAACTTATTAAGATTCTTTTAGTCCATTTCTAGAAATAGTAATAGCATCCTGCAAAGTGATGGCCGACTCTAAAAGGCTTTAAAGCATAATGAATAATAATTTTAGTTCAAACACAAAATCAATATTAATAACGCTATCTTAAATTGTATCGAATAATTACCTTGATCGAAAAGAATGTTCGATCTTTTATTAGCGAGAATTTTCAACCTTCGTTTCCTTTCAAATATACATTGATCACCCTCACGCCCAATTGTTATTCAGAATTTCCATCACCTGATCTCAAATACAGATCCACCCATCTTACCATATAAATAGTCAATGTCTAACATGATCGTACGACAGGCTCATACCATACACTTAGATGTCTGACGCAATGCCTAGATGTAAGAATCTTCCTAAGCAAATAACACATAAATACCACACTAGCAACTGACAAATGAAACTCGCTAGTGGGACAACTACCCAGCATCTAGAATAAACCGATTAGGTTTGTTATAGATGCTGGTAGTTGTCCCATGAACGGCACTAATCAAAAAAAAACACTCTACGAACAGAATATAATAGTAACTCACTACTATAAAGCATATCGAGCTGTAGCATTGCAAGCAAGGAAATGATAAAGTAAATTTTCAACTTGAACTTGATCTAATACACCTCAAAAGTCCCGCGAAATTTATAGTTTTGTTAATGTTTTAATGTATTTTTAGACATGCTCTAAATAGGCGATTATCATCAAGTGTCAGTGCTAATTTTTTAAATGTGTAACGACCCTATTTCGATTCCTTCTCTAAACTAAGAATCAAAACCATCAAACAAACAACTCCATAAAAAACAAGTTATTATTCTATTTTTATCAAAATCAAAAAATCAAAGGCAAAAATATCCAAAGAAACTCCGTAAATCAATTTACTATTTTATGTTTAACTTTCAACAATAATTTCCATTATTGAAGGTGGATACAAATGTTATATTAAAGAAAGAATATGAAACTTTTATCAAAGTGTCCAAATCCAATGTAAATAAGTTTACGGATGTTCAGAATTTATTATATGTGAAATACATATTCTTTGATTTTCAAGTTGGTATATTTTGTGATATGATAAAAATAGCGCTATAAGAGCTGTTGTTTGTTTTTACAGAGACTCATTCTACTGGATCTTTATTTGAGATCAGGTGATGGAAATTGTAAATAACAATTGGGCGTGAGGGTTATCAATGTATATTTGAAAGGAAACATAGATAGCAAATTCTCGCTAATAAAAGATCGAACATTCTTTTCGATCGTTTGAACTAAAATTGTTTAATTATCTAAAATTTTTGTGAGCTTGAAATTTTAATATTGGGAAATGTTTATCCAAAAGATAATGATTTACTCTATTTTGAGAAATGGGGTCACCAAAAATGTGACATTACGCATTTGATTTTAATGAAACTTGACTAAAATGACACTGAAAATACTAAAATGAGACTAAAATGAAAGAGTTTAACTAAATTACAAAAATTAATAGTTTTGGATGGCACAATTTTGAAAAATAACGGTAAATTCAGACCCAAGTAACTATTAAAACGGTAATATTTGTTCAAAATATTTATATAAAACACACGTACTCAGCTTCTGTTTTTAGTTTTAATTTAGTTTATTTATTGTTTTAGATCATAAAACGGTAATATATTGAAAAACGTATTTTAATTTAAAATCAAAATTATTTAATCATCACATCACTTACATTAGATAAGTTCAGATATATTTAAGTTTTTGTTCAATGCCATTTACGTTATGCAATGCAACTTAATAATTTAAAAAAAGGACAATGAATCAGCATCAAGTTAATATTGCTACGGTTATAACAAAAACATAATGAAATATATAACACATAAATTCTATTGATTTCAACATAATTACGAAAATCAATTCATAATCAACAATCATCAACAGAATGGTTATAAAGAACAACAATGATTATGAAATACAAAACACAAAAATATTTTTTTTAATTTGTTTTCTATAACCATTTTTACAGTAAGGTTACAAATAAACATTATTTGTTATTTGGTTTATGGAACATTCCGGATTATGTTTAGAATAACGATCGGGTTAATCGATTTTTTTAAATTGTACAAAATTTAGTATTCAAGCATGTATTTTTAAGCAGAATTAATTAATTGTAAACGAAACTCTGTATCGTGCCTATAAAATCGTGTTAATATAAGTAATTTTTAAATTAGCTTTTGTAAATAAATATTAAATAATATCATTTGCATAAAATTGTTTTCCTGAATGTTTCCAAAACAGGAAATATAGAGAGAAAAACAATCAAATTTGAAAGGCACTTTCAACCTCAGGTGGTAACTAATGCAAAATTTATAACTAAAGTTAATAAAACTTATTCAGTCGAGTTGGTCACCCTAATGGTTAAACAACTTTATTTCAATTCAGAAGAGCTAAGAAAACTGGTTCCATGCTAAAACAACAATAATTTTTTGTTAGCCGGCTAGAACAATTAAAAGCTGACAACAAGGAAAATTAATTCAAACAAACAAATTTTAAGCGAACTTCTGTTACTTTTCTTCATAACACGTAGGTCAAAAACAGACTATCGGCTCAATTTTGTAAAACGGATATTAGTTTATATTAGTTTATATATACGGATATCAGTATTACCGATGGGACTTAAATGTTCAAAAGTTTAACGAAGAAATACTTACAATAAACAATATTTTACACGGGAGATAATCGCTCCTCACAGTTGGAACACATGCAGCGGCGGTTCAGGTGTACCCCACCCACGGATTACGAAAGCTGTAGCCTTTGTAAAGTTTGTTATCTTCAGTAGAAGTGGTAACGTTAGAAGTGCCGCTCTTTTTGCAACATAATTAAATTAGACCCTTCGAGACCCCTTGAGGAGTGTTTAATGGAGACACAAAGAAGACAAACTTTTGAAATTCTTCACAAAATTGGTAGTCCCGCTCCCATACTTCAGTATTGATTCAGAAACGAGTACCGCAGTTCAAAACACACCACGAGAATCTAAACTTTAAGACTGAAAACTTTAACTGGAAAACCTGAAGTTGGTATGAAAAATCATTGCAAGCATTACAAAACGTTATATACCAAGTCTCAACAAAATTTAATTTTACGAACATATTATTTTTAAAGTTTTAATTAAACAGTGGTTCAGGGGTTCCATCCACCCTCCACCCTCTCCCTTCCTTTGTCAAATTTTAAAAAGATTTTATATTTTCTATAGTTATGTGAACACGGATGCGTTTCCGGATGATATATACTTATACCACAGATTCATCAAGTACTCATGCAAAAATTGTCAAACATTTATACTAAATTTTTTCATATTTTCTTAAAAAACTCAAATAATAAGATAGCACTTATTTATTTAAATGTTATTATATGTAAATAGATGATAGGATGACAAAAACATGGAAGGTCAACGACCTGTATAGCATTATTCATTCTCATGATATTAGAAATAGATGATTTTCAGTTTTTTGGGAAACTGGGCGCCATGATAAATAGAATTTGACCATTTTTGTTGTTAGCCTACGTAGCCCATCTTTGGAACAAATCTCTGAAGAACCATGGTGAAACATTCAGTATGTCACTTGATATTTCTAAAGCAATTGATAAAGTCTGTCTCAATGTCATATCTGCTCTGTTTGTCGTAGGATTTTTTGGTTACTGATTGCATTAGATCAGAAGAATTTGTTCAGTGTTCTTAAGCACTCGTTCACAGACATCTTTAGTTGATTTGTATATTCTTCTGTGTAATGTTCCATGTTTCGCATCCATACAGCAGTACTGACTTTACACAAGCATTGAACAAATATTGACAAGATACATAACATTAAACAACAAAAACATTCAATTGATTTTTATGCAGTGCGGCAGACAACAGAGTTAGAAACTGCACTAATAAAATTTGATGACTGAAAATTTTTCAAAAAGTAAAATGAGATATTATTCTTTGGAAATAGAAGATCAATAATGCGAATCCGAGAGTTGTATGCGTTAAAATATTCCAAAACACGAATCAGGCTAGCCGAACTCTTATCTAGAACAACTTAAAAAAATGATAAGCAATAATCTAATATCAAGCATTTTACTCAATCGGCAATGTGCAACACTTTACAATACAACACTATACAATATTACAACTGAAAATAACACAGGCTTAATTGGGTTAAATTTTATTGGGCTATAAAAAAAATATTGCGACGCTGATGCATAGGCTGACTTCACCACAGCTCTGGAAACATAGAGTTCAGGATATATAGTGAGCTAATATTCATAAAATACTTCAATTAATGGCTAACCAATGTTTAAGATTTCACGTAGTTCTAATTATAAAAATATTAAACAATACAAAGCAGTAGTATCCCAACAAACATAAATTATATTGTACGAGAAAAAGCAAAAACAAATTTCAACCGGAAGTTGGGATGCAGAACTGATTTGAACCGTATTAAATGGTTATGTACCAAGTTTCATCCAATTCGATTATCATGTACAGATATTATGAAGCTTTAAAAAAAACAGATGCTCCGGACACCCACCACCACTTTGTTCACTGTCATAAATATTTCCATCTTTTTCCAAAGTGTCATTAAAATGCATTCACAAACGAATATTTTATGCTCCCAACAAACATTGAAAAAATGGTGACACAATAATCAGGTGTTCGGGAGACCCCTCACTACTAATCCCAATATTGTCCAAAAACTAATCAGTTCTTTGTCATTTTAGTCTCCATCTTTTCTAAAGTGTCATTAAAATTGATTAATGAATAAAGTCTGTATGCTCCCAAAAAATTTTAAAAGCCAAGTGTGAAAAGTCAGCAGTTGTATGGTAGACCCCCCGCCACCTTGATTAATGTGTCCCAAAAGATGATAATTATCTTTTCACACTAGTTGAAACCTTTTTCATGAGTTTCATCATAATCACTTCATTATTGTAGGCCGTAGTGTGCAAAAAAACAATAAAAAAATTCAAAAAATTACAAAATAAAATGTTTACCGGAAGTGAAAAGCCAGAAGTTGGGATGCAGAACTGTTGTGAACCGTACTAAATGTTTATGTACCAAGTTTCATCCAATTCGATTATCAGGTACAGATGTTATTGAGCTTTCAAAAAACAGGTGCTCCAGGGACCCCACACCATATTGTTCACTATCGCTCAAAAACTAATCAGTTCTTTGTCATACAAATTTGCATCTTTTTCCAAAATGTCATCAAAATTCATTCACGAACGAATGTTTTATGCTCCTAACAAACATAAAAACATGATGGAAAAAACCACCTGTTCCATGGTGAACCCTTCAACCCTTCATCCAATGTACTCCAAAAGCTAATAAAAACTTTTTCATATTAATTGAAAGCTTTTACGTTTCATGAAAAGGCTACAATAGGGATAAACACTTCAAAAAAAATTGTTTAACCGGAAGTGACACACCGAAAGTTGGTATGCAGAAATATTGGAAACAGTACTAAAACCTTATATACCAAGTTTCATTAAGATCATAAGCCGGAAGTAGAAGTTACTGAAGATTTAAGCTTAGAGGTGTTCGGTAGACCCCTCGCCATTTGTCCAAATTTGAAATAAATCTAGATCTTCCATCTTCAAATGAACCTGGATCATTTGCCAAAGTTTCATCATGATCCTATGCAGAAAGATGCTAACAGGCTACCTAGGAAGGGTTGCTGAAACACCTTTTGATTGCTTAGAAACCATTTACTGAATTGGTTCAAACGTCATCCAAAAAAATGAACGAAAAGATGAAGCCATGACAGTATGGCTGGGTGCCAACTCATAGGAAAGGAGACATCCAGTGGAACATACAAACGAATGCACCTTCTCAAGAATTGTGGAATGTCAATCTATAAGAGAAGACATCATCTGGGTGTTAACTGTATCGAACGAAGCGAACAGGGCTTCTCGTCATTTTCTATAAGATTCAGAAAAGGGCAGGAGTGTTCTAAATGAATAATCACCAGAGAGTAAACAGGTGAGATGAAATAGATGTGAATTGATCATGGTACCCCCTCAAACCCCCTATGCTATCCATCTAATGTAACCTGTTGTAACACGTGGGCGAGAAAGGGGATTTTGGCTAAATCCCGCCGATACTACCTTACCAACAAAGTCAAATCCAGCCAAAAAATCAGATCAAATATATCATCATTGATTGCCCAAAAACGTCGTTCACAATCAATTTTGACTCAAAAAAATGACATAAAATCCAATAGTTTCCACTTATAAATATAACGAAAACCGACCAACATTTATCTCTATTTATTCATATAAATCAATAATTCTTTAACTAATTTAATCCACATCGTTTACCATAAACAATTTCTTATTTCAAAATAAAGCAAATATTGAAAAAAAAAAAATAAATAAATAAAAACCAACAAAAATTAAAATCACGTAACTCACCATAAAAACCATTAAATTGGAACCACCACCGAAACGAAAATTTCCAACCACAAAAACACAATAAAAAAAAACACAAATGTTTTTTGACGTTTATTTGACGTTTCCAATTTTTCTCTTTTTCTTTCTCCTTCGAAATAAAAACTTATTTTGTTTTTATTCTAAGTTAACACTCTCTGGAATTTTTTTTTCTTTTTCAAGAAAAACACAAAAAAAAATAAATAACAAACTTTTGACAGATAACAAAACTAAACACAAATCACTTATTCATAAAAAAAATATTTTCTATATATTCTATAATTTAAATTCTTATTTATTTCAATTTCTAATGCCCGAATAATAATAACTTAATTTAATTAAAATATTTTATTCACAATTTGCTGTAATAGCTGAAAATATATTTTTTATTTACTTCATCAGGAGATTACTACTGGCCATGAAAATTTTCTTTTCTTTATTTATTTCATAAACACAACTCACGTAAATTTATTATAATTTAAAACTTTAATTAAATAAAATATACATAATTGTTATAAACGAATTGATTTTTTTTTATTTTTATTCACCGAACCGAATACAACTTTTATACATCGTGCCACCACACGAGACATCTCAGTACTGATTATTTTATGAGAATTTATTAAGTTTATTATAAAGAAAAACAGAAAAATAACTTTAAAGTTTGAGCGAAATCAAAAAAAAACAAATAAATTGGAGAAATATAAAGTTTTAATAAGAAGTCATAAAGAAATTATTGAATAAGTGAGAAGTGGATTACTTGTTTTTTTTAACGATAATCGTTTCGAGTTCTAACGACGAAGTTTTAAACTCAATTAAAATTGAAAGAAAAATAATTAAAGTTTGTTTCTTGAATCAGTTGTGTCATCGCTAGGAAAAATTCTCTTGTACGGTATGAGAGACACCTATTGAATGATCTAATTACTAGTACAAATTATTTTGAGAGATTGTATTTAATGAAATGGCGGTTTTATTTTATGTTAATTATTTATGTATTATGGGTGTTTAGACTAGCTATACACTTGAGTGGTGCGGCTAGTGGCGTTATATAGTTGAACAATTCAGCTACCAAATATATCTTGTGAATGGGCTATAGTGTGGAACAGTGTAGACTAAAACAGCTTGTATAGAGAAATAATTTTAGTGAACATGGTAATATTTTAGTTGATGATTATGATTTTTTCCTCCAGGAGTTATTTTGATATCTTACGGTGGTCTCCACCAATGAACAATATACAATTTTGTAATTTTTATTTGTTGGAATTATTATTATAAAATAATTGCAACTGTGGCAATAAACTTCCGTTTAACATTATAATTACATAAGTAAATTGCACCAAACAAAACTTCTTGAGCATTGCATCGCATTTAATTCCATTGGTTGAGACCACCTTTACAACCATAACAAAAAAATATGTAAACGCCTGGTTAAGGGAAATGAAGGGAACTGCCTGTTTTTAATAAACGCATGTATAATGTTAAGTTGTATTATTGTCCTGTCAATTTACTCCAAAAGAATAATAATACGATTACCACGCGTTTTATCTTATGTTGATTCTTGTAAAATTTAATTAAAATTCGAAACAATAAACTTGTATAACTCGAATGTGTTATTAACTCCAATTAAATTTAAAACAGTTCTATTATGGAATATTTTTAAACATTATTGCTTGATGTATGTTGCAAATATAAAATCAGAAATTACGAATCTGTAAATAAACAATTGAAAAGTTACATTACATAGTACATTTGTTTGTCATTTAATACTACTTATTAATGATACAGAATTGTCAGAACCAAGAAAATAAAGTTAGCATATATATGTCATTTACATAAATTATCTACAACACGAACAAGTTGTTTTATATTAATTCGATACAACTAGACGCTGATCCATAACAATTAACATTAATAAATCTCCACAATTTTTAAAAAATCCAATTGGGAAAAATAAAAAACAGTTAATTTGGACTACGCTTCAACTCCATCAACAGCAATCAGATTTCTGGACAAATAACTTAACGCCACTAGCAGCTTCCGGACAACTCTAATAGCTACCAAAGAACTGTATATAGTTGCATAGAAGATGGGATTATCTAGAGAAAATTATTGTGCCATAGTGCGAAAGAAGTTTTCACTTTCAAGACTTATTGAATAGGACGAATGAAGTTCATCCTTTTCGAGCAATTGCTCCGTTAAGTGAGGAGATTTTTGTCAATTACCCAACGATAGAAGAAGTGGAAGCTGCCATCAAAAAATTAAAAAATGGTAAATCACCAGGTATCGATGGAATCCGTGCAGAACTATTCAAAAATGGAGGAGCAGCTCTGGTTCTGATTTTTGCAATCTAGACCAAGAAGAACTACCTGCTGAATGGAAAACAGCTCTCATTGTTCCGCCTAAAATGTGCGAATTATCGTGGCATCGCACTGTCGAACACTGCATATAAAATACTAGCTAACGTCGTACTTGCTCGACTCATCCCGTTCGCCGAATCTATCATCGGTGACTATCAGTGTGGTTTTCGTCCCAATCGGTCAACCACAGATCAATGTTTTACATTAAGGATGATTCTGGAAAAATTTTGGGGAGTACAACATCAGCATTCAACAGCTCTATGTTGATTTCGAGCAAGCATATGAAAGTATCATCCGCAACCACCTCTGTTCCGCACTCATATGCCTCGGTATCCCAAAGAAACTTGTTTCTCTGTGAAAACTCACAACATCGGGATCAAACTGTAGAATAGTAATCGAAGGGTCAGTTTCTGACTCTTTTGATATAGCATCAGGTGTGATGATCAGGTAACACAAGGTGATGAACTCGCGCCCTTACTATTT
>OY856187.1:148371432-148559514 GCA_963693315.1 Diogma glabrata
GAGTGATAACCCAGCGTACTTAGATTTCTGCTATTTGCATATGAGTTAGCTTGAATTATCGTTAACCACTGGCAATAGTAGTGAGATATCACTAGCCAAAGTGATATCTTAGGGATGTTGGCGGATGAACTTTTTTCAATCAACGATAGCACCCTTAGTCTTAGTTATAGAATATTCTTTGATGATGACACGCTATTTCTTTTAAAATAAAATGTGTTGGGTAGTACGAATTACAATGTAAGTAACAACAACTCATGACAACCTTTGAAGAATAAAGTCCACAACAACATGCTTTCTAAGGTGTTGATGGACGCAAATTTTTTTTTTATATTTTTTTAAAAAAATGAACTTTTACGTTTACTTTGAGAAATGAGCTTCCATATAACTATTAAATGTGCCGGGTTTAATCCTCCAGCAAAACAATGTTTACATGATCTTTGTATATGCTTCTAGCACTAGCAATTTGCGTCCATCATCTTAAAAAACATGATGGTGTGGAACCTAGGTCTTAAAGGATTTTATGTGTTGTTGTGAGACATATTGTAATTCCAACTACACAACAAATTTTATTAAAAAAATATTTCAAATATTTTGAAATAGCACAAATGTTTTTAAAAATTTTTGGTGAAAAAGATGATGAACAAAGTCATTGAAGCTACAATCAATTTTGAATGGAAAATTCAAAGTGGGAGATGTACTGTTGCTACGCATTTCAATGATCCCAACAGATATGGCATTTGAATTCAAACGTTTATTTTCCAGTGCGACTCGCTTTTGCAATGACTGTCAACAAAGAACAAGGAAAATTGCTGCAAGGATGTGGTAGATTTGGAGAATCCGTACTTCTCATATCTGGACAACTGTACGTGGTGGTCAGCTAACGTCGGAATACCTTCTGATTTATTCGTGTACGCATCTAGACGGAAAAACGCAAAATATAATGTGTGCCCACAAGCACGAGCAAAGAAATAGAATTAAAACGACATTTTGAAATTTTTTCCTTATTAAAATAAATAATTGTTGCAATAAAAATGATACAATGTAAATTGAATGTTTGGTACGTTTAGTGTGACTTAAACAATTGAAAAAACAACAACACCTGTATTAAATTTTTTGTTGTTTCAAATGCTTCAGTCAAATCGAACAAGGCTGTTATCAAAACACGTTTTCTTGAATTTCCTTTCTTATGAGATACCGACAATATGCGACGGGTATAATGTTAAATAAACAAAAGTTTTACACTATTTGGTGTGAAATAAATAAAGTTTTGAGAGTGATTAAGCTTAAAGTAGTTATTTTAATTCACATGAATTTTGCAATTTTAAAGCATTTTTTATTTTCGCTCAGAAAAACTTCTTTAAAACAGTTTTTGTGTGTTTCGTATCGGGAACAAATACAATTTACAATAGTATAATCACAGATGAAGAATTCAATTTAAATAAATATGAGATAATGAAGTTTCAATTTAGAAATTATCTGAACATGAAAATTAAAATATGTTTTATTGTTGTTTCATCCACTGTGGCTGAGTCTGTATGATGGCTTTGAAGTTTGAACTATGATGTCTCTGATGAGTGTGTTAATCTCGACAATAATTACTTATTATCGGGAATAATACTTTCAATAATTACTTTGAGCAATAATTGCTCACAAAATCGCCCAAAAATTAATATTCCATTAATGTTGTCTATATATGGAACATATATGCCAATATATTGACCGTGTGTAAGATATTAGTTTCGCATTGATTTGCAACAATCAATAATGACTTTAAAATGACTTAGGATGTTGACTAAATAGAAATATTTCTCACCCTATGAATTCACATCCTATGAATTCTAATACAAAAACATCCAAATAATTTTGATTTTTTTGGCATCACTTCTTCTATTCCTTTTTTGCATCACTTCTTCTATACCTTAATCGAATATATTGTCACTATTCTTACTGCCCTTGCTGACCATAAAATGTTATAACGATCAAAATTGTTTGCAACGTTTTTAGTAACCTACCACAGGTAAAGAAAGCGTATATTAAACCGCATGAGCACTGTAAAAATTTGTGAATCCATTTTTGTTCCGTATGTTCTAATGTTTTATATAGAGACACACCTGAAAACTTATTTGATCGCGTATTTTTTTATATATCCTTTGTTGTATATATAATACTATTTTTTTTATATTTTACTGATCAACTAGAGTGCTGATCCTTTTACATTCATATTTAAAAAAAAAAATAGATCATTTCTCATTACAACTCTTTGAAATTATTGCTACTACGTCAACAAAATGTATACACACAAACTTTATTTATAGGCGTAGCAAAGCACGCCGGGTCCCGCTAGTATGTATATATTTTAAAAAAATTATAAAATTGATATTGCTAAAAAATGTGAACAAAAATAAAACAGAAAATTATGTGTTAGAGAAAATTAAAATTTTTATTTTTTTTAATTTAAAATTAATTAAACATTGAAAGATTTCTAAAAATTTGATATGATTCATGCAAAAGAAAATAACGAAAAGAAATAAATTTGACATTTGTGCTGAAATCTGAAATTTTTATAAACATTTGGGTAAACATTTTACAAATTTTTCTCTTAACTGATAAAACACTGGTGTTGAATAGAGGCGTAAGCTTGGTATGTAGCTTTACCACCTTTTGATATGGTTAACTTGAAAACAAAATTTAGTACAAAAGTATAGGAAAAACTGGTAAATGGAACACACTTATTATGACTGTGTTCCAATTGATGCTAAATTGTACTAAACGTGCTAAATCAATTTAGTCAACTATTTTATTTGACTAAATCAATATTTTGTTTCTAAATAATTTGGAAGAAATTCATTCGTTAAACAATATCTGACAACTTGATTATATTAATTTGAATTAAAATTCGGTAATTTTGTAAACCTAAATTTAGATTTAGCAGTTTAGTACAATTTAGCAGCTAATTGGAACCCAGTCTATATAAGGCATAAAAATTTAGAATTAAATGGCGGAAATAGTCAACTTGTGGCGACGTTTAGAAAGAAAAAATTTTATTATTTTTACCACGCGTATTCTAATCATTAATGGATTGTAATTTTTAATACGTTAAAGTAAAAAAGCAGTGTTAAGAAATAACAAAACAAACTTGTCGTATATTTGAATAGTGGTGAAATAAATGAATTTATTTATTACAAGAAGTTTCCCGATATGGGATGTTATTGTTTTTGGGTCGATTTTCGAAATCGAAATTTTTATGATATCTTTACGTTTCATGACCTCCTAAAGCTGTTTAGACTATTTTTAGCTGGCAGTCTGTATGTGTGTGTATGTATGTATGTATCGCTGTATGTAGACAAATTTTTGCCCAACGCTTTCTCAACAACGGATGGTTCGATTTTAACAAAAATGGTCGCAATCGATGTATCTTAGCGTTACTTAGAGCCCAGTCCTTTTATAGCGAAAATAAATCATTTAGTTTTTAGTGGTTTCCAAAAAACTGAAAATCATCTCTTGCAAATATCATGAGATTAAACAATGCTATCAAGATCATGAAACTTCCATATTGTTTGTCATCATGTAAGACATTTATAATGAGATTTGTATAAACAATTGCTATCTTAGTTTTTGAGATTTTTAACAAAATGTGAAAAAACTACGTGTTGTTTTCGTTACGCAAACGCATGATATCTGGATGAAACTTTGATATGAAAATGAGTTGCAAATGCATCCGGCTTTACTTAAAAATCGAAGATCTGAGTTATTTTCTAAATTTGACAAAAAAGTCATAGTTTCGTGAGTGGATCGCTTGGTCAACTGTTTATTAGCATTCTGATATGGAAAGTTAATGTTTTTGTAGCGATTTTGAAATAGATTTTTGAAGGTAGCCTGAAGCTGTTTAGGCTATTTTTAGCTGTCAGTATGTATGTGTGTATATGTGAGTGGGCATCGTCGTATGTGGACAAACATTTGTCCAACGCTTTCTCAACAACGGATCATTCGATTTCAACGGCAATGGTCACAATCGAGCTTACAGCCTAGTCCTTTTCTAATGAAATCGGTTCATTTGTTTTTAGTGGTTTTCAAAAAACTGAAAATCAGGTCTTGCAAATACTACGAGAATAAATAACGCTATCAAGATCATTTACCTCCCATTTTGTTTGTCATCATGTCAACAACTTATAATGACATTTGTATAAACAATTGCTATCTTACTTTTTGATTTTTTTCTGAAAAATAGGTGTTATTTTCGTTACGCAAATGCATGAGATCTTGATGAAACTTTTGAACTAAATGAGCTGTAAACGCTCGGGTTTATTTGATTCGGGTTTATTTGAATATAGAGCATATGAGCTTTTTTCAAATTTTGGCAAAAAAGTCGGGTAGGATGTCTGCGGATCAACTGTTGAACAATTGTTTTTTTAAACATCAATAACACTCAGTCCTGACATTCAATTTTGTTGAAACTTAGAGAATAAGGTTTTTGTAATGTTCATAGTAATTTCACAACTTCTGGTTTGGCACTTTCGGTTAAATAGCTTTATCCTTTTTTTTAAATATATCACTACAACAGTCACAGCTATGTAGTGTTTTTGACGAATCTTTGGTTAAATATTTCAGTGATCATGAGAAGGAACAAATTGGCTTTTGAGGTGTCTTGTATATAGTGTTCGGTGTTCATCAAGCAAATGCTGACCTTTTATCTTACCGATAGGTAAGGTTGTTGACTGTAGTGTTGGAGATCATTTTTGATATTGACATTGTAATGATATCTTCACCTTTCAATACCTTCTGAACAGGTCTAAAAAAGTTGTTTTAGTTTGCATTCTGAGTGTTAGTATGTTATTGAATTTAGATATGATTACACACACATTCAAATTCTATTTAAATTATTAGAATTGATGCGTCGTTTAATAAATAAATCTTAATTTTGCGTATTCAGGCTTTAGAAACCCTGATTGAGCTAATATTCACTTTTTGTTGACTATTTTTCAAATTTGTTTTAATATTTGTTTTGTAATTTTTCGTTTTTATTTGTATTTATTGCAGTTAAATTACCTTGTTAAATTTTTTTATGTTTAGTATTTTAGTATACCTGATCCAGTAACTGGTTAGTTTTAACCTTACGGGAAGTTCTTGGTGTCCCACTAGTTTAGTTTGTTTTTGTTTCAATTAATGGAGGCAGAATGGGTTAATTAAGGTTCGCCATTGTTGTTGTTCAATCAAGTTAACTGGTTGTATTTGTATCACACAACTGATGGTCACCAGGTTTATCAAACTAAATTATACATGTAAAGATACATAATCTGATTGGGATAAAAGAATTGTGTGGGTTTTTAACCTGGTATATAAAGCTAGTGTGCATAACACAAGGAATCATATTCGGAGTAAGAACAAAGCAACATTAACCAACTATATTGGAGAGACTTTTCCTATCATCCAGACTCAACACAACTACAAACTAAATTTTTGACTATTTCAATTTAGAATTTTAGTACTAAATAGCATGGATTGGAACACAGTCTTAGTATGATTTATAAGTTAAATTATTAGTTAATGAATTGATTGAAATTAATTCATTCATTAATTAATGAACTTTAGTATTTGTTTTACTATAAAAACATATACAAATTTAAATGCCGAACGGTTGCTATGGATTTATTTGCATATGCGGAAAGGGACTTTATTTCAATTATTGATACGTATTCTGGTTTATTAGTGTGTAAACGGTTAGAAAACAAGACACCAGGTCATATTGTAGAGATTCTCCATCAGATTTGTTGGTATTATGGCTACTCAACCAGAATTCGTGCAGATAACTGTTCATTCGGTTCACGAGAATTTGATAGATTTGCAAATGATGTTAACTTGAAGTTTGATTTCACAAGCCCGAGATATCCACAAAGCAATGGACTGGAAACTTGTTTCTCTGTGCAAACTCACAACATCCAGATCAAATTGTAGAATAGTAACCGAAGGGTCAGGGGTTTCTGATCCTTACGATATAACATCAGGTGTTCGACAAGGTTATCCACTCGTGCCCGTACGGTTTAATTTGGCGCTGGAGTACGCGATAAGAAAAAGCCGAATTGAAACACAAAACTGGAACGCGTGGAAAACTTCAAATACCTCGGGTCTGTAATAACATCGTCAAATGACATGCAGGCAGATATCAAAGCCCGTGTCTCTGCCGCATACAGAGTTTTCTACGGATACTCAAAACTTCTGCGATCAAAACATCTTTCGCGGTCTGTAACAATAGCTCTTATGAATTATACTATACTTTGTTATACACTGCCTTCTATATAAGCATTAATAAAACACACATTCTTTAGTCTAGCTTAACACGTTGTTATCATTACATGGTGTCAGAGTAAAAGTTTCTTAATTATAATAAATAAAAAGTAATAAAAATGCCTGGAAACGAAAATAATGAACGTGTTATTGTGCCAAATATACATCCACCAGAAAAGTTGTATATAAACTCAAAAGAAGACGGAAAAATGTATAAAAATTGGCTACAACAATTCAATTGGTACTCAAGGATAAACCCTCAGGAATCACTGGTCTGATTAGACCGTGATACGGGACTTGGCGAACCCGAGGTACCTGAGCTATAGCGGGCTCTAGCCAGGTTTACGGTTTAACCTGTTGTCATGTCTAGCGGGAACGGGGACCTTGGCTTAGCCGCCCGGGTCGCGGGAAGGTGCTCCCTTATTAGCACCCCCTGGTGGGTACACACTAGAGAGGACTCTTGCAGGGTCAAACCACAAAAGTACCATCCTCTGGGCACCTGTCGCCCCCAGTTGTATATAGACTTCTAACAGGTATAGACGAAGACCTGTTGGTGACCTTTATTGCGTCTAAACTCGTGGGAACAATATGGATAAATATTTTAGTAACCTTTAAAATTTTTTAAAAACTTTGTTTTCGCCTGTTTATTATTTCTTACATCCTATCATGAAATATTGGCCTATGTCATATTTTATTATATGATAGGATTTATTGTTTAGTTACCCATTTTCAAAACAAATTGTATTTTGATCAAATGACTATCACATTTGATAAAAAACTTTTTAAAATACACATCCAAAATATTTGTGGATTGAATGCCAACCGGGACGCCGTGCAACATCATCTCGAGCACGACCAACCGCATATTCTTTTTCTTACAGAAACACAAGTTTCTGAAAACTATCCCTATGACGTAACACTAAATCCCAAATATAGGCTTGAATCAGCTTTTAAACTCCATCAAGGTGTATGTGCATACATTCATGAGAGTGTTGCATATAAACGCTTTCCAAATTATGAAGTACATGGTGATGGCTACAGTACAGTAGTATTAAAGGTTTGTCTACCTGAAATTTCTTTTTTCACAATAGCTCTATACCGGTCCCCAAACAAACATAATCCCAATTTTTTTAATGACTTGTCTAATGTTGTCGACGAAATTAGAGCACAATTTCAAAGTTGTGAGGTTATCGTTACCGGTGACTTCAACGTCCACAACAAATCGTGGTTGGAATTTTCCAAAATGACCGACGACAACAATGGAAGGCAGGCAGAAATATTTGCTGCATCGCACAACCTGACGCAGATTGTAAAAAGCCCAACTTTCACTCCTCGTAATGGCGGTGATAAAAGTTTTCTCTTAGACCTTTATCTCACATCTATGCCAGATATTACGAGTGTCGATGTCGATAAGGGTAGTATTGGAAATTCTGACCATTATCTAATCACATCAGTTATCAAAACTGATTTGCTACAAACTAGAGTTCCCAAATCCCGTAAAATATTTCACTTTTCAAAAATGGACACCAATGGTCTCCGAAGTTTTTTTCAAGGTTTCATTTTTCATTTTGATCGTCATTGTTTTTATACTGACGATGTAAATGTTTCTGCTCAAAACTTTACTGAAACCATTCAATTCGGTATTAACAAATTCGTTCCCTTTTCAATAATGAAACCCCAACAAAAATATTTGTTTTCGAAAGCAGCCAAATTGGCTCTTAGAAACAAGCGTAGATTTTTTAATATTTGGATTCATAAAAAGAACTCTGTTAATCGATCCCAATATTTAAAGGCTAATAAAATATCAAACCAGATAATCGAAAACGAAAAAGCAGAGATTGACAGAGCGAAAGCGGCAAAACTTTCGAGTATGTCAATTTCTGACAAAAGTTTTTACAGTGCCATTAATTCTTTAAATTGTGGTACTAAATCTTCTATCCCTCCTATCATTGATGGTGACCCAATCATTACTGACCCTGCAAGGAAAGCTACATTGTTCGCGGAACGCTTTGCTTCAAATTCAACAGTTTTAGAAACTCCTAAAGAAATACCCCAAATCCAGTCTTCAGGAGTTAATATGAAACAATTACATTTCAAACCCAAAATTGTCGAAAAACTTTTAAGGGGGTTAAACAACAACAAAGCTTCTGGTCTGGACAACATTCCTCCTGTTATTCTAAAAACATTTTCAAAAGAACTTGCACCAACCCTCACCAAAATATTTTATAAATCCTATAAATCTGGTATCTATCCACCCTGCTATAAGTTGGCCAATGTCCAGCCCGTCCCAAAAAAAGGAACGAAATGTGATATTTCAAATTATAGACCAATAGCCTTACTCCCAGTCATGTCTAAAATATACGAGCACTATATTAATTCACACATATCCAAATTTTTGGAAGACAACCATTTGATATCTGACAGCCAATACGGTTTTAGAAACAAAAGATCAACAACCGATCTATTGAACTATGTGGCACATATTTGGAATAGCATACTTGAGAAAGGTGGTGAAACGTACGTGATCGCATTAGACATCTCAAAAGCATTTGATCGAATTTGGCATGCCAACTTGATCAACAAGCTCGTTGCGTACGGTTTTCATCCCGCAGTCGTGAAGTTGATTCAAAATTTTCTGTCTAACCGATACATCTCGGTATCTATAGATGGCTTTTCTTCTGAGTCCAAATTAATTAACGCTGGTGTACCCCAAGGCTCAGTTTTATCTCCCACTTTATTTTTAATTTATATCAACGAACTGTTACAAATCACCAGTAACCCAATAAATAGTTTTGCAGATGATAGTACACTGCACAAGTCATTTGTCCCCCTATCTTCAAAGGGTAAAATGCATGAACGAATAAATCCCGTCCGGAGAGACGCTGCCATAAATGTAAACGAGGACCTAAAAAAAGTCGCCGATTGGGGTGACAAAAATTTGGTCAATTTTAATTCCACCAAAACACAGCTATTGATTGTTTCCAGATCAAAGACCGAGTTTCCCAACGATATTTTAATTAATATGTGTGACGACCAAATACGCGAATGTGAAAGCATTCGTTTATTGGGAGTCACAATATCCAATGACTTACTCTGGAACGATCATATAATGGCCATGGCAAAGAGCGCGTCAAGAAAACTCGGCCTCCTCAATAGATGTAAAAAATATTTTACTTCGCATCAATTACTCCACATTTATAAGTCCTATATTCGTCCCTGTATGGAGTATTGCTGTCAAGTTTGGGGCGCTGCATCTGTTACTATCCTGGCTCTTTTGGACTCTGTTCAAAAGCGAGCTATACGAATTGTTGGTGATCGAGATTTAACATTAGATCTTGATTCCCTGCAACATCGTCGCACTGTTGCTGATCTCGTTGTTTTTTATAAATATCGTCACCAGCAGTGCTCGGATGAAATCAAGTCCATAATGCCTCAGACATATGTTTTTCCCCGTTTTACTCGTCAATCGGTGTGTGCGGGAAGTCGAACTGTCGAGATTACTCACTGTCATAGTAATAGAATGCAAAGGGATTTCTTTGTGCGTACATCGTACACATGGAATGCTTTGCCCGAATCAATAGTCTCGAGTGCTTTCAATCCACAAAGATTTAAAAAAAGCGTCCACCTATACCTCAAGACGCATGTTGTTGTGGGACCTAAGTCTTAAAAGGTATCTATGTGTTGTTGTGACACATTTTGTAATTCCTACTACACAACACTTCTTATTAAAAAAAAAAAAAAATTGCGACGCAATTAAAAAAACAACCAAAAGAAGTACAAGCTGCATTTATGTTGTCATTGTCATCTGGAACAATTATATCAATTCATATTAATTCATTTAAATTAAATGATGATGATCACCAAGGCATTGATAAAATTAAAGAAAAATTCAACGAATATTTTTCAATAAAAAAAAATGTGACATTCGAACGCTAAATTCAACTTACTAAAACAAAATGAGGGGCAAACATTCGACGAATTTTTAACAACAGTCAAAAAACGAGCCGCTTCATGTTAATATAAAACACTTGAAGACAGTTTAATTAGAGATAAAATTGTTATAGGAATTTTGTCTGCAGCTACTCGGGAAAAACTTTTAAAAGATAGCAATTTGACATTGGAGAAAGCAATAGAAGAATGCTGCATTAATGAACAAACTGCAAAACAACTACAAGTTTTACAATATACTCAAAATGAAACAATTGATGCTATACATACACATAAAAAACGTCAAAAAGATACATACAACTGTAAACGCTGTAGAACAACACATGCTGTAAAAATGTGTCCAGCTTTCCGTAACAAATGTGAAAAGTGTGAATTTACAGGTCATTTAACAAAAATGTGTCGTGCAAAAATAAAATGAAGTGATCTTAAACAACATAATAAAAAAAATCAAACAACAAAACAAAATTAAACAACATAATAAAAAAAATCCAAAAACATTTATACGGTAAAAGAACAAAACAACAGACAATATCAAAGCAACACGCAATTTGACAGTGATGAAAATCATTCAGAATTCGAGTATCACGATAGTGAGAGTGAAGACGTCCTACATTTAAGCGCGATAGTAGTTGATGGTATTGAAATACAAAATGACAGCTGGATAGAATTAGTAAAATTTGGAAACAACATTGTGAAATTCAAACTAGATAGTGGTGCAAACTGTAATGTCATGTCAAAAAATTTAGCTGACAAAATTAAAGCAAAAATAGTCCAATCAGACACAAAAAATATAGTGTCATACTCGGGACATAAAATGAACGTGATAGGAGAAGCTGATATCCCATGCCAAAAAATATCAAACAGTTATCAAATTTAAAATAATGAAAGAAAATTTTTTACCAATTTTAGGGAAACCTACTTGTCAGAAATTCAGCCTACTACTAAAGCCGGCCGATACTTTTATCCATCAAATTGATGAAGAAATTTTTAATGGTCTAGGGTGTTTAAACAATTACAAATATGACATTGATTTAGTCAAAAAGCCAGTATTTGAAAAACATCCACCGAGAAGATTACCACACATAATAAAAAAGGAAGTAAAACAAGCATTAGATGAAATGGAAAAAAATACAAGGTGTAATCGAAAGGACAAAAATACCAACACTAGTGGTATCACCAATGACAATAGTTCGTAGAAAACATAAAAAATTACGAATATGCCTGGATCCAACTAATCTGAATCAAAATCTTCTAAGAAGACATTATCCACTCAAAACTTTAGAAGAAATAGCTGCAAACATTAAAAATTCCAAACGTTTCACTTTGCTTGATTGTAAAAATGGATTTTGGTAGATCCCAGTAATAGAAAGAACAAAAAAATACTAAACATTTAGTATACCATGGGGACGTTATTCATTTCTTAGACTACCCTTTGGTTTAGCATCTGCTCCGGAAATTTTCCAAGAAATAATATCGACAATATTAGAAGGTTTTGAAAAAGTCGAAAGCTCCATGGACGATATTTTAATACATGCCAAGGATGAAAAGGAACTAAAATAAGGACAGATGAAGTAATCAAAAGAATTGCCATATCGGGATTAAAACTAACTAAAGAAAAATGTATCTTTAATACGAACAGGGTAAAATTCTTGGGACACTTACTAACCGATAAAGGAATTCTCCCGGATAAGGAAAAAGTTGAAGCAATTTAAAAAATTGCTACTCCAACTACGAAGGACCAAGTAAAACGGTTCTTAGGAATGATAACATATCTTTCAAAATTTATTCCTAACTAGGGGGTATCCCGCGGGCTTTGTGTGCAAACTTTGTGTGCAAATTTTTGTGTGCAAACAATATGTTTATTGCAAACAAAGGTAGTGAGCCTACCTTTAGAAACGCAATCATAGGTGAGGTCCTTGACCTTACTTTAACTAACATAAACGCTTCTAACCATATTAAGAACTGGCATGTTTCGAAGGAAGCTTCTATGTCTGATCATGCTTATATATGTTTCAACATAGAACACTACCCAAAGAGCATCCGGTACTTTAGAAACCCGAAGAAAACCAACTGGGAACTTTACACAACGTATCTTCATGATAATGTAAATAGTTGCGGCAGTATCAACTCTACATTTGAGCTCGACTCTGCAGCAAATAATTTGCAAGAAATTATCACTGAAGCATACAACCTTAATACTCCAATAACTCAATCCAAAAGATGTAGAGATGTACCTTGGTGGAATGGTAACTTGGAGAGGAAAAGGAATAAAGTTCGTAAGCTCTTTAACAGAGCAAAAACAACAAATAATTGGATAGAGTACCGAGTAGCTCTAACCAATCATAATAAAGAACTTAGACAATCAAAAAGAAATAGCTGGAAAGAGCTCTGCAATACGATAGATAATCTGCCTGCTGCAGCTCGACTCCAAAAATTGATGTCGTCTGATCACACAAACCCTCTAGGCTCAATCTGCAAACCAAATGGTACATATACCACCAGCTGCATTGAGACACTAGATACTTTACTTCAAACCCACTTTCCGGGCTCAATAGAATGGAGCACGGAAGATAATGCCAACGAAGACGTACATATTCTAGATCCTGCAACTAAAAGTACTGCAGATCATTTAGCCAACACAATTTTCACCCCCAACAAAGCGAGATGGGCTATAGAATCCTTCGGTCCGTATAAATCTCCAGGAGGTGATGGAATTTTTCCGGTACTTCTGCAAAAGGGTCTAACAATCATTCTTCCATATCTCATGCGTTTGTTCAAAGCAAGCTTTCGCCTTGCTTACATTCCTCAGATATGGCGAGAAACCAGAATTGTTTTTATACCTAAGCCAGGAAAAAAACCAAATGAAGCCAAATCATACAGACCCATAAGTCTTACATCTTTTCTATTAAAAACAATGGAAAAGATGTTGGACTATCACATCCGTCATGTATGTCTCTAACAAAACCCTCTCAACTCTAGCCAGCATGCCTATCAGACTGGGAAATCTACTGAAACGGCGTTACACAAAATGGTGAAAGAAATTGAGAGCACCTTAAACTATAAGGAGGCACTTGTATGTACATTTATGGACATACAAGGAGCCTTTGACAATGTCCACTTCAATGCTATCATCGGAATGGCCACAAAGAAAAATATAAATCCGCTTATCATTGCGTGGATTATCAAGATGCTACAGAGTCGGAAGATAACGGCTACACTAGGTGATTATTTAGTGACTGTTACTGCATCTAGAGGCTGCCCGCAAGGGGGAGTGCTCTCTCCGCTGCTTTGGCTAATGGTGGCCAAGAATTTTAACGTGGTGCGTTACTGGACATGGTCCTTTAAACCACCATCTTAACAAAATAGGCCTTGTTGTTTCCGACAGGTGCAGATTCTGCTACTCGGACGCGGAAACGATGGAACACGTCATCTGCAGCTGTCCTGAACTCTCTGGGCACAGATACAACCAACTTGGTCATAGAAGACTAACACTTCCATTATCACAAAACGTCACTCCAATTGAGCTAATTAATTTTATTAAAAGTCTCAACTTGGATGACAGAATACAACCAGTAACGGCACAGACGACGACTGACTAAAAACAAAATCAGGGTAAGCACAATAGACCTTCAGGTCGCAGTGCTTCTTGAACTGTAAGTCTCAAGGCCCTCCAATAAAAAAAAAAAATACCGCTCAACTTCCAACTGCTAATTCACGGGAAGAAGAATTACCGGAAATACTTAGAAGTCAACAATCTTCAAGCAATACTACCGCACAACAAACAATCACTACCAGAACTCATTCAGGAAGATTAATAAAAAAGCCACAGAAATAGATTTGTAAGAAAAACAAAATTTGTGTTTTAAAGTTTATTGAATCAATTAATAACTTAAAGTAAAATTAAATAAGCTTAGATTATTATTAGCTGTTCTATAAGTAGAGTAAAAAGGAAAGATGTAACAATATCTCTTATGAATTATACTATACTTTGTTATACACGGCCATCTATATAAGCATTAATAAAACACACATTCTTTAGTCTAGCTTGACACGTTGTTATCATTACAGCAGCCAAATTCTGCAGCTGTAAAGCGGTGAAGTGATAAGTTTTTTATCACTTCGCCGCAAAAATATCTAAGTGAGTGAAGTTTTAAAACAATAAAATTAACACAGACTTTTTGTTTGGCAATAAAATGAAACCGTTTCTTTTGTTCTTATTGACATTATGTCAAAAAACACCAAAACGTCAATGTGATTTGATTTTTTTAAATTGCATTTCTGAATTAAATCCCGTTTTATTTTTCAAATTTTATTTCTAAAATATCTATATATACTTAAATTTGTAAAAATTTACTTTTAACTTAAGTTTAAAGTTAAAATTAACATTTAATTTTATGTATTTTTGTCGTTTGACAGTGCGCCGGTTGCTATTAGATTTTTTTAACACTCACATCGCATATAGAATCGCAAAAATGGTAAAATGATAAAAAATGAATGATAAAATTGAAATGAAAATTTTTTTAACACTTCTCCACTTCACAGTTACAGAATTTGGCTGCAGGTCGTGTAAACTCACACTTTACAAAGTATCAATTCGACCTGTGCTCACATTTGCAAGTGAAAGCTGGACACTGACTTCCTCCGATTTCAGAATTTTATCCTTCCTATCGCATGGTCATACGATCAATTGGTGATTGCTGAAAATCAGTATAGAATCCGAATGACTCATCAAATCAATCATGAAATCAGACAGCTTCCCGGATGCTGCGATGTAATCGGATTCATTAAATCCAACCGCATTAGATCGTTTGGTTAGCTCATTAGCAAGGGCTCCATTAGATAGAATGATAGATAAAGCGCCCCAACAACAACCAGCTGGTGTTCGACGAAGAGGAAGACCTCGACAACGCTGGCGTGATGACATCATCTAAGACCTTCGTAATATAGGATGTCGAAACTGCGGTCAACTGATCATGGAACGAGATGATTGGAAGCTGATTGCACAGACGGCAAAATCCCTCCATGGGATGTAAACGCTAGAGAGAGAGAGAGAGAGAAAGAGAGAGAGAGAGAGAGAGAGAGAGAGAGAGAGAGAGAGAGAGAGAGAGAGAGAGAGAGAGAGAGAGAGAGAGAGAGAGAGAGAGAGAGAGAGAGAGAGAGAGAGAGAGAGAGAGAGAGAGAGAGAGAGAGAGAGAGAGAGAGAGAGAGAGAGAGAGAGAGAGAGAGAGAGAGAGAGAGAGAGAGAGAGAGAGAGAGAGAGAGAGAGAGAAATATGGAGATTGGTTATAAAAAAAAAACGAAGCGTGTTATAATGTTGATCATTGAAAAAATATGCCGCTTATTTTATTTTGTTTATTACATTGGCAACACTGCATCGGTGTGTCATATAATAGTCACTTAGACTTAGTCATCACTTTGTAATCTTGCACATGTGACAAAACCTTATGTTAATAAATTTAATAAAGTTATAAAAGTTATTATAATAATCTTTATTAATTTACTCCATCTTGAACGAAAATTGAAAAAAGGCAATACCAAAAACACTAAATTACAATATTCTACCTTTCCTACCTTCTATCAATTTTAATTAATCAAAACAAAGTACAGTGCAAATCAGTAAGCCTAACATTGTATACTTTTATTTGTTTGATCTTGTTGTTGATTTATGTGATTGTGAAGATTGAAGAAACAAAAACAAAACAGAAACACCACTCGAAAAAAAGTTACAAATTTCAGTTTTATTTCAACCACGATAGAGTAAAGAGCTAGAAAATTTTATACCTTTTTCGTTGTTAAAGAATATTTTATTGTTTTTTTGTGAAAAATAAATAAATAGTAATTGAATTAATTTGTGTTTTAATAATTATTTATTCTACCAGCTTAATTTTTTTAAAACCGTTATATCTATGTTTGATTTGTTAATTTAAAATTCCAAAAAAAAAATTAGTTTATTTGTTTTATACGAAAATTATAGTGAAAGTTGAATAAAATATATATTTGTTATCAATATTATTATCAAAATGGTTAATCAATTCAAATCTGTAACGAATCATTTGATGATTTGTTTAACTGTATCTCTAACAGGTGAGATTTTTAGATGTTTTTCTATATTTAAAATTTAAATTTACCGGAATGTTGTTTGCTTTATGGCAGCGATTTTCAACTTTATGAAACGTTGCCCTTGAGTGATATGTGATATGTGATAGTCATGTCATGTGACATGTCATGTCCTACCCTAACAAAAAATTGATACGAATACCATTCGAACACAAAGAGGAATTCCGTTATTTTTTAACTGTTCGTTCGTACATCAATTTAAAGCTTTATTTTAAGAAAAAAAATCGAAAAGTACGTGAAAGTTTTGCTATAATTTTATTTTATTATACATTTTTGTGACGTCATGGAAATGTGATAAAAATCAGGTGAGAAGAAGCTTTTTATGAGTTTGATCATACAAAGTAAACAAAACATTAAAATTTTTTGTTTACAATCTTTTACGCGAAGTTACAACAAAAACAATTGTTTCATTCATACATTTTTTTTATTGATTTTACGTAATCGGATATAGTGCGACTAAATTTGCTAAAAATTTCCATTATTATTTTTTTTTTACTAAACACCGTTAATTTCTGTGAGTTCAATCAAAGGTGCACATGATTATTTGTAATAAAAGTGATGTGAACAAAAAAGGTTACGGGAAAATTTATTAAAATATGCTGACAAATGATAACAAAACGTGTTTCTGCACGATTACGTTTTTTTTTATTTCTGGTATCATTATCGAATTTGGAAATTTAAATTGCGAATAACTTTTTGTGATTGCATTACAAGCGACGAACCTTAGAGTGTTATTAACGGATCGCTGCTTTAGGATATCCCCTTTTCTGATTCGTTTAATTCTTTGGTTATGTAATGTAAATAATGTAAATAGATAAGTGATAACATCACGCCACATCATGTTAGTCTAGTGTAACTATGTAAATTTGCATCGGGGATTCGCATACGACGTGATGGTTATTGCCGTTATTGTGAGCTTTTTTTATTTATCTTATATCATATGTTATTTAAGTCGTCGTTTAGAAGTGTTGCGATCAACACTGTGTCGATTGTATGTGATAAGCCGAGTGCGACTACGATTGGTATTGCACGTGACTGACTTTATTTGAATTCTATATATAGGGTTGTGGGAGAATTGTATTCGATTGAAAAGCAGTATTGGTCTTCCGCCAGTTTGCACGGTTTTAACTTGACTCCCCCTTATTGAACCGATGGGCTTGAAAACCTTGAACTTCATTCGAAAATATTATATCCAACAATTCAAAACAATATCATGTAGATTTAAGTAATTTGTCGTTTTCTGACAAAATTTGTTATTCTTGGGCAACGACACAAATTCAACTCTTGATACAGTGTAATGGTTGGTGTCTTGCAGTTACTTCACCATTTTTTCTGAAAAACAAAAAACAATGTACAAACTTACTTATCAAACATAAAGGCTTTGCCAAGTTATTTAAAATCGGTAGGTTTTATTCGTTGTCGTTTTGGTTTGTAGATTTGTAATTATTATCTGAATGTTGGAACTATATTTGTTTATTTTTTATCTCTACTCAAAAAGACAGTCCCACCGCTGTCACCAATGTCACAAATTAACCAAATTAAAACAAATTAATTGATTATAAAATATCATTAGTCAGATTCTGAACAGTCTTTCGAATGGTGTAATTTATTATATCTTTTAATCCAATAAACCACCGGATGATGACAGATTTTTGATAATTCTCTCGACATTTAATAAAACACGTCGTTTTTCATTTACGTCCTTTTTACTCTACCTTTATTACACTGTAAAAACTAATTACCCACAAAGCCTTGCTTATTTTTAAAACTACCCACAATTCATTGCTAAGTTTAAATTTACATTTCATGATTGCAACACGAATTGCATTAGCCGCAGTTACATAAACACTTTTGATATAGATGTTCATATGTTACCTTCTGTCCCTTAGGCAATCTTAGGGTCCAGTCATTAAATGTTTTGATTGTCGTTTGTCGATCTTAGATTGTGCTGCGAATAGTAGTTGATTGAAGTATTAACGTTGAAGTATCGATGTTACACTCTTCCCATTTTACCGTCGAAAATGAAAATCAAATATGTCTAACAACAAAAACTAAACAATTCTAAAACTAACCGTCATCATTAAATTAAGATTAACATCTTTATAAAATTCTGATCAAATGATATACGTCAAATATTTTATTCACCGTCAAATATTTTATTAAGTAAAATAAAATTAACGCTAAATTATTTTCTGTTGTTGGCTATTGTATGTGTTTCATACAGAAAACACACACCGATATAAATTCAACAGAAAAGATCTCGTGTTTTGCGTGTTTTCCTTACTATCGATGTTAGTTGATGATGACGATGGCGAGCCCACATTTTCTGTTCATCTGATTGGTTGAACAAATAATCGTACGATTTTTATAATTTTAATAAAACGATAGTTTTTTTTATTTTATTATATTTGTTATCGTATTTATGTTTTTTATATATAATATTTATCCATTCTCTTTTTAAACATATAGTAAAGCAGGTTTTATAGCACAAAAAAAAATAATTATCTTTAATTTTTTAGTTGATGACGTAATAATGGGTTTTTTTATTTTAAATTCATTCAATTTAATTTGTATTTTATTTCAAAATAATAACTTTGATGTTGTTTTGATTCATTTATCCATAATTTTTTTTATTGACTGATGTGTGTCAAATATTTATAATTTTGTTATTGAAATAAGGTTATGTAATTTTTTGCGCATTAATACATATTGAATTAATATCGTAAACAATACGATGCTTACTTTGTCGGTGAACTTAAGCAATAGAAAGTAAAATTATTTGTTGTTGTTGATTTTAAAAAACTGAGGTCTTACTATAAAAAATGGAATAGGGGTGTGTCTGATTGATAAATGTTACCACGTTTCAACTTTTTAGACCGTAATGGATATGATTCTGCAATGATAGTTTAGAGTCTTAGACTTTTATTTTATTGTTACTAAACTCTTCTAACTCTTATATTTTGAAATTGGAATAATGTTTTGATATTAAGCAGCATAAGCATCAACCTCTCAAGAGCAACCTATACTGTTTCATCAGTTTCTTCAATGCCATTGTAAACAGGGCAGATTGTTTGTCGGTTCAGTTAGGGAGAACCCTCGTTCGTGCGTTTACTTGTCGAATGACATTTTCGGTATCCTTCTACTACCCCAATGAAATGGCAAAGATGCCGTTGCTGTTGAAGTTACGGTAAAGATCAAGGGTGTTGATTGTATCTACCGTACGATGATACCATTCAAACCCAAGATCTCGTTGATGTGGAATTCTGCAGCAACAACAACTTGCCTTTGATCCTGGTGTGCGATGCAAATGCGCATCATGGAATTTAGGACAGTTCAGATAACAACAGACGAGAATCAGACCTCGTTGAGTTTGTTTATGGTACAGATTTGGAATTTCAAAATATCGCAAGATATAGTGTCGCAAGATATTCTCACGTCAGACCACATTTTGTATTTATGGTTGACACGTTGGAAAAATCCCAAATCAACTGATTGGGATATGTACAGATAAATTTTTAGGAAAATGTTTCTGGATGTTGATCCATCGATCAACAAGACATTGATAATGTTGCGTATTGGATTAAAGAGTGTATGATTAAGGCTTTTGAAGAATCTTGTCCACTCAGAGAGTTTCATTGTGAAAGAAACTCTGAAATCTATAGTTAGAAAACTTTTAAAGAAAGCCAAGCGAACAAATAATACCGATAACTGGATCGCTTATCGTATTAGTCGGAGGGAATATAAATATCGAATCCGGGGTGCTAGAGAGAGTGTTTGGAAGAAGTTTGGTGAGTCAATTGAGAGCTATCCTGTGGCAGCAAGACTTCATAGAGCATTCTCAAAGGAACCCAAATACCAACCAGGCTTACTGCTTATGCCAACTGGGAAATATACGGGGTCTGTGGAAGAAACAGTGCAACATCTGCTTTGTACACATTTGCCAGGCAGCAGCTCCACTGCTGAAATGAAAGAACAACTAACTGTAACGGTTAGCCAACTATGACTGTTATGAGGTCAAACTGGGACACGGCGCTGTGGACCGTTGAGTCTGCGTGCCAGAGCAAATTCCGCCTCGCGCAACATGTCCATTCCTTTCTCACCTGTAATCTGTCCCTAGTTCATTATATCCAAAGCGTTCGGGGTTGTAGACCCCACTTTATTCTATTGATGGCTTCCAATATTTTGTCATTCGTCTCGCTGTCACCAGTTTTTTCGCGTTAGTTTACTTTCAATAGAGTATGAACTAGAACTTCAGTGAACGGCTCAATCTTCATTTTCCCATAACGTGTACAAAATTATTGAAGTGTGCTAAACCAATAATGTTACAAGTAACCCGAAATCTCTCTTTGTATTTTTATCGAATGCTGTTAGAATTAAATCGAGGTTTTAGAATTTGGTTGTCGAATTGTCTCTTTCTCTCATTCACGACATATACATCTCATGGAGGAATTTTGCATTCCAGCCAGTCGTCTTCCATTTATCTCGTTCCATCGCTAATTACAATTTAATTTTGGAAATTTCTACTTTGTAATCGAAAGTTTTTAAATGTCTGCTAGATACGTCCTTGGACGTTATTACATTTAAGCGTTGTGAGACTTTCCTTAATATACCTAATTCTTGGTTGATTGGAGCATTTAAGATGAATGCAGATGAATATTTTCAGGTTTGGTGATATGTAAATCTTTCCACTAATACACTTACACCGACTTAAGCCCGAAGAGCCCAGAGCTCTCTCAATCACTTGACAAGGAGTTTAAGATATAAACAGAACCAAAACGCATGTATGATTATTATCGAACATCGTCTGTCTAGAATTTCTTAACTCCAATGTTCAAATTTGGGATACTATGCTTGTCTTGGGTTCAGACTTCAGACACTTGCACAAATTTACAAAATTAGTTATGTAATTCCTTGTCTGGGTTTGCTCTTATTTTCCATACATCGCACGAACTGCTCGTGCACTATTGATATACATCTGACAAGAGAATTTTCTCTCTCTCTGGTTTGTCTGTCGTCCATTCTGTCTTTCGAGTGAAGTCTTAATCGCAACACATTTTTTCACCAGAGATTTATGCAGTTTGGATGCTACAGGCGTTGTAGAGATATTATCAAAAAAGCAATATCTGAAGCTTTATCTCTCAGCAATCCTGATCATCTACTTCTGTTTTTAGTTTTCATAGCTTCTTGATCCACCAAATCGCGTCACTTTTCGCTTTTGTTGTGGTAATTACGCAGCTTACTTAGAACACTTTAGTTATTTCTAAGCTCCTTTTCGCAGCAGCTTTTCCTTATCATAATAAGCATTTGCATCGCACTCGATGATCAGAGGCAACTTTTTTTTCTTATCGTCCCACGTGGCTCATGGGGCAACTCTCGTGGTGAATGCACCTGCGTCTACAAGGCTGCCAGATCTCTTGCGATGAAATTTAAAAAACAAACATCATTGATGTTGTTCATAATCCGAATGAACGAACACTCTAGGTCAGTTTTCATTATGATCCACCATTTACTCAAGCCACGCGCAGATTTCCTGCCGCCTCCGATTGGAACTGTTTGGAAGTGATGTCTATGTCCATTCGTCTAATAACAACAGCTTCTTTTCTTCGGCAATATTATCGGAACTCGGCATCTCCCATAACCATTTGCCCTACGTACGACAGCTTCTTTTTGGAGAATCGAAATATCATCGTTCTTGGCTCAAGCGTATGTGGGTACTTACTTCCATTTTCGCTAGCTCTGCATGTTCGTTGTCACACTCTAACACAACGTTGCTTGATTTACAGTTGAGATCTTCTAACAGTTGATATCTTCAACTAACAGTACAAGCTTCTTCGGTTACTTTTGGAAATTATTTGGAGACAAGAAATTATAATATGGTCCGTTCTAGGTAAATGTTATAACTGAGGTAATTTGGTTTTTCATCTCTCTTCTTTACCATAGCTTTCCTTAGTATAACATCTTGAGTAGATTCGTTACTGGTTGGTAGAAATGTCAAAGTTTGATCTTAGTTATAGATTCTAACCTTAGCCAACTATGACTTGACTGTAGGCAATTTTGAGAGGACACTCGCAGCCTATTTTTTGCTCCTTTTCAAAGTATTTAGCAGTTTAGAGCTAATTTATCGCCAATGGTCAAGCTCTTTCTGCTGTTTGTGCTTCAGTAGGAAAGTTGCCTGATTTTCTTTGCAAACGTTTCACCGAGTTTCAGATTCTGCCAGCTTACGGTTGAATTGGTTCCCACGACATTTACGACTCTGACATTCTCGACCCTTATCCACCATTCGTCAGATAAAGATAATATTTCTTCGAGGAATGACTGTATATTTTGATGGTTGCTTAGCCTAACAATTAATGTCGATACGAGCAAATTCATGTTAAGGGTGGTGAAATATTTGGGTTTCTTGGTCGGAAAAGCCAACGAATACCCAGGATTCTACCAAACAAACTCGACGCTTATTGGAAATGGCGGATTAGTATCAACATTTCATCCCCAATTAGGCTCGTGTGGTCTCACCTATCACTTATTTATTAAAAATGAGCCACAAGTGGCGTTTGAAACCCGGAAGTAATTGCTTTCAACGGCTCCAGTTTTTGTCAATCCAGATTATGGAAAAAGTTCTATATTCGATGTGATGCAAGTGTGGGTAGTGTGCTTTACCAAATGGATGACAAACTTGCTAAATTTCCAATCGCGTTTATGTCCAAAAATTTGAATGGGATCCAGTGAAATTATTCTGTGTCTGAGTTGTGGCCGCTATACTAAGCGGGAGAAAGTTCAGGGCCTAAGTAGGGTACCACTTTGCTCTGATAACCGACCACTCTAGTCTGAAATGGCTCATGTCCCAGAAGGACTTGAGTGAGCGATTGGGAAGGTGGAGCCTAAAACTTCAACATCTGGACTTTGAGATAATTCTCCAAAACGGTGTTTATAACGTGGTCCCTGACCTGCCCTACCACCAAGATTCCTTAGACTTAAGCATTAGTGATCTCCCAGATTATGACTACCTTAAAATATTAAATAAAATTAAGAGGACAAGTTATGCATTTGATTCGTCTGGACCCCAAGCGAGACGCTGAACCGACAGCCGTTCTGTCATAGAAACTATGAGTTCCCGCATCACTAACGAGCAAACTAATCAAGATGGTACATGATCAGGACACTGGTGCCCATAGAAGTTTGAAAAAAAACCGAAAGGTTACGAAGGTTGTACTTTGGCCAGGCATGCGTGTGCAAGTTAATAACCAAACCAATTAAATGAGTAAAGTAATCCGACCACCGTTAATATTTCGTTATCACAATGATCTCCCGTGGGCCGTAGCAATGGGTATCCATCGACTTTTTGGGGCCTTACCCTCGCTCTAAATCTGGTAGCACGTAGATTCTCGTCGTTTTACATCACTTAACTATATTTGTGTTATTAAAACCACTAATGAGCTCTCAGGCTTCGAAAATAATCTCATATTTAAAAAACGAGGTGTTTCTGTTATTCCTTGAGTATATACATAGTGACAACGGGAAGCATCCCTGTGTATATACATAGTGACAACGAAAAGCAGTTTACAAGCCATCTTTTCCAGAACATCCTCGGAATTTCATTTTAAACATATCAAGATCGCCATTTATGCAGTGGGTCGTTCAGCCTCACTAGTTGAACTTTTGGTAGCAACAATAGGACTTTTTCCTCTGTACTCTGTCGATTGACATGGTTTTTAACACCGGAGAGGGTTTTTGCTCCCTAAATGCCTCAGCTCTGTACTGAACGTTTGAATAGGCCTCCAGGCAAACTGATCCTCCACCCGGTTCGAATGACGTCCGATGTGTACCGAATTAACAACCTGTCTAACCTTATAGGCTAAGTATCATTCGTCATAAGATGTAAATATAACAAAACAAAGCAGCATTGATCAAAATATAGATTTTTTCTTTCGACATACATTTAAAAAAAATTTGTCGTGCAAACTTTAATTTAAAGGTAGGCGACAGTAAACCTATCTATTAACTATTCTCAATCTATTTTTACCCACAATTTTAACTATTATTACAAGCTGCCTTGCCTCTTATTTATAAATAAAATTAAAATATTACGTATCATTATAAATATATATCCATTACCTACTCACTTTATTAACGACACATACGTTTGCTGGTGTTTATATGAAAAGAAAAAGTTCCACACAAATCTTTTTTTATAGTACACAACTACTTCAAGAAAATTGCATTCTTTGAATTCATTCTAGTTGAGTTGTTATTTCGCGTTTTTTTTTTCTGTTGCAATTGTTTTTTTATTTTCGTTCCTCCGAATACTCGCTAATAGTATATTAATGTTGAGTTGTTTAATAGACTTTACTATCGAGCAAATTTTACAATGAGAGCAAAGTCATTGCAAAGTTTCTTAATTTCCTCAGAATGCATAAAGTTTTTCTTATTTGTGTCAAATGGATAAAATACTTCATTGCTGCTTTTGTTTTAACGGAGAGCAACTTATTAAATGAAATGTGAAACCTATGTATGTATGCAAGAACACAAAAATAAAGTATATGAAACTCAGACTTTTGATATCATCTTTATAGCATGGTTCAGTTAACGCGAGTCAGGTGCATATCTTAAAATTTCAACAAATAGACAAAGACCATATCTATAAAATAATTCCCACGATTACCTTAAAATTAAATCAATCTTCAAAACGTTTCACAACTCGCTATCTCACATTAACGCCAACACACCCACACTGTTTTCTATAAAAATCATTAAAAATTTAATATCACAATTATTTCTCTATTGAGATTGGTAAAGATTTAGATTTTAGAATTTGCAATGCGATTTTATATTCCATACACACAGTTATATAAACAATTTGTTGATTGTATTTTATGACTTTTAATTGGAAAACAATGATAGTAGTTTTAAGATAATGATAAAGCAGAATGACAGTAAATGAAAATTAATTAACCTTAAAAATTGAAGTTCATTGAATTTTTTTTATAGAAATAAATTAAATTGTTGACAATTTTTTGTAAGTTATAATAAATTTCAAAACTGTGTTGTAATATGTAACTGAAATCAATTAAATCTTTTGATTTTAATTTTATTGTTTACTATCGAATATGTAATGTTGGAAAAAACATGTAAAAAGAATTAAAATGAATGTTAAAAATTTTTTACGATCAAACTGAAAATTGTCGATATTGTTTTACAATTTTAACCTTAAAATCAATGCTTCAAAAAAAATACAAAGGTCGCCATACTAATGTAATTAGTAGTTAATAAACATGAAAAAACAACATTAAAATTTTTAACTTGAAATCGAATAATAAATTGATGCTAAAATATTCAATGATTAAAAGAATAAAATCAAAAATAAATAAAATAATTAAATATATATGTAATTTATTTATTTTGTACAGATAGAAAAAATTAAAATTTGTAAATCATTGAGGAAGATGTTGCGTCACAATCAGGAAATATGCAATTAGTGGGATCATTGGCAACCCAATTTTTGATTTGTGCGCCTACAAGTTTTTAAAAAAACAATTGAAATTTTATTTTATTTTTATTTCCTCCATTTTATTTTAAAATATTGGCTTATGTCATATTTTGTTAAATAATGAAGACACAGATTTATGTGTTATTAATATAACGGAACATTATACCAATTGCAATTGCTATGATCCATTGATATAAATTTGCTACGTCGTTCATGCGTAAAAATATAAATTTTAAAATACAGAATTAAGTTTTATAGTGAAGATAAATTGTGTATCTCGAACATCACGGCCGCCTTGAAAGTCGTTTGATTTCAGTTCAAACTAGCAAACGATATAAACTTGTTATGGATCTACAAATTATTGCTCTCCGCACTCTCCTTTGATCTACAATCGAGTTTTCATCAATAATTACCACCATATCGTCGACACGCATATTCCTCATCTCTTTCTCGGGTTTGCAAAGACGTATGTACTCTTGATGCCATCTTTTCTTAAAAAGTTGAGTCATTTTCTGAATAGCCCGCCAATGTTTTAATTTATTACATGAAACCTCTGAGACGTCTTAATGTGGAATGGTTGTGGTAGGATGGCCAATTAAAAAATGTACGGGTGTCAATGGATAAAATTACACTCTGGTCTCGAGTTTAGAAGCCCTTCAATACGTACTAATACAGTTCTTCTTGTGTAAGTATTTGGTTGCCAATCACTCTGTCCATATGTTTCATTGCCGACTTTACTCCAGTCTCCCAAATACATCCAAAGTGTGGTGCGTTTGGCGGTTTGAAATGGCACACGATTTGATGACTGCTTAACATAGACTGAGAAATAAAATCAATATTAGTTTTAATGAACAAATTTAAATATTCGAATTTTTTGCTTGCCCACGAAATTTACTTCCATTATCCAAGTAGATATCCGTTGATACACCGCGTCGAGCAAAGCGATTTTATAAGACTCCCATGAATGAATCCGTCATTAGATCACCAACGATCTCTTGATGTATAGTTTTAGTAGTTAATCACAATGCAGCAAAAATATGAATTCTGTGTACAATGACCAAGACCGCGCTGGACTTTGGTTGATACAGTTTACGAATCTTAGTATTGTTATTTTAATAAGATCCTTAACCCGAATAATCCAAAAATATTCTTCGAAGCAGACTTATTCAAAACTATCTTCTTGGTTAATTTTAATTTCGCTGATAATATGATAGGATGGAGTGTATCATATGGTGCTATGGCTGTCTCAATCCGACCTCCTACTCTTAATATAATATAAAAAAAATATAAAATATAATATAAAAAAAAAATATGCCATAAAGGAAATCTTGAAAAGGATTTAACGATTTGATAGCACTGGATTACGGTATAGTACCGGTTCGGTCGATGAACCGGTTCGGTCGCAGAAATCTTGATTTTGAACATATTTTGCTATCGTGGTTTCGGCTAATCTCCAATCAATTCAACTTAGGTTGGACTCAAATTTGAATTTGCAGCATTTTAAAGAAATAAATGTTTGTGTGGACATCGTTATTGGTATAATCTTATCGTATAGCTAGAATAACAGTTCAATAACGTTTGTCCCATCTCCGCAGTGCGTTTCCATTACTTGTAAATTCTCTTTTCGGTCTATACTGCTTATCGGTTTGGTTCTTGTCAAAACTGGCCATTTTTCTGGTTTTAGCTTTAAAAATTCTGGATCAAAAATTTGGACGAGTACTTCTAAAATTTCACTAGTCCTATATTGGCAACATATGTTTTCCATTTACGTAGTGCTTCGGCAATACAGACGAACAATTTAGTTTCAGAAAGATACAGTAATAATTGTATATGCTTGTATTGGGTTTGAAGTCTATCTGGTAATTCATCATCTCCATCGTCCGTCTACTAACCATATAGTGTTTGGAAAAATGTTTTGATTTTAATGATAAAAAATTAAAAAGCCACTGGCAGTCCTAGTAGATCGAAGATGCGAATCGCTCTCGAGAATATTGATAGCTTCGTATTTGGTATTACATCCTTGAGCGTGACATGATAAGTAAATTGATTTACAATTAGCCGCCATTGGAGTTCTAGCACCTTAACTTCATCTAGATTGTCGTCGAAGATCTTGGAAGTAGATTTAGCTACATCTCCAATGATAATTATTTTCATAAATTCAGTAGAGTTGGAAAACAAGTTTCTTAAATAAAATTCCCAATTTCAACTTCATGATTGTAACTTAATTTGCTAAAGTTGATGCTTCTGCTACGGAATTTGTACCGGGTAGTAAATCGTCCATATAAATATCTTGGGATAAAGTTTCCGATACAAAATGACAAAATGACGAATCGTATTTATCTGTATTTGAGCGTAAGATCCTACGCTATATTTTTGGTCCACTTAAGACAGACGATGGAGAGTATAGAACCCGATATAACTTTGAGATCAGAGACCTTCTTGAGGGTCCTGATATAATTGGTTGTTTCCGTTCTAATAGCATTGCTTGGTTTAGGCATGTTCTATGAGCCGATTCACAGTCTGGAATGATTAAAAAAATGTACGTTAGTACCCCAGGGAGTGATCGACCGCGAGGTAGACCACGGCTTCAATGGGAGACTGACGTAATAAACGACCTTAAAAAAATCGGCTGCCATGGTAATTATGTCGCTGTTGCGAATGACCGTGGTGAATATTCAAAGCTGATTAGCCTGGCAACGCTCCTACATGGAGCATGAACACCGTTAAAGAATAAAAAAGCTTCCGACGCTATTGGAAACCGAACACTATTAACTTTGGCAATATGATTGATTACCCTGTTGGCTAAATAAGGAGCTGATGTCATTCCGTATGTTAAGGTTTGAAGCTTGTAATGCCTTATGTTTTCTTCGGGATGTCTGCGCGAGACAATTCTTTGAAAATATCGATGAATTGGATGGAGCCAAATCTACCGTTACATTTTTTCAGTATCGACGATAAATACAATTCGAAAACGTGCATTCGTGAATTTGAAAACGTATAAATAGATTACTTAATAAAATTTGTAATAGAGTTAGCGTTAATAAGTGATCGTTGAGCGAAAATCCTGAATTTGTTTTGGCTGAGAAATTAAAGACAACCCAAAGTTGAGCTGTCGTTGATGACTCTCTCAAATTCCATGGTGCGGTAGATATATAACATCACACGGATACTTTGATGGCTTTACTTCTATCATATAATTCAATCGTTCGTATTCTTGAGTACATGTCAGTACCCATCCAAACTGCATATTTTGGGCATAAATTTGGTTGTGATATCTTTTAACTGCTCCTGAGAATCTCAAAACAATTTCAGTCCCTATAGTAATAAATCTATTCTAGATGTTTTCGAGCATATATTATGATAAGGGAATACAGGACGATTTACACTGACAACTTAGCCATTTTATTGGTATCAAAATGGTCATAATAATGGTATTTATATGCGAGGAAAACATACTCTTACATGTCTACGTTACAAGCCAAACCTTGTACTAATGTTTCGGTTATTAACGAAGTTTTTCGCACGGCGGCATTCTCCGTTGTGATTGTATTAACTGTGCTTACATTGTTGGATAATGTTGGCTGATTAGTATGAACATCTTTATTGCTGGATCCACTGATAGTGTCCCATCTGTTTTAGGATTTGCATTGGTACACGGAATAAATTGATTGTAGACAGTTGAAACATCGTTCGTATTTTATTACCATTCCTTAAAAGTTAAACATTGGTAGATGAGGTGGTAATCACCTTTAGATGCACTAGATAGCGTCACAGCCTGAACAAAAGCTTTTGGAATCGTCTTAGCTTGGGATTCGTCTAGGATAGCTTACTACAGCATCCAATGCATCAGCTCTTTTTATTATGAATTCTATTAATATTTGGAATGGGGGAAACTCAATGTTTGCAGTTTCGATCGTCCATAAATCTCGACTCCCTTCATCCAGCTTCGGATTAGTAAATAAATTAGCTAGGGATTTCTGGTTTCCGTATCGAGCCCTACTGCTTATTGTAGACGATAAAAAAAATAATAAAATAATAATAGCAATACTGATCTTCGGAAGCATCGCTTCAATATCCAACCCAAGTCCTTGTTCTACTTGACTCTCATTTAAATCCAACGACAAATTTCCCGATACCAAACTTGTTGATCGGACTCAGCAAATTTTCCTCAAATTGATCCTGCTGGCTTATGTCATCGATCTTTAATTCCGACATCGATTGCTCAACGGTATTAACCATTTAATAAGGTTTCGGTTTTTGAAAGGTTTTTACCTTTAATTACTCAACATTCAGTTGAGATAGTCCGCACTAAGACTCTTAGCACGACAATAATTATTAATTTTTGTTAATGATTCCTTCAAATTAGATCTCCTTTTCACCAATGCGTTTAGCTGAGACATGTTTCGGTCACGTTAATATTTTATAAGAACCGTTGGTTATATTAATTGCACTTTTTCGAATTTCAAAATATAAAAAAAATAATTTTCACTTACTGTTATCGAATACGGAATATTCTCTGTTTTAATCCCTGGTAATGCGTCAGCGTCTTCTATTTCAACTTCAAAAATATTAATTTTTTTGAGCAATGTGATTTTGTTGACGACCGATAAATATGTTATTGCTGTAATCCGACACTAACGACCATGTCTTCTTTGAGCTCAATAGACTGTATATATAACAAGAGTGCAACTCGATTTAAATTTACATGAAAACATTACATGAAAAACGCAAATTTTATGTGTCATTAATATAACGGAACATTATACCAATTGCAATTGCTATGATCCATTGATAAAAATTTGCTACGTCGTTCATGCGTAAAAATATAAATTATAATATACAGAATTAAGTTTTATGGTTAAGACTAGTAAATTGATCGAATCGAATAGTAAATTGATGCTAAAATATTCAATGATTGAAAAGAATAAAATCAGAAAATTTTAATTACGATGGTAATTAAATATATTCGTAGCATCAGTGTGTAATTGATTTTTTTATCAGATAGTAAAAAATTGAAATTTGATTTATGGATGACAGAGTTATGGCTATGATTATGGATGACATTCATAACATAACATATTTTCTTGACAGTTTATATATAGGAGAACTTTTGTATAAATATTAGAATAAATTTTAAGCTGCCTGTTGGAAAGAAATCAGCAATATTTGATGAAAATCTTCGTTTGTCAAAAGTGAGTGCAAGATTAGTTGTAATTTTGTAATTTGTGATTTTTTTTTAATTTTCATCTACGAGTATCTAGTCCCTGGGCCCACGTGGATTTCATGTGATGATAACCACATATTTTATGCTTCGTGAGGTACCTGTCCTTGACGAGTCCGAAAACTTTTGTTCTGCCATTTTTCTCGATTCGGCCGCTGAAATAACGAATTGTTCGGCAAGCTTCGAAAAATGCCGATTGCCCGGGATCTTGTAAATTTTTTTTTAAAATTATGTTGGTTGGAAAATTTGTTTTAGAACACCTTGTTCGTCAAAAATTTGTTTGCTATTGTCTAGTCCGACAACTCAAACATACCAAAATGTCAGTTGTCGGACTCGACAATAGCAGATACATTTTGGTCGGACAAGCTTACCCTCGTGTTCTAAAACAAATTTCCAACCCCCACAGTTAAAAAAAATGTGGTAGAAAATTTACAATCGCCATTTTTTGGAGCTTGCCGAACGAAAAAGTGGCCGTTTTGAGGAAAATGGCAGATCAAAAGTTTTCGACTATTCGTCGGATTTCTCCAAACTAACCTAATCTGTTGCAGCTCATACAATTTATTACATTAAGTTCCACAAGAAATTGACTGATTTTAATGAACGGGAAACGACCCGGTGAAAAAATTCAAACCTCAACTATAAGGTTGTAGTTTGGACCAAAAATGTCTACAATTACTTTCTGTTTGGTTTTAACAATTTGTCACTCATTTTAAGAAAAACAAAAGTTTAAGGCCTTAGTTCGTTTATTAGAGTAACATAAATCACTTGTCTATATGATCATAACTTTAACCGTTATATACATAACTTGTATTCACACTTTTTTCTCTTCCATATTTCCATTTTCCTTGTTCTGCTCATCACTATCCTTTTTGAGGAAAATGTTACGCTGTTTGTTTTCCCTTCAAAATGAAAATGCATTCACTGCATTTTTTTTATTATGTTTAATTTACTTTTAAAATATTCAAAAGCTGATGAACATACAAATAAATTTTACATTGAAAATTGCAGTCGTTTATTTATCATAAAATTTTCCAATAAAATTTTCTATTTTCATGATAGTTTATGTCAATTTAATATTAATATGAATTTATACAATGTATACGAGTTTTTATGAACCAGAATTAATTATGTTTTTTGTTAGAGTTTTTTGATGTAACAAACATTCGATAATTGATATATGTATTAAAAAATTAATTAATTAAATTTCATTTTCTGTAATTTTGGATTCAATTTTACATAGCCATGCTCTTGAAATATTGTAAAAAGATTTTTTTAATTACGTCTCCCTTACCAATTAGTTCCGAATTTGATGGGGCAACAATTCGAAAATATTCAAAAGGGCACAGTTTTTGGTAAATTTTAATTATTTTTTTTATTTAGCTGTCTACAATTCATAACTAACTGTACCTTATCTAAACTTGAAACAAGAACTTCTCATATTGAGATGATAAAAAAGAAAACTGATAGAAGATCTTGTAAATCTGCATAATTAGTAAATCTGCAAAAGTAGTGCAGATAAAAACCTTAAAAATAAAAAAAAACATTGTATCAAAAACGGCATACCGGCACTTGGTATGCAAGTTTACATAAAATTAAATATCAGGACTAAAAGTTATTAAAATTTCAAATAAACTTTAGCAGACAACCGCCCCCTCCCCCTCACAATTAAATTCTACAGACTGTTGTTAAGAAGTTTCGTTTGACTTGTTCAATCTATTTATGGTCCTTCGAGCCGGATGATTACCCTTTGCTCAACAATTTTTAATATTTTTCATATAATCGAATTTCATGGCTAACGCAGAGGAGTATAAAAGAGCAAGATTTTCTTATTGTGAGGTTATCATTATCGGTGACTCAAAATCGACAACAAACCGTAGCTAGATTTTTTTTAAACGACCGACGACGACCTATCAAAACTGATTTACTAAAAACTAGAGTTCCCAAATTCCGTAAATTATTTCACTTCCCGAGAATGGACACAATGGCTTTTAGATTATTTACTATTTGGATTCATTACAAAAATACCGTATATTGTAATCGAAAACGAAAAAGTGGAAGCTGATAGTACGACTGTCAAACAACTGTATCAATTTTTGATAAAACTTTTAACAGTACCTTTAATTCTTTAAATTCTGGAATCTGAAATCATCTATCCTTTCCTATCATTGACGGTAATATAATCGTCACTGACTGTCACTTGAGTGATAGCAATTGGGCTAATCTCATAACATTATATGGACGAAAACAGTAACAGTATTTCAAATGTTGTGCAAACGTAATGCAATATATTGTTTTCCAGCGCATAAAGAAAATGTTGAATGCAACTTACAAAGCCTCCCACATGGCTTAAAAGTCCCCAATTAGCAATTTATTTCGTTTCCAAAATGTTCGATGAATAAACTAAGCATTTATACATTAGAGGCACGAGAGATGGAATTTAACATTTTAAAAGTAGAAACCAAAATCAAACACCATCCGATATGCAAGACCAACATTGTTTATCAGCACCATAAAGCGTACTGTCAATGCTAAGTACGCACAATTGACCATTAATATGTGATGTCAACACGTTCATTGGCTACATCTGTTGATTTTTGTTTTCAACCATTAAAGTAGAGAAAATTGAATTGTCACATGTCTTTCCATCACAATCGAAACGTGACATTGCAGTTTTCTAATTTCGTATTAACATTACATTCCCTATCGTCTAGGTATAGTTACAACAAATTTTCAAAATTTATGCCAAAACTAAAGTGTGTACTTTTAATTGCGCACATAACAGGTTGTAAAACTAATTAAAAAGTTGAATAAAAATAAGACCCATGAATAATAATATTAGTCGTAAAAAGTAAATTAAAAGATAATTATTAATTTTATAAATTAAATTACTTTTTGTGTTTACGTCAGATTTAACATATCATTAATTAATTTATATAACGCGGCGTATGTTTTGCTTTTACTTTCAATTTACATAAATAATTATTTTCCATAGTAATTGGTGGGGTAGTTGTTGTACTACACTAACATGATCATTCTATAAGACATGTTTTGAAGGTTGGTTAATCATTTTTAATAAAAAATATATAAATCTTCTTTTATTTTTATTTATATTCTCAAGGTTAAAATAAACACCGTATAATCAAGTACCGTTTCGATTCGACCAAGTCGAAACAAAGCCTGAATTAATACTTACCTTATTTATTTGAATTAAAACTAGATTTCAATTAAAACTAGATTTCACAAAATTTACACAACCGGAAATCGGACAATCGTCGCCACATTTAATTCTTTTTTTAATTTTGATTTAACGATATTGAAATTTTTCTTCTCGTGTATCACGAAGCTACAAAGTCAAGAATCTGAAGCGAAGATAATTTAATTCGATTGATATTACCATTACGATTTATGACACGTTCTTGTCTTGAGTCTTTAGCGGAAAACTAGACAAATGTGAGAAAAAGGACAAAGACAAAAGCGATGGAATTGTACTGCAGATATCGTTTACTTGACAGAATAATCAAGCGGACTACAACTAAGAACTAAAAATATTCATACTGAACTAAAAAGTTAACTGAATGAAATTACCACACAAAACATCTTAAGGGTATAGGGTTGGTATACAAGTTTCTGGTGTAGGATGGGTGCAGGATCAAAGTGGCGTTAAGAGCAATTGTATAACAGATGCACTTGCTAGGCAAGAAAGAAAGTCTCTAGACTGGTCGCTTATCTCTCTCAAACACCTAACTTATGATAGGGCTACCTGCATAACCAATAACCGGTAGTCAAAAACTAACCTCTGCTAGATTAACACCTGCAGCGCTTGAAAGAAATGATATCCGTGAGTAGGCAAGAAATTGGCTCATTGGTTATTGGTCACTGGATCCTTAGAGATCACACAAAAAGACTTAGCCTCCCGCCAAAAACTTCTTCAGAAGATGTAAGGATGAGGCGGAGGACGAAACAGTATTCAATCTACTTTATGTGTGTCCTTCATTGTCTCATATACGGCAAACTCATTCTCACCAACTCACCTGAGTAAAAGTTGCTTTCCATCGGTGAGTAATTTTAAAATCAGGCAAATACCTTCATCAGATCCAAAATCCAAATAGTTAAAGTAGAGCAAGGAGATCCTGTGGTATCACAACGCACGTATTTTGGTATAAGTGTGTCGTACTATCTTTGTGTAGTGATGACACCTAATTGGCACTCTAATTTGTTGGCTCGACATTGAATCCAGAACAGGGAGCCACCAAACAATCTAGGGTATTCTGCCATAGATAGGCCAAGAATTTACAAAGTAACTTTTGCTTAATATCATAAAGTGCTACCAACTTAAGAACGAATAAACTAATCCGAAGTGAAGTACTACTAATCGATAAGTATATACCAGTCTTCCGTTAACAATAAAATATACTTAGTTATAAAAGTTTTATGTGTTGTGACATACATATATTGTAATTTTTACTACACCACATTTTATTTTAAAAAAAAAAAAAAAGCTGCGCCAATCATTTAATCAAGACAACCAGTGTAAAAGTTAAAAGCTTATGTGAGTTAACTATTTTCGGTTCAGTTATACGAAATCGATACAGTTCATTGGATTTTTTTTTCATAATTGACTAGCTGAAAACAAGAATAAGCCTAATGTTCAAATCGTCAACAGCAAAAACATAAAAACCAGGGATGTTTGGTAAACGAATCTAAGTGTTCTTTGTATCAAATCCCTTCGAATAAGGTCATTCTGGTTTTGTATATGCTACGGAAAAGAAAAGATTGAAAAGATCTCCTTGCAAATACACATTATTCGCATGTAATTTAACAGTATATACTATTTTGATTTCTAACGACCTTCTGACTAAATTCGTTTGCCCTATATATGGCAGATTATATTATATGTTTGCCCTATATATGGCAGATTATATAAAACTGACAATTTAATTAAATAATAACTCTCCGAAAAAATGTTAATTATTCTTGACTATTCAGCTATTTTTCTTTGAATACTGGGGAAGCAGTGCGTCCCTCTCTTGCCATAAGTTGAATTTCTCAAGTGCCATTTAGACATAATTTTTTATTGAAATGTGATCAAATTAATGGGCATTTTTCCATTAAATTTCTAGACAGCACTATTGTGTGAATTCATAGGATGGGTAATATTTCTATTATAAATGTAAAATCGAATCAAGACGCCGATGATATGAACCCGACTATTTCCTATTTGTTTTTCCGATAGTTAGTATAACAAAAAACAATACGTGTTTTTTATTTTTTCACTAGTTTTGGCACAGGGTGGCTCGAAATTTGTTAAGACATTTAGAGACAATGAAAGTTTAAAGTTGAATTGTGTTCGAACGGGGGTATCCAATTTTTATTATTTTTACTTCACCACAATTTTAAATTGTGTGAAGTAATGCAATCTATCGAGAAAAAAAAAATCTTACATACTCCAAATTTTGTTGCTTCTTTTGTTTTGGACCATCCTCTATCTAAATTGATAATAACAATTTTGGTGTACGAGTTGGGGGGTGGTTGGATAGTTGGCTGACATTCCTGCATAGGATCTTGATGAAACTTTGGCAAATGATGCAGGTTCACTTGAAAATGGAAGATCTGGATTCATTTCGAATATGGTCAAAATGGCGGGGGTCTACCGAACACCTCTAAGTTTAAATCTTCAATAACTGCTAATCCCGGCTTATGATCTTATGGAAACTTGGTATATGAAATTTTAGTACTGTTTCCAATATTTCTGCATACCAACTTCCGGTTTATCACTTCCGGTTTAAAAGTTTTTTTTCAGGTGTTTATCCCTACTGTAGCCTACAATTACCGATCGATTTTCATGAAACGTTTTAAGTAACATGAGAAAGATTTCAGCTTTTGGAGTGCTTTGGATAAAGGGTTTGGGGATCCACCATACAACAAACAGGTGGTTTTTTCCACCATATTTTTTATGTTAGTTGGGAGCATACAACATTCGTTCGTGAATGAATTTGGATGACACTTTGGAAAAAGATGCAAATATGTATGGCAAGGCACTGATTAGTTTTTGAGCGATAGTGAACAACCCGACTAGCATTGTGTAACGGCTCAAATATGAACCGGATACAGTTTTCCCCACCACTGATAGGGACCGTGTCAGGGACACTTAAAAGGTCCTGATCAGTAATGTAACGTCTCAAGCTATCCAAACCGGATCAGGCAGTCCTAGTAGAAACGGACCAGGATCGGATCATTTAAAATAGGAAATTTTCTTTAACATACATTAGAAAAATTAGAAAATGTACTACTACATACATTAGAACAAAATGTTTATAAAAGTATTCTAACTTTATCCTTAGATTTATTCATAACGCAGAGAAGCGATAACTAAGTATATGTGAAATTTCGCAAACTATGTATATTTGAAATGCATCTCTAGTGAATTCTAACTAAATGAAATTTATTAAAATGAAATAGGGCTCAGATCAGGACAAATAGGACATACCTTAATTGGAAAATCTGATATGATTCTGTTGCGGTCCTGGTCCGGCATTTACTACTAGGGATGAGATACTACTAGGTTTTCGAAATACGAGCCGGATCAGGACAAATACGGTACGCCCTAGTAGTGAAATCAAGCATGATTTCTGATAGGGGCCGGATGCAAATGCCCTATTAGGATTTACCTTATTACACCCTGATGCGGCCCGGATCATAATAGGGCATACCTGAATAAATTGCTAGTCGGGAAAGTGGTGTGGGTCCTCCGAGCACCTTTTTTTTTAATCTCAATAGCACCTGTACCTGATAATCGAATTAGATGAAACTTGGTACATAAGCATTTAGTACGGTTCACAACAGTTCTGCATCCAAACTTCCGGTTTGAAACTTCCGATAAAAATTTTTTTTTACTTTTTCTCGTACGACAGAATTTATGTTTGTTGGGATACTACTGCTTTCTTTAATATTTTACTTCGGTCTGATAGACCTGAGTATTACATTCATGAGACAAAAGGGAAATTCTTGCTCCCACTTTTTCGGCATTTCTCGACGTTTTAGGACCTACTGATTCTAAAAAAGTAAAAAAAAATGTATGTCCGTCATTACCTACGAAATCTAGAAAACCGCTGGACAGATTTCAAAAATTTGTTTTTCTAAAAATAGGTTTACTCTATGGACAGGTTCAAAAGGACGATGTGTTCGATAACTGTATCGGAAGTGTGTCAAAAAAATCGTCAAGTTTGTCAAAACAAGGAAATTTGCATATTTTTTACTAAAAAAAATGTGCATTTTAATTGATAATGAGTAGTAATGATAAATGTGGCAAAATCTTGATGGTCGGGATTGGTATGTGAGATCAAAAACTAGATTATTGCATTAGAAGTTTGTCAAATGTTGTCAAGTGTGTCAAAAGAAAGATTTTTATTAATTTGTTTGTCCAATTTTTTGGAAAAAAATAAAATTAATTATTTGTATGACATGAAATTTTATTATTATTATAGAGAATTATGGCATAATAAGTTTGTCAAAAAAATATTGTCAAGTGTGTCTTAAAATGATTTAATTTATTTTTTTAGTCAATTTTTTGGAAAAAAAATTTAGTTGTTTTTATGATGTAAAGGGAATGGAAATTTTTGAATTTGTTATATAGTTTTTGAAATATTTTTGGAATTTTGAAAAAAGTTTGTATATTTGATTTTGATATAATTTTTTCAATATTTTAAGAATTTTGAAAAATTTTAAATAATTTTAGAAAAAGTTTGAATTTTTAAGAATTTTTGGAATATTATTGGAATTTAGAAAAAGTTTCAATTCTTGATTTTATTCTAATTTTTGGAATATTTTTGGAATTTTGAAAAAAGTTTCAATTTTTGATTTTGTTATAATTTATGCAATATTTCCAGAATTTTTGAAAAAAGTTTGATTTTGTTTATTTTTTACAATATTTTTGTAATTTTGAAAGAAATATGAATTTGTGATTTTGTAATATTTTCTCGAAACGCTAAATGGAGAGTTTTTTGAGTAGTTTGTTGATTGTATCATATTTTCACTAAATTATGTTAATTTATGATCTGTTATAATGTTCTGGCATCGTATTGATGTTTCGTGTTGGTTTTGTAATAAATTTCTAAACAGAGATAAAAAAATACTTGTACTTTAACAAAGAGTTATGTTCGATATACATCGCTGCCCAAAACTAAAAACCATGTCCTCATAAAAGTTTTTTGCCGAAAACTATCTCAAAATCCTTAACCCAGACCGAAGTATTGATATCTCAGAGCTTGTGATTTCAGCCCCTCCATATTTTATTATTTACCTTAAACAGTTAATATTTTTGTTGCTTGTCACGTTTGTAAATGTATTAAATAAAGCAGGGCTAACATAGCGATAATTTGGAGAGAGTTGTGGCAGGGTGGTTGTTCTCAATCCGGGAACTTGGGTGGCGATGTAGGCACACGTTGTTTTAGATTTATTTTCGTTTTAAAAACTTTCTTGTGAGTGAGGTTGGTCAATAGAGCCTCCGTGCAACTCGAGTTGGGTGTATTTGGCGTGCATAACCAACTGGTAGACTTTCACTACAAAAGATAATGAGAAAATTTTCAAAATCTTACGCCCACTTTTTTTGCATTTCCCTACATATACATTGCACAACTGCATCCAATTGTCCGACAACGCATTTATGTTTCGTGTTAGTTTTCTTATATAATATATTTATGTAAACAGAAATACAGTAGAATCGCTAGAGTCACATCATAATGTCACATGTCACTAGAGTCACATCATAAAGTTACTAGAACTAAATGTATTCAATTGAATAGAACGAAAAATTGCTTTGAAAAGCGAAAGATCCGTAACAAATGTTTTATCTCAATTATAATTCGGCGATCGAACCGGCATTCTTCTGATTAGAGTTTATGGTTAATCATTTATCCCAGTGAACCAGCAACGAGATATTTTTCTAAACCTTTTGTCTGATACCTTCAGGGTCTTTTTCTAAACTTTTGGTGATTGAAACTATCCGAAACTATAGATTCTACGCATTCGTTGTTTTTATATGCAGTTCGAACAAAGAATTCTTTACGTATTCTTTCATTACGACAGCTTGTGATCTCGATAGTTTGTACTAACTATAACGAACTGAATGATGATTAAAACAAGAAAAGAATATGTTTGATGGACGATTTATTCGACTTTCACTGATATGAGTGAACCATTTGATTGCCTTGTTTTAACGTTTTGTGGTTGATCCTCGGCTAGTCGAGTATGCTATATAAGTTAAAAATACTCGAGTTTTCCGATACTCAATAACCGACATTGGGGGCTACCCTAGGCGCACGTAATGTGATTATGCTATATGTTCTCTAGTGGAATTCCATTTACTTGGTCGAAAATTTGTAAAATGGATTGTTTTCCATTTTGTTAGCGAAAGTTCGATTTTATTGTTAGAAATTTTATGTACTTTCATTGTCTTTTAAATTTGTTAACAAATTTCGAGTTAACCTTGTGAAACTAGGAAAAAAAATAAAAAACACGGATTAATTTTTTTATTATACTAACGATTACCGAAGTTCCAAGAAAATCGGAAATGGTCGGGTTAAAGTTTTTATTTTATCGACGGCTTGATTTTTCATCTATAAGCTTTTTAGTAAAACAAGGCACTAGCCGGAATAAAATGAATATTAAATTTCCAACGAAAATATTTCGATAAAAGCTCTTCCTACAATAAGCGGTAAAAATTTATGTCAATCTAACGTCAATCCGTTTTCAGAGCATGAAAGAAATCCTGAGTTCGGTTTTTTTCTTTCGTCAATACAAATACCAACCATACTCATTTTTAAAATTGTAAAATCTATACAAATCTAAACAAATTGAATTCGCACTTGACCTACTTTTTTAGTTTTTTTAAGTTCATATTAAATAAATGTCTTTAACTTATACAGATATTTTATTAATTTTGTTTATAGATAAAGGATAGATAATATTCTGCTAAATAACAAACAACTTAAATTGACTAGACAGCATTTAATTTTTTGATTTGATATATTAAAATTGAAATACAAATAAAAATTTATTGCTGTTTCAATTAAATGAAACTGTCATGCAATTAGAAATTACAAAAAACATAACGTTATTATCACTTATGCCCGAATTCTCTCTGCTTCGCTTCAATCAAGTTTTTCACAGTTTCCTCATATATACGAAAGCGAAAGCTGAAACGCAACAAAATTCATAGAAGTTCAAACTGAATTGCATTTACTTCATTAGCTAAAATTTATTAGATCATCTTTATATGTAAATTTTAACATTTAATTATGATAATTTTATCTATCAAACAACAAAATCAAAGTGAATTAAATCAGATAAAAGCAAATATAATTGGTTTTTGGAAAACTTTCGTTTGATATATAAACCGATCTAAAGTTTTTATTCTCATGCTATCGACATTGACAACTTTCAACTCTATTCAATCCAGCTGATATATGCATCATTATGACATTTTAAAAGATTTCCAGTTTATTTCCTTAGTATTTTATCCATCGAAGCAGAAGTTTTTTTTCTAAACTTTACCTAATTTTTCCTAAATCAGTCAACGATGGAGATTACAGGGACGCGACGTGTTATTTATTGATTCAATTGACATACATTTTATAATTGCAAAATAGTTGTACAACTATTAAAATTTATTTATTATTTGTATTATAATTTTGGTTTATTGTTGAACATATTTTTTATTTAAAATTGACGAATTCAAAATGTCATGGGGGTCGACGTGTTCATTTATTCAAATAACAAATAATTATTTAATTTATGCATGCTGTCGAGTGAGGTTTATATAATATTCGACGAAATTGATTTTTTTTATTATTTTAGATTTAAATTTAATTTATTTATTGTATAATTACCGTGTGATCATAAACCAGCTACCAAGATTTTATCAAATTTATATTAAATAGCTGTTGGTGTGGCGTCTCGTTCCCATTTTCTTTTCTAGATAATAATGTTTAAGTATTTTTTAATAAAAAAATTTATAGTTAGATATCCTAAGTCCCAACCTATATACCAGTTATTATTATTTATTACAAATATTGATTGATTGATTAATGTTGTACAAACTCATTAATGTTATCGTTTTATCTACAATTCGTAGTACAAGTAAATCTTTACATAATCACCCAGTTTTCTTTGGTATTGAACTGTTATCAAATTTGTGAAGATTATGTATACATACTTAATAATAATGTTTACTTGTTAATATAAAAAAAAATTAAGGCTAGAGAATTTTCGTTGATGATTCATGATAATCGTACGATAAATAAATCATACATTAATTTGATAGGAAGTAACGTTATATCGAAAATTGAAGTGGTTTCCGGCATGACCGGGGTTAACACTAACTCTGTTTTTTGGTAAAGTTGAAGCCGTCGATTGTAATGACCACTGGACCTGCTAATGATGTCACTAACAGGAAGCAATTGGAGGATTGCGTGCATAGCGAGGTTTTGTTCCAGCGAGCTTCAGCCATGTGTGTCCTAAAAGTAATTTTCTCCAGTTCAAATGAGACTGTGTAAACGTAATTAAATATAACTAAAGATAAGATCTACTGCCCACAAAAACACTAATAATGTTTCACCTCTGGTCAGGGCGAATGTTAAATAGTAATAATAAAAACAATCCAATCGTTGCGCCAAATGTACAGCTGGTCGTTTTGCTAATTATGATATGATCCTGTTCAAACTGCACACAATAACAGCATCTCACGCAAACAACCGGAATGATAGCACAATGTATCGATAATGATAAAAAGTTGTATTTGCAATTATGTCATTATTTTGATTTTATCGAGAAAAAAAATTTAATATCGTTTTTTTTGTTTCTTAAAACAATGTCATATTCCGTAACCTTAGTTAGCACTAAGTCAATCACAACGAATATTCAACTTCTTTTTTTTCTATTTGAATATTCAATAATTTTCTTTTAAATTTTTTTTTCTGTTTCTTTTAATGAATTACCATGCACAATTCTGTCTTCATTTATCTTCTTTACTATAACACACCCAAAATTAATGTCACCGAGTTGTAGCAAAATTTATCAGGCAAATTACGATAAATAATTGATTTTATATGTCCGAAGGTATAATGGAAGTCCGGTCTACGGTTATTTATCAAAACACGTATGCACTGATAGAAAAAAAAAAAACCCAACCAAACTCGAATGTCAGGTTCTATCTAGATCTTTTATAATTAGCAAACAAGGGAAAATATATGTTTTAATCTGCAGCTATCTGTAAATGCTAAATTGTTGTTTTTTTTTCAATTAAATAGTCAAGCACTTCTACCCATTATAGTACAACTTTTTAATTCACAACAATTACTTAAACCTTAATGACGTTCTTACCGAATTTCACTCACCAAATGACAAAACAAACAATTACCTTTCTCACATTCACTCATTAAAATTGCAACAACAACAAAAACTCCAAGAAATAACTCCGACTGACGCACAGTGGGATTTTTTGTGCAATAAGTCATTTTTTCGACATATAAAATTTAAAAATGTAATGATGCAGTTTTGTAGAAAATTGATTCAGTATGAAGAATCCATAAATTGTATCCCAAAAAAACGTTTATTTGTCTTTGAAATAATGAAGTAAAGTCACATGTAAATTTTGGTCCAAAATATTGAAAACTGTTTACGCACTTCTATAGTGTTTGTACGTAAGATAACTTTATTGCTCTATTTTAAATAGTGATTTTTTTTCAAATATAGCCTTTTCTGCGTATTTGAAAAAAAAATTATAAAGTTCGCTCATATGGTTTGAAAGATATGATAGAATAAAATTTGTTCTATAATGTGCCGTGATTGAAAACTTCCTTGGAAGAAAAAAAGGGTTGCTCGGTCGTGCTAGGTGCTCCCGCTATAATAAAATGAAAGGTAAGACTCCATACTATCAATTAAAAAAAAAAAGTTTAAATAATTAATAATCTTTTATAAAATCATAAAATTTATAAAATCATAAAATCTTGAAATTTTGGGTTCTATGGGCGGTGGGTAGTGGGCGTGACCAATTTTGATGAAACTTTATTTTATTCTTAATTGAGGCAATAAAAGGCTCTGTGCCAAATTTCAAAAACTTTGGGGCAAAAATAAATTTTCGGTTCTATGGGCGGTGGGGTAGTGGGCGTGGCCAATTTTGATGAAACTTTATATTTTTCTTAATTGAGCTAACCAAAGGCTCAGAGCAACATTTCAGTATTCTACGAGCACTCCTTATATTTTTTGCCAAATATTGTATGAACAAATCCCACTGTGTGACGCCTTCTTTTAATTCTGATCGACTGTCTTTCAAATGTCTATGTACATATCACAAAAAAATTACGAATTAACAACATATTAAAATGAGACGGCAATCTAAGAAAACAAAATCATTACAAACAAGGTTTAGAAGATATGAATAAAAAGACGATAAGTTGTATTTGTATATCATGCAAAAGAAAGTTTTCCGGGCAAATGAATTTTGCCGAGTCAAGTAGGAATTAGGATATCATGTGAAAGGTCTCTACTTCAATATTTCTGAAAAATTTCTTTTAGAATTTACGACCTCACAGTTTTTCTATAATTTTGAATAATAGCGTTTTTTCACGTTTACTTTTCCCGATTAGTTCCTAACCTAATTGATCGAAAAACTTAAAATGTGTTTGGAATGATAGAAAAATTACGAAGTTTTTAATGAAAAAAATAGGAAAGTGTTCGAATACTCGTAATTATATTTATGTCTGTGTCTTTATATGTCTTATTCCATTATATTTCAATTTTTTAAAGACATAAAGGCTCCAAGGCTTCAATTTTTTGTGTTGACAAGAGCTTTCAAATGCCGTTTGGCGAATTTAAATATCTCAAAATGGCGACCTTAAAATGGCCACTGTTCCGGTCGAAATTTTGCAGCAATAAGTGCCATTTTCGATATTTTTGATGCGCCATTTTTTAAAAAACTTGAACACCAGTATTTAAAACTAAGTATCTTTACCAACACTTTAAGCTTAAGATCTTTTGAGATCTTAAATTTGTGTTGGCCACCAAAATCCAAATTGCACGAGTGTTTCTACTGTCTTTGCCGTATCCCAAACAGGGTTTGCCAGAGTCTGCAATACGGCCAAGCGCTGGCGCAATAATGGTGAACAGTGCTTGACTATTGTTATTGGGCCATTACTGGAACCATAAATCGTATATAGGTACCTTCGAATAGCCAAGCACTGGCCAATTAATGGTAAACAATACTCACTAGAGTAAAATCCATTTTAGAAATAAATATTTGAAAAATTTTCACCTATAGTTTAGTTATCGTTTCTCGGCTGAAAGACTATGATAATATTAAGTATAAGTTTTAAATTTTTTTTCATTAGACATTTTTATTTTATTTTAAATTATTAAATTATCTTGTATTAAATTTATTTAAATTTATTAAATTAATTAAAATTTGCCTATGATATTTTATATTTTTTTTAATGGCTTAGTCAGGGCGGTCAGTACTCGGCCAGTGCTGCAATACTGCACATCATTATTGGTTCGTTACTGGGCCAGCTGTATAACCTTGTATGGGTCAATGCTGTTTTTTCTCTGGCCCATGAATGTCAGCCATTTATGGTCCAAAGTTATCATCCAGTAAAATTATGTTAATGGCCCAGTTATGGTTGCCAGTACTCGCTCATTGCTGCGTTACTGGTCGCCATTAATGGGCCATTATTGGACCAGCTGTACAACCTTGTATGGGATATGGGCCAATGCTGAATAATATTGATAGAAAACTGCTTCGCCATCTCATTTAGAGATAAAAAAGAGTGTTCGTGGGACGCCTTCCACTCTTTTATTATATGATATATTTTTCCAGAGGTAAAAGTTATATCTAGGACTTTCGCTCTATTTCTGGCAACGAATGTTGGTTTGCAGTCTTATGTAGTATACAATAAGGTTAGTGATTAGTAAACAATAACAAAATAACTCACCCCTTTCGTTCTTATCTGAGCTTTTCCAAATGACATGATGAGCGTTGACATCGCTGCATATGACCAATGCCTTGCCTACTTTCGTTACACAGAAGCCAGAAGTTGCGAGTGGCCCTCTGCAATCATAGCCCATATAGAAAGCAACCAAAATGATAGTGAGAATATCGCGGTCACAATAGTTGTGTAGTAAGAAAATATTCAAGTTATTTTTACTATTTCAAGTCATAACAACGCATTTTTCCTTCTCCAGCAAAGTAGTGTCACTAACCCCGAATTCCCATGTCATCTATGTTGTGGATTGCACCGCAATACTTACCAAAAATTATCAGTTTTGCGAGTAGTAACCGCAAGGAGGTATATGAAGAACTTGGTAATTTCTCAATTTTAACATTAATGAAAATAGTTTTTCAATAAAACCATTTTGTAAAAAAACTATCATTTTGTTCAAAATGTTTAAAATGTCCCAACAAACCATAAACAAAAATAATGCTTTTAATTTAAAATATCAAAACTGCAGTTTCCACTAACTGTGTACCACAGCATAACTAACTGTTATTTTTTTCATTTTAATTTTATTTATTTTTTTTTCTAACAATAACAATATACTGTTTTGAAGTATTGTCGCACTTTATTCCAAGCACATAACACATAATATGAAAAAGCATGTTGAGATGAAAAACTTTCTATAGTTTTATTTTATTTATTGCTTTTTGAGCTTTTTTATTAGCAAACTTTTTATACTTATTCTAATAGGATTAAAAATATAAAACAAACATGAGAATTAAATAAATCTTTCGTAAAATTAATTTTAGTTTTATTTAAATCTGTTTATCTGATTTGTGAGTATGAGGATATTATCATTATTTATGGTTTTTTCTAAATTTTACTATGGTTTTATGGAAGAATAATAAGAAAATTTAGTTAAGAAAATAAAACCTATGATAGAACTATTAATCGTCATTGACAGAAAAATTAAAAAAAAATTTCGACGAGGTAACTTATAATTATTTCCTTCAACAGTTATATAATTATATTTATTTTTTCCTAAATTCAATCAGAAAACTACAACCGTTTTATGACCATATAATACAGTACTATTGTTAAGCCGCAATTAGACTATTGCAGAACTCTGCAATATTTCTGCAATGATAGTGTGTAAAATATTCATTGCAGAAAAATTTGGCAATGAACTCATTGCAAAACATTGCAATGACTCATTGCAATGTTTTGCAATGAGTTCATTGCCAAACTTTTCTGCAATTAATATTTTACACACTACCATTGCAGAAATATTGCAGAGTTCTACAATAGTTTAATTGCGGCTATAGAAGCAACTTTGGCAATGATTTAAAGATTTTTATTATGGTATTTGTCACTTCTTCTAGTCTGAATTCATGATCGAACACCAGGGACCCTATTCCCGAACAAATAAATGTGAATTTGGACAATATTGTGAAGTTTGTATTACAATACCGGTAACGGCATTAAACTGTAACGGTAACGATTTTACAACAAACCATTTTCACAATATTGTCTAAATTGAGTTTTTGAATTGTGAAATTCGTTTTCCGGAAAATCGTTACCTTTACCGTTTAATGTTATGCAATACAAACTGCACAATATTGTCAAAATTCACATTTATGTGTTCGGGAATAGGACCCCAGACTTGCTTATGGTTCGAGGACAATATTTCATTTCAAATATTTCTTTTTTGTCGAGCACTAGACATCTATCAAAAAATAATTTTTAGTTTAAAAAACATTAATTTTTGATGTCTAATTAAATTAATTAATTAATTTTTGATGTCTAATTAAATTAATTACTACCTATTAATTGATTGAGTTTAGAATATACATTAAAAATGACTGCATAAATTTGTAGAAATTAATAGATAGCAATTAATTTAATGAGATAACAAAAGTTAATGGTTTTTTGAACTCAAAATTATTTTAATATCTTTAATCATAAATAAATTTGAATATGTGGGATGCAGTAAAATTGGTGCCTTTTACATAGAATGTAAATTCAGAACCTTTTCTTTTTTTGGGACAAATGATCAAGATTAACACAACTATCTCATTGGTCAGGTGTATTAAAAATCATCCCTAAACTTTTTCATAGTGAATTTTATTTTACTAATACAATTGAAGTTCCTTCTGTAAGTGCAAACTAATTTGTTTTCTTCATATCTGAAATGTAAGCAAGACTGAATCTTGCTTTGAACAGACTTGGAATATGCCATAATATTGCCTAGAGTCTTTTACAGGAATACCGAAAAGATGCCATCACCGCCTGAAGATTTAAACGATTCGAACGATTTGATTGGCTATATCGTTCTATTGGAGATAAATATTGGGTTTACTAGTTGGTCCGCAACTTTCCTTATTGTAAGAATCAAAGCAAAAATGTTGTTCTTGTCTATTTAACTCTTCCGTGTTCACGGATGTTGAGCCCTTAAGTTTCCAAAATTGTGTGGCTCAAATTTTACTGCAGTTTCTGGTACCTACCGTCTGGTCCACAAGCCAAATCAGTGAGATATCACTAGATAAGGTGATATCTTACGGCTGCGGCTGCTGGCGTATGAACTATATTCAGCCAATAGTAACACAATAGCTCTTCTAATATTATTTAATCTAAGTAGGTTACAGTGGATGACATAGTTATTGGAAAGCCAATGTTTTGTTAATGCACATTTTTAAAACAAATTTGCTGTTTACACAACCAATTTTTGACGTATATGCAAATATGTCAAATTGTATTTTTTTTGTTGGTTTTAATCTCTGAGACTCCATATTTTCTACCCATAGTCGTGGGTAATTTCATTTGATTTAAAATTACGCAAGTATTCCAAGTTTAGTTAAATCTATAAGGGAAAAAATTCCTCCATAAAAATAGTTTCTCAGAAAAAAAATTGCCAGAAAATTTTTATAATATAATTTGAGAAAAATTACATAATTTAAATAATTTTTCATACCATTAAAAAATATGTCTTGTCCGTTTTAAAATACTTTACTGAAAATAACTCAATAAATTTAAATTACTCTCGTAATTATTGTCATTAATAAAAAAATTTATTTAAAAAATTTTATTTAATTTTTTAAAACTAAATTTTTCTTTCTTCTAATAAATTTATAATATATTTTCTACCAGAAACTAATCCTAGAAAAAAGATAGGCACAACATAAACTTTAACCAAAACATTGATTCATAAGAAAAAAAACCTGACCTTACTTGAAAAAACAACAATAAAATCGTAAATCTGTATTTTTATTGTCATTTATTGTCAAAACAACCTACGCTAGGAGGCACGACAAATAAGGTTTCTGATGCAATAACCAGTAAGAATTTCAGTATATTTAGATAACACAAAGACCGAAAACAGGCTCGTTTAATTTATTCATACTATTTCCGCATAAAATAAAATACTCTCTAGCACCTTTCTGATTTTACAATACTATAACTTTTAATTAAAACCCTCTATAGTATATAGCGTTGATGTACATAGACGCTTTATTTAATATATCTATCTATCTATGTTTCTTTCTATATATATAAAATTCTCGTGTTAATTTTTTAGTAATTTTTCAAAACTGTGTTAAACTTAACTAATATTTTCAAAGATGGCGCTGTTGCTTTTTATATAATTGACTTTTTATCCCATTTCTACCTATCCGAAATTAATTATAAATGAATGTACCTGAAATATATTAAAACTGATGCTGAGAAGTAAATAGTGAGAAAAATTATGTGAAATAAAATGCATGTTGTATAGAATTCGTAAAATAATAATTAACTTTTTATTTTTCTTCTAAGTTGTGTAATAAAAACAATATACATTTATTAATAATATAAAATAATATAAAAGAAATTAAAAATATAAAATAACTTTACATTGCATATTAACGGCTTATCTGAAAAATCCTAGTTTTAGCTGAATTAGAATATATTTTTGTGTTTTGCAATGTTTTTTTCATTTTTGGGTATGAACGCATGAAATGATTGTGTACCTTTTATAGTTACATCCTCTCTGTATCTTGCTTCTAGCTGTGACTTCATTTCTATATAATAATTTTTACTGGTATATGGTGAAATGAAATTTGTTTTTAAGGTCTATCAACTACCTTTCTAATGAGCTATAAATGACTTAAATCGGTTTAGTCAATCGTTAGCAATCGTCAGCCAAAGATACTAATGTTGCATTTCATTTTTCGAAAGAAAATTTTTATTTTGTCATTGACTATCTGTGTATGAAATTTCATCGAAATCAGAGGGGGTCGGGAACATCGATGTTGCGGTGACGTGGAATTGCTCATATTTATTATTTTTTTAGTCGACTTAAAAAAGAGGAGGTTCTATGTTTGATTAAACGAGCAGAGCAAGTCGAAGGATACCCTGGCATAAGCAAAGAAACTACGATAGGCAGACTGTACACCGTGCATCCCAATCAAGATGAATGCTTTTTTCTTAGCATATTATTGATAAAGATAACCGGTCCTAAGTCCTTTCAGCAATTGAGAATTGTCAACGGCATTACACATAAAACTTTCCGTAGTGCGTGTTAAGCTTTGAGTTTATTGGAGAACTACCATAACTGGGAAAAATGCATTAATGACGCGTGCAGCACATCACATCCAAATCAAGTTTGTGCTTTATTTGCAATGATCTTGATCGCCTGCTCTCCTTTATTTCCAACAAAGTTATGGAAAAAATATAAATCACAAATGGCTGAAAATATTTTACGGCGTATATCCAAGGAAAATGCCAATATAAAAATATAGATTTTACAAAAGTGATTTAGAATTGCATCGTGAATAAAATTACCACATGAATGATCTTTTGTCGTATGTGCATTCAAAAGTTCCAAAGCTAACGTTTGACCAAAAAGCCATTTGCGATTAACTAATGCAAAATGTTAATAATGGGTTGGAGGAATCCTTTTCTTGGATGCGCCAGGAAGAGCTGGCAAAACATTTCTAATCAGACTAATTCTAGTCGCAATTCGATCACAAAATGACAAAGCTTTAGCTCTTGCGTCGTCCGGCATAGCTGCGACATTGCTACCAGGTGAAAGAACTGCGCATTCCGCTTTGAAATTGCCATTGAACATGCAATTTAATGAACCTTCCACATGCAAAGGATCCGGAATGGGAAAATATTCCAGAAATGTTATACAAAAAATCGATTGCAGCTCTTAATCTATCATTGCAAGATTTGCGTGAAAATCACGGACAATTTGGGAACGCATTAATTTTGCTAGCAAGAGATTTCAGACAAACATTACCTGTAGTTCCTCGATCGACACCAGGAGGCTCGAAACCATGAAATAAATGCTTGCCTTAAATACTCTACTTTGTGGCGACACGTAAAAAGGTTAGAATTAACTACAAATATGCGTGTCCTGCTTCAAAACGATAAATCAGCTGAGATATTCTCACATCAATTGCATCAATTTAAATAAATAATTTAAACAAACATCAGAAAACAATAATACACAGGACGATCACTATAGATTATGGTTATGTTTTGACAGTTAACATTTTCCCTTGACTTTTACGCGCTTTGTCATCATTTTACGATTCCATTATGTCGAAATTCGCAAATCATATATTTTACCCGCAAAGCGTAAACTTTTCAGACTATTTACACGAGAAGCGTATTTGTGCACCGAAACCCGTCGACGCGTTAATAAATACGCGCTGTCATCGAAACAGTTTTACGCTCTGTAGTATATGCACTCGGCGCGTGTCGTAAATTTGACGCTTCCAACGCGTATACGATTCACGTGTATGAGCACTTTAAGAATCATGATTGGCTGAGTGAACGAGTTATTCTTGCGGCAAAAAACTAAAATGTCAATGAATTTAACAGTATAATTCAGTCTTATATTCAAAGCGAAGCAGTCACATACAAGTCCGTCGACACTGTCATGAAAGCAGATGAAGCGGTTAACTATCAAACAGAATTTTTGAATTCACTTTATCTGCCAGAGATTCCACCGCATGTATTGCAATTAAAAATCGGCGTGCCAATTATCAAGTTACGAAATATCAATCGTAGTAGCAACGTATAGTAGAAGCAACAATCTGGACTGGACATTTCGAAAGTGAAGATATCCTCATTCCTCGCATACCTATGATGCCAACGTTTCAATTTTAATTTAAAATATTGCAATCCCTAATTCGATTGGCATTTGCAATTACCATCAACAAAGCTCAGGGCCAAACATTAGAAGTGTGTGGTTTAGATCTAGATACCGATTGTTTAATTTAAACAATCGGTATCTAGATCTAAAAACATTGTATATCCTCAAGCATGAAATTAAACATATTATAGAAACGAGTGTGTTCTATTTTCTTTATTTCTTATATTTAACCAGACTGAACCACTGCAACGTGTGGCCGGGTCCAGCTAGTAGCTTATATAAATTTATATATTAATTTAATATTTTTATTTAAACCCTAATTTTATCGAATCAGCCTTTTTATTTTTAATTAATAATTAATATACAATAAATTATTTTCTTCAAATGCAAAAGAGGTGTTCCCCACGGTTCCGTCCACCCTTTTCTCGAAAATGCCGATAAAATTGAAATTTTAACATTTCTAGTTGAAATATTTTCTTTTTTTTTCTCCCACTGAAATACAATTTAAGCCATTTCTTTTTGATCGGAGAAATGGGCGCCTGCAAGAGTTTATAAATTGCCGTGGCCAATTTCTCCGATGAAATAGAATCTGCAAATCGACTGAAGTAATTCACTAGTGTAATTTTGACAGTTGCCGCTGAAATCAAATTACAGTTATTTTGTTTTTTTAAATATTGTTAAATAAATTGTCGAAAAATTAAATTAAATTTGATTTGAGTTGTGATTTTATTTAAATAAAAATAATGCATTTAAATTTGGGAAGTATACGATAGATGTCCGAAAAATTTCTTCGGTCAAATAGCCAAAATTATATTCTAGTGGAAGAAAAACAAGCAAATATTTAAGTTAGAAATGTCATAATTTCAATTTTATTAGCATTTTCGAGAAATGGGCACGGTGTTTGAAAATTTATAAGAAAGAAGATTCATAAGAGCATTTACAAATGCTTGACTCCACTTTTTCGATATTTTTCGGTACTATGGGTCATATGATTCTAAATAGCCATAAAACTTAACTTGAAGTGAAAACTTCTTCAGGCGGATGGGGCGATTTTGTACAGTAAAATTTTATGTATTCGCATCATCGTCAGGTTGTGATCATCACGCAAAATAAATAAATATTAAATAAATATTAAAAGAGAGTGAGATAAATTGTAATCATATGTGAGAAAGAAATTGTAACCATTTGTTATTTATTTTTTTATTGAAGAGAAAACTTCTTTAGGTTTAACAAAAGGGGAATTGCGAGGTTTAATTCCGGCTACATAATCATGCAGATTCGTAAAGTTATTTTCCCCGTCCAGTACAAATACAGAACTGCGCGCAATAAAAAATATGAGAACGGATTTAAATGCATGTAATATTACTAAAAAATGTAATATATTACTAGAATACAACGACTCATTGTTACCCCCAAGGTAACGGCGATTGTTGAACCAAACAAGAACACCAACATCAACGTTGCATCACAATACCAATAACGTTGCGTACAATTGACATGCAATGGCTGAATTACAATGAAAAAACAACCAATTGTTGATCCATTAGTAACGGCGATCGTTGAATCAAAAAAATGCGACTGTTGAATGGGACATAACCGTATCCAATGATATTGTCAAAATTGTTGAATTTGTAAAAAAATAGCCAATGATGCAGTAAAAATTACCTCTGCACCCAATAAACCTGCGACTGTTGAGAGTTGATGGTGATAAAGTTGTCATCTGTTGCTAATATTGAACGGCCGCATCTAGTAAGGTTAAGTGCTTGTTGATGTAATATAACTGTAAAATAAATTACATTAATTTAATGTTGAGGATGTAGTCGAGACTAACTGTTGTGATGGTGTTTTTACTGTGTTGATGAAAAGGTTGTTGCTGCACAAAACAACATGTTACATACAGTTTGTCGGTTCCTTTTGTCTCGTTACGCATTTGTTATTAAGATTTTAATTTATAGCAGATACCAAATTATTTTTAATTTACTAAAACCAAGGTCAAAGGAATCACTATAATAACATAACCAATTTTATGTAGGCATGTTTTAATGTTATCACAAAAAATGAAATAAAAGTAACTTTCGATATATTTTTGGTTCTACTAATTTTTGATTAAATTTGTTTTAATCCCAAGACTACAAAATTCGTTTAAAACAATCAAAACAGGATTTATAATATTAACCAACAGTACTAGGCATACATATTTTGTTTTATTTTATTTTCTGAAATTCACTCTAAATTGGTCTAGTCATCTAATTAATAGTTTTACATATGTAATATTCATAGTTTTACATATGTAATATTCACAATTTTTAAATCATTATCAACAGTATTATTACGTTTTTCAACCTTACTTAGAATTGACCTTACTCACAATTCTATAAACGAGCTCCCAACTCTCTTCCTGGATTCGATCACTGATGGTAAGCACAAAAACCAGGTTTTATTAAGTATACGACTCCTTAGTTATTCCACAACAACAGGAAAACAATACACCAAGCAATATTCCTAACTAGAATATTCTTTCAACAGCCAACGGTGGATTGTAGAATTTTCCAGTTCAACAGCTTCCAAAATAATAAATTATTTCTACTTAACAACAATTAAAACTTTATTCACGATTCAATTTAAAAGTAACTCTATTTACACAATTTAATATGCACGGTACAGCGTTTCGTTTACAATTAATTTTCTTTCTGCCTAAAATACCTACTTAAATACTAAATTCCGTACAATCTAGAAAAATCGAACATCTTTAGTCTAGAACGTTCCATTAACAAAATTACCTAACTGCAAAAAAGGTTATAGAAAACAAATCCAAAAAAAATATTTTTGGCCTTTCCAAGAAAAATAACAACAATAATATGGGTTTCATGGTCATTATTGTTATTTTTACATTCTGTTGATTGTTGATTATGAATTTGTTTACGTAATTTTGTACAGGTTAACTTCATTTAAGTTGAATTGAATAGAAGTTTGTGTTATGTTTCGTTATGATATTTTTATAACCGTAGTAAAGAAATTTTAGAAAAAAAAACATTCCTAGTATTAGAATAAATTTTTCTAATTTGCACTATAAAATTTGCTATTAATTATTAATTTATCTAAATTTTCTAATTTATTTTATTTAGCTAATAAATTTAAATGGTTGAGATCCATCGAACTGCCTGTCTTCATGTACACTCGTACCAGAATATATCAACCAAAAACATGATGAATACACATCATATGAAAAACCAATACAGCAAAAAAAAACAGTGAAAACAGGGCTTAGTAATGTAAAGAAAAAACGATAAATTATATCGATAGCGTTGATTCGTTAAAAAAAACTTCTTCAGGGCAGATGAATTATTATTAAAGGTAACAGCTTTGTAAGAGCGTTGGGCGATTTTGTTTGGGGAAAATTTGATTATTTGCGTAATCGTCACGCTGACGTTATATATTAAAAGAGAGTGAGATAAATAGTATTATTTGCTATTTTCTTATTTCTTATTCTTGTTTTCTGGATTAATAATTTTACTTTTCTTTTCTCATACAATAATCGGAAGATAAAAAAACACTGCTGTTTCACAGTTTTAACAGTCTTACACGTCTTGTCAGTCCTCAATGCTGCCATCTTTTTTTTCTTTTAAACTTGCTGGCCTAATGCGGTGAGTTCAAAAACTGTTGAGCAAAATGGTGGTTGTTTCCGGTCGAAGGGTTAAAGAAGAAAGTTATTTTCGTTTGTTTAACCGAATCAAGTAGGGTATAAATTATAATATGAAAGGGTTGTGTATGAATACTCGTAATTATATTTATTTTTATAAGTTCAATGTTAAGTTGGTCGTCCCTTTCTCTTGGTTCCAAGCTTTATGGAATGAAAATTTTAAAAAAATACACAGAGGAAGATTGATAAATTTTTAACGACAAATATAGCGAAGTGTCAAAAAATTTTATGTGTTATTGAAGTTATGTGAGTCGAAAACTGAAGATGCTGCAATATTTTATTTCCCCGATATAGTAACTTAACATTCTTCCTCAAGCTGATCTACCACAACATTATTCGTACCAGTGAGGTATCCAATATCAGTTGTGACAGAGACTGACTCTGATCGTTTCTGAGCGAGCAGATAACTAATAACTAAACAAATTAATATATAAAAAGAATTGCAGCTCAAAAGCGACAGTTAAGCATTGTCCATAAAGTCGTCAAGTTAATAAAACCCTGAATTATCTGAAGGTAATCGACCAGTTAAATTGGGGTAGCCTCAGTTTTATGTATAGAGCTCCCTCAATAACTTGTATTTTGAGATCAACGCGCAAAAGATCAACGCGCACACTACCAACTTTAGCAAACATCGTACATCTACGCGTAAAAAAGTCTGTTTCTTCATATGTGTCAGTCACTCATTTTTGAATAATTTAAACATTTTAGTCTCCGGTTTCCGTTGTTGTGAAAAAGATAGTAATCCTACTGTGTAAATGAGCATGCTGTTACGATTGAGATCGAATATCAAATGAAATTCAGTTATAAAATCATCACCTATAAAATAATATGTCGGTTTATTAACTGACGCTACGACAGAGAAGCTTCGTAATTCGGATATGCAAAACTGTATTGCCAAAGCTAAGTCGACAAAAGTTGACATGAGATTTCCTGTACGCGTCCATTACGATGGCGAATTGCAATTCGAAGTTAGTTTCCCAGACCAATAGACGGCTTGTAGTCTGTGTTTAGTTCGAGTAAGCCGATTTTCTTAGCTGTCCGACTTTAGCCCTTGGTTCGAATTTTCAATAAAACTTTGCATTTGAGCTATAAAGATTGAACGAGGGAGGACAGCCTGAGTGCATCTAAAACTGCGCTGTATTTTTGATTATCGTCTGTTAATTCCTTACTGTGAAAAAGTTGTATCGGAATTTCTACTAATTAGAATACAAAAGAGAATGGCAAAAAAACGTTTAACGCGATGAGAAAAAGAATCTATAATATTAAACGCAAATAACGAACATTTACTAAGTTTTGTTCAACTATTCTTCTAATGGCTATTATTATTTATAAGTAGACAAAACAAACTGTAAAACTACACTTGTATGTTATATTGTTGAAAAAATTTAGGGTAATGATATGTTTATATTGGGTGTGTAATATATGGATTGTAATCTCCTTCCAAATCAATGTCACAATTATTTATTTTGAATTTTTAATATATTTATTCTCTTCCATTTAATTATATCAGCTTTATTTGTATGTTTTTTCGATAATAATAGTATGTATTATTGTATTGTTTTTTAACCTATAGCCTAATGAACTTAACCTAGTGCCTAATGAAACTTTTATTCAATTGGTATGATTCCAATTGGTCAAATTATTTTGATTTCATTAAAATTATTTTCAAATTATAATCACATTTGCTTTGATAAGTTTTGTTCAAAAATCAAATTTTGAGTAATTCTCTTATTTCGTTTAGTTGAACTTGGTTGATTGTATGAGAAGGGCGTTTTTTATCATCAGGGTTTTTTTATTAAGAAATTTGATTTATCAATTAAAACAATAAAGATTTATTGTTTTAATTGAAGAAAATGTTTTTATTTTTTATAATACACAATTCTTTTTTATAATAAAATCTTTGTCAGAGAATAAAGTATTGTAATCGATTCGTGAATAATGAATTTTATTCTCTCGCAAATTAAAATTCTCGCTCGTGCCTCGCTCGAATTTTAAACTTTTGCTTGAGAATAAACTACTTCATTATTCACTCATTGATTAAACTACTATTTGACATCAATACCGATCGTATTTGTCTATCTAATCGTGCTTTTATTAATTCACTACATATTCGAAATGGTCAAAAAATTAGTTTTATTAGTCCTTAACGACTTTAACAATCAAATATAATAATATTTATCAATATATACAAATATTTAAACATTAGACAAATCTACGTCGTAGAAGGTCAGTTCTTAAAACTCTACTCAAGTAAATTATTATTATCGTCAATCTTATTTTCAAGGCTGCTTCGTCATGATTTGCGTATTTATTAGCTTTGGCGTATTGTTTATCATTAAGAGTGATTCGACAGCTATTTATTTGCATATTAATATTATTGGATTTTAAATTTAGTCAATTTGAACCTCAAAAATCGATTAATAAGGGATGTGTTAGGTAAGATAGAAAACGTGATTTTCTAGGAAACAACCAACCTTCCCATATATCATCAAACGTTCTTGATAATAAACTAAACAATTCTTAAACAAACCGGCAACACAACAAAGTCATTTAGAATTAAAAGTTGTTTTTTGATTCAATTTAAAACAAACAAATCGAACCCGATTAACTTGATTTAAGAAAAGTTCAATGAAAACAGTTTTTGTTTATCAATGTTCTTCCTGGTGTTCTCACAAATGCTTGTAATTATGTGATAACCGGATCAGTATAATATATAATGTCAAAATACTCTTTCAAATTTGCCCACTCAACTTTTTTACAGTTGTTCACATGGCTCTTGGTGTGGTAGCGAATAAATCGTTCATACGTGAGCTGAAAAAGAAAAGATTTCTCAAAATCCATAATTAGACTTAAATAGTAGCTTAGGCTTACCTTAGTTATGTAATAGACATGTAAAAGCCTTTGAGATTTAAGTTTGTTGGCTACTAAAAGGAAACAAAAGTTAATGGTTTAAAATCAAATATTTTCTAGGAAATTTTTATATTAGGACAAGCCGGTTACTTTTGTTACACCACACCTCACTTAAATCTGTTTGTTTCAAACATGATCTGATGACTGATTCTATCTTTCTATAGCATGAGGGACATTTGGGACATTTTTGAATTTTGATTAGTTAAGTCTGCAACTAGCATCTTGCCAATTGTCAATCTCTTAGCTCAGAACCTAATGTTATAAACATGTTTGCTAAAGCTCTAGAAAACTATAAAATCAAATTTAATTTTGGAAGAGTGTTATGGATCCTCGGTTTCGTCTGGTAAGGAATGGTATGGAATACCATGACACAGAAAAACTTAGGAACAAAAATCTTAACGAGATGGCCTAGGAAGTTCCTCAGAGAGACTTATTGGCCTCCAGGAAATGGTATATCGAAAGGAACTACTATAAAATCACCGATCGATCAACATCTTTGAAATATCTACCCGGAATGGCAAAAAAAAACCAGAAGTGAGAAGTAATGCCACCAGGGTTTTGTTAAGCGTGGATCATGCATTCAGCGAAATTATTATGTGATTGCTTATAGATTACAATCATATGAGGACACATGATGGAGGTTGGAGTAGAAACTGGTCCTACTTTTAGGTTTGGTTGAATTTCGTTTTGATGAACGCAAACCGGTTCTTAGGTAGTGAAAAAGTGCTTAGCTCTCCATGGTTCAGAAATAATATGCTAGAAGCACACTAAGATATTTAGCTATAGTGTAATGAACACTGGCTATAGTGTAATGAAGACTGGCTATAGTGTGATGAACACCTTCTACTGATGTCACTATCAGGAAACAATAGGAGGACTGCGTGCCATGCGAGGTTTTATTCCAGCGAGCTTTAGCCATGTGTGTTCGAGAAGTAATATCCTCAATTCAGTCCAAATAATCGACATGCACGCATTTGAAACTAGCCTGTAAACGTATTTAAATAAGCCAAACAAGTAGCGAAAACTCTGACGACCTCAAAAGCCGAAGAAAGCGAGATCATCACACACACCCATACGATCACAATTGTTACATTTTAAAAAATTAAATAAAGATTAAAATGTTGCACTCACAGTGGCTCACATTTAGATCTCCCTCTTCATGCAATTAACAAGCCATCTTAATTAGCATTTCCCACAGGCGAAGTTTCTCTATCAAATCCATTTGGATGGTAGAATATTTATGAATATGACATCTAACGGTTTTATTTTTATGTCACTTGAATCCTTGGTTTGCGTATTTTATTTATATAAACAGTAATCTTACCCAAAAATAAATGTCATATAGTGGTCAACAATAAAACTCTTTTTTTTATTCTTTCAAATTTTAATTTAAAAATATTTAATACACCTTTTTTTATTTAGAAAAAAATTGATTTTGTAGTTTGTTTTTTATTTTCTAATATTTTTCTTATTTAAACCAAAAATTGTAACAATAAACTATGTACAACCAAAACAAGCTCACTCAACTAACCATGTCTTTTATGTTTTCTCATCCAAGCAATTTAGGTAATTCTTACGGTATAAATTAAATCCGTTTTCACAAAATAAAATTAAGTTATTTTATTTTGTTTCCTTTATTTTTTTTCCGGTTTAAATTACTAACAAAAAACACAATAAATTAAATTGTTTTAATAATTTTTTTAATTGTTGATGAACTACTTAAATTATTATTATACAGCGATTCCACTCGAAACCGACCAGATTTTGTCCTCATCCCCTCCGATTTTTGAGAAACTGTGAATAAATGTTCTCTATATTAAAGAAATACGAAAAATGATTTTTGTTTTTTTTTTGCAGGGCTATACTTTTTGGCAGGGGCGTGTGATGTTTTTAGGTTTTCGCAAAAATGAAAATTTTAAAGACCTGTTACTCAAAAACTAAACAACCGATTTTAATAAACGTGGTCTCAAATGAAATAAATTAAATGGTTATTTTAAAAATACATATTTTTAGAATTTTATATTGTTAGTTTCTAAGCGAAAAATAACGATTTTTCGAAAAATGTGGATTTTTACCTCTTTCGACAACAACACTTATCAGATTTTTTATTTTTTTTTTGTAATTTTGATTATTTCTCAAAACAATAAAATAATAAAAAATATATGTTTATTATAGTTTTTAAGATATGATTTTTTGAACATTCCATTCTTTGACTATTTTAAAGCAAAACCTGTTATACAATCATAAAAGTCGTGCTATCATAAATAAAACACGGATATTCAAAAGTCCGAGGTGGGAGGGGCTAGATCATGTCAAAAAACTTCACGAAAAAATCTCAATTTCGAGAAAAATCATATACAAATAAAATACAACTTTTGTCCAAAAATGATATTTCATAATCAACTAACTGATATTTTCTAACTCCTGAAATAAATCCGAGGTGGGAGGAGCTAGATAGATAGAATATACTTGGTTTCTTTATGATAGCACGACTTCTATGATTGTATAATGATTTTTGCTTTAAAATAGTCAAAGAATGGAATGTTCAAAAAATCATATCTAAAACACTATAATAAACATATATTTTTTATTATTTTATTGTTTTTAGGAATAATCAAACTTACAAAAAAAAATAAAAAATCTGATAATTGTTGTTGTCGAAAGTGGTAAAAAATCACATTTTTCGAAAAATCGTTATTTTTCGCCTAGAAACTAACAATATAAAATTCTAAAAATATATATTTTTAAAATAACAATTCAATCTCTTTCATTTGAGACCACGTTTATTAAAATCGGTTGTTTAGTTTTTGAGTAACAAGTCTTTAAAAATTTCCATTTTTGCAAAAACCTTAAAACGTCACACACCCCTGCCAAAAAGTAGAGCCCTGCAAAAATAAACAAAAATCCTTTTTCGTATTTCTTTAGTATAGAGAACATTTATAAAATAAGAAGTAGAAGTTCTTAAAATAAGAAGTCTATACACTTTAATAATATTTTTTATTTTCTTAATATATTTTCTGTCTCTAAGAGACCTTCTTCAGAGAATTAATTCTGATTTTTTTTTCTAAAAAACCAGCAAATAATTTTTTCTTTAAAGTTTAAACTATATATTTAGATTAAATATAAATAATTATATATAAAACATGAGAACTATTCTGAGGCAATAATTTTCATCGACTCCCCTCAAAATTGCAAGTGTCCAATCCAAATACATATGTCAAAAAAAATTATGAATCAACAACATATCAAAAATGAGACACCAATCGATGAAAACAAAATCATTGCAAACAGGGTTGAGAAAGGTATGAATATAAAGACGGTAAGTTGTATTAATCGCGTTGACTCATGCAAAAGAAAGTTTTCCGGGTAGGTGAATGGTTTTCTTCTTTTTTTTATGGACAATAGCCTCATAACAATAGAATTAAAAAGCCTACATGGTTACCTCAACCAGCAGAAAAAACATCTGACTCTTTAAATTTACATTCTTCATTTCTCGTTAATAATTCTCAGATTTCCTACAAATATGTTATAGTGTATTCTACAATATTAGTTTAAAATTATATTTAATTACCACACCAACATCAGCAATATATGTTTTTATCCATGAATACTATAGAATATATGCTTTCCATGTGTAAGTCTTCCATTGTAACGTTATACATTCTCTCACTTGATGTAGAATGTAACGCAATCGTTACATTCTACAACAGTTCTATTAAATATTCCCCTAACAAAATAAAAACTTAACATTTGTTGGTATAGTAAAAGGTTAAAACGAGAACAATACATATATAAAATATAAAATAAAAAATTTAACATTTTCCGTTATGTCACTTGTTTTGTTTTTCTATGCTGTCTATGATGTTTTTCAATATGGTGATAAAAACTTTAGCAGGTAAACTGGAAATTGTTCGAAATATTTTGCAGTCGTGGATAAAATAGCATCTTGTATTTCCATATGATAATGGCAATTTATCACTCGGATGATTCGCTCTATTCACATCGCTCGTTCCGTGAAACATCATCCTCGTGAAGAATTGCCACCATTCTAAACTCATACAAGAGTCTACTATTCTTCATTTTCTCTCTATTGCACCTACACATTAGATCTGCAGCAGCATCAAGCGCTAACAGGCAGCGGTTTTTCGAAAAACTTAAAACTGGAAGCCCGGTCATCTATAAATCCTTTCGAAACCACCGAACCAAGTGAAGACCGTACCATATTTTGAACTGTATGCCAGATCTGTAGAGACAATTTATTTTCAAAATATAGGCTAGGAGCGGTATTGAACGGTCACTAGGTCTAGTGTCGGAAAAAATATATCGATATATCGTTAATTATTGATATATCAAATATCGTTTTTGGAATGATTACCGATATATTGATACTTATACATATTTATCGATATATTGATACATATCGGTATATCAATGCTTATCGATATATCGATAGTCAAAGATATATCGGTTTTATTTATATTTTTATATCGATGTTTTTTGTAAATTTTTTCTTGCTAATTTTTTGATTGATGTTGAATTATAATTTTAAAATCTTCATGAGTTGTGACTTCGAAGAAAGCAAAACCTCTAATGACGAACTTTGATTTTTAATAAAATGAATATTCCTTTTATAAAAAAATCGATATCAAAAATTCAGATAACTATTTATACGTATCAAAATATACCGGTGAGTATCGATATATCGGTTTTATCGATACATTTTACTATCGGTATTTTCGATAACTTTTTTAACTAATAAGTTAAGATATTATGGCACAGGCCATAGTTGGATCCAATAACTAAACAGACCATAACACTGTGCACCTCCACAACATTATTTCAAACTGACACCATCACCTTGAATTACTGTGTGGCAAAGGGAAATACAGCAACAAAGATATATATACGTTATTCCTGACATGCAACGCTATTGGCGCTATCTGAACGTGCATCGATTCAAAGCTAGTGTGGAAATGCTACCAAAATTTACAAAATATTGCAGTAACCAGTCTTCGGACTGGTCAAAAGTTTACTTAAATGTAATTTTTTTCATTGTAGAAATTTTGTTGTTTACTCTACCCCTCACTTTAATTCTCCACTTGACGCTTTTAAACTTTATATCGTTAGTGGCATTACTAATTATTATATCAGCTCCTGGCAATCGTAAAACCAGTTTTGACTTAGTTTATTAGTTCTCTTGCACAGCCGCTATCACGTATATTCATCACGTCTGAAATAACAAAAAACTTTATTTTAGCTGCAACTTTAGATTTTCATTCTCAAACATTTACTCACGATCCCACCGCTATCACCAATTAACTCCTAAATCGAATATTCTTAATAACTAGGGCAACCAAAAATATGCACTAGCATGTTTTTTTAACAGCACTTAATTAAAAAATGATTAAGCTTGAAATCTGTTTCAAGTAAAACTAAGACTTTTAAGCCCTACTTGTTAGAGCATATTTTTGCATATTTTACTCTAAAATGCATATAAATGCATATATCACCAAAAGTGCATATTTTTGTATATTTTGCAAAACCATGAGTTTTTTTTAGCTTTAATACATATATTTAGGGAATATTATTCCATATTTCACCAAAAGTCCGTATTTTTGTATATTTTTAAATAATTACCATTTTTTGTCTAAATTGATGGTGACAATATGCACAAAAATATGAGCATCTAAAAATTGGGCACATTTTACCATCGCGGCATCAATATTTAGGGTCCTGTCCTTTGAAAATGGAACACTAGTGCCAAGATTTTAGTGTTTACTGGACCTTTACAATAGGTTTTCTGAGCATCTATAGGTCCTATCAACCTAAGGTCTTAGAACGGCCATAAAAAGCTGTTAATCCTAGTTTTGTTTTGTCCTATTTTAAGCAGCTTAGTAATCGTATAAAAAATCTTGCCGCTTATTATGGCATTCAGATAGGTGTCATATGAGAGGTTGAGCTTTTTGGCTGTTGACACATTCCCGAAAATGCTTGTGTTGGGTTGTATGCGTCCCATCCCCTTAGCTTAGAAAGCATAGAATTTGGTAAATTTCAAAATTTGTAGAAAATTTAAGCATATACTAGCAATCTCATCTATAACATAGTAACCTCCTAGAAATTGGAACTAGAGCTCTGTGTTTTGAGGGGCAAGGGGTGGGAACCGGTCGAGTGGAATGTCATGTAGAAGGTTGATTTTTTCAAAAGAAGATTACAATTCTTTTAGGTAATTTGAATAACCCTTGGTTTCGTATATTTCTGAAAATGCGTTATTTTTATTCTGTACCAGATTTAACTCAGAACGTAATTCACCAACAATTATATAAAATTCACGCTAAAAGTAAATTAAATTTCAAAACGAAAACCACCTCTCTGCAATTTGTTGCTCTGTGTTTTAATGTGCTATAGGCTGCAAATGGAAAACGAAATTTTCGTTGACTCGTTTAAGTGTCAAGAATAGTTTAATATTTTAAAGATTTCAATTTGTGCAAAGTATTCCAATTTAAAGCATTCCATTTGAAAGCATTCCATTTGTACGCTGTACGGGCAAAGACTCTCTGCATTCTTTCGCTATGACAGTGAGTGATCTCTACAGTTTAACTGTTTGGCATTTTTGTGAGCAATTACGATCTCGAGTAACTTAGGAAATAATTTGAATTTTTTCAATTCAAATGTGTGGTTGAATTTATTTCAGAGAAAACGCGGTTTTTCTCTTGTACGGATTTCGGTTGTGATTCGAACTCTAAACCTTAGTAATGCCAATAAGTTCAGATCCTTTGGCAGTCACACTATCAACGAATGAATGATATTGCGAAGTTGAATCTTCAAGAATTACACTATTTACTCAAGTTGAATTCTCAACTGATATTAGACTCTTATCATGGAAAATATGTTTTTTGATGTAGCAAATTTTTTAAATTTTCTATGATTCCATGCAAACATTTTGATGAAACTTACGGCAAATTATATGAATTCTATGGTTTTGCGAAAAAAATTGCAGCAGTTCATTTATATGCAGTTCGGGCAGAGAAGCATTTGGGGCCAAAGGCGCATTCGGGGCCATGAGCAACAGTGTGAAGATGTTGTGGGAAATCAAGATTTGATCCTAACTTTTCGTCATCTATACAATTCGTATAGCATGTTTTTTAACGGACTCATAAAGAGCCAGGTAGGAGTGTACCAAACTTGACAACTTTTATTTTTTTCACATCTATTTAAGAATTAATTAAGAACTAATTTTTTAAGAAGCGCTCTTTTTTATCGGCCTTTTGAGGTCGTTACAGAGTAATTCATTGGAAATTGTGACTCCCAATAAACAAATGCTTACACATAATAATTGAACCATCGTTGTTGAGCCTTCGTTCTGCAAACAATCAGTAACTATGTTTGGGTGGAGTTAAAATTGACCAAATTTTGGTCACTACATATTTTAAGTTCTCGTTTTATTTACGACATGCATTTACCCATTTATTTGTTCATGCATTTACCCTTTGAAAATAGGAGAAAAATGACTTATGCAGTGTACTATCGTCTGCAAAACTATTTATTGGTTTAGTGCTGATTTCCAACAGTTCGTTGATATAAATTAAAAATAGAGTGATAGACAAAATTGTACCTTGGGCTATTGGTGTATAATTTGAAATATCACATTCCATTCCTTTTTTGATTACGAGCAACTTTCAATTGACCAATAGCATGAAAGAAAAATATTATATTTATAAAATTTGTGGAAGATTTTAGTTTAAGTCGCAAAAATTCTTTTGAAAATGTTTTTAGAATAATATGCGGGATAATGGTATGGAAACTTTGGTGATTTTAAACCGCCTTAAAAGTTTTTCAATCTTTTTCGGTTTGAAAAAAGTTCTTTCATATTAACTCCTGAAGACAAAATTTAGAGTACTTCTTTAGGAGTTTTAGTACGAATCACAGCGTTTTGCGAACAAATTATCTTTCATTGCAGGACCAGTGACGATTATATCAGCGTCAATTTAATGCAAATATTTTTGTTGGGGTTTCATTTTTGAAAAAAAAATTTATTAATCCCGAATAGAATGGTTTCGGTAATGTTTTGAGCAGAAACATTTACATCGTCGTTGTAAGAACAATAACGAATGAAATGGATAATTTAGAAATTTTTTTTTGGTAACAATTTTTGAGAACGAAAAAATTTTGGCAGTTTAAATTTTAGTAAAAAAAAATTACGGGGTTTTGGCAGTTTAGATTTTAGTAAAAAAATTTAATCAACTGATGTAATTAATATTTAATAGTTGTCAATATCTGCAGTACTACCATTACTGACACTCGTAATATCTCGGTTCTGCAGTATATGATAGCGGACAAAAGCTCAGATATATACTTTACTATCTCAGGCCAGCTAGCCCCGTAACTGTGATCAAAGCACAGCGACTTCTTAGGAACCGAATTAAAAACAAAACTCTGAAAACATATATTTCCATGGTTTCTTTCGGTTTTTAGAGCATATTTTAAATGCATAAAATAGTTTTTTTAGAGCATATTTTAAGCGCTTAAAATTGTTTTTATAGTGCATATTTTTGGTTGCCCTATTAATAACCGTCTGAAGTCATGATTAAAGGAACATCTCTTTTTTGCATTTAAAAAATTTATTGATTTTAGTCAATGATCATTAATAATAATACTTTCATTGATGTGTCAGTTTACGTTTACTAATAGTTGATAAGAAATTGTAATTTATTAATATAATCTACAAATGAGCCGTTCCAGTTCACCGAGATTACGTTAATTTAATTTAAAATTATGACAAGATATCAAACTAGAAATGTTACGATTTTTTTTTAAACTAAAAAGTTCAAATCAACATGCTTGTATGTCGAACACGATTTTTGAAATGATAAGAGCAGATAATTATTAGTGTGATAATGATAATTATTTGTTTAATTGACATACCGGCAACTCTTTGTAGTGTTATGTTGTTGATAACTGGAATTGATGTTTAGTTTGTAAAATATCGCATGATATTTTCTTTGCTTATTGAAATTATTTGGTCGCTCGAGCCGGTCGATTAAATTTTTTTTATTTTGCGAGCTGGTCCCTAGCTTTCTGTTTGACTTTTTAATTACTATAAAAAAATACAATAAAATACACTTATATTCAGTCATAGTTTTGCAGTCATGAGTAAATCAAAACCTAAAAATAATTCTGAAAATATTTAATAATTCAGTAGCTAGATGCAAGATTGGATATATGGGTTGTTTGTAGTAATTTCTTTTAATTAAAAATTCTAAAATTATTTTAAACAAATTAACGTTCCTTACAAAATTTAAGTTCAACTTTTGACACTTGTGTTCATGAAGAAACAATGGGAAAGAACTAAATAAATAAATTGACTTCCGTCTGTAACACAATTGTTCATTTTAGATTAGATACTTTTTGTTAAAAGGATATATTTTTTGAGGTTGTAAAATTAATAATTAAAACGTTTTAACTTCGTTCCTTAATTTAAAAAAGGAAAGAAAATCGAACATTAATAATTCGTATGAATGCGGATTTCATTGTTCAAATGTTGAATTATTTATATTCTGCCACAGAAGCTTTCAGAATATACAGATCATTTTTTATTGATGGAAATGGGTTTAGCTGAACATTTGGTGCATAAGAAGACAGAATAGAATTTTGTTATTACTATTTTATGTTTTTATAACTATTTATGTTAAGCAATATTTTTTGTCTTTAAGTTTATATTAACCTAAATCTCGTCTCTTGTAGTAAAAAATTATAGAAAAAATCAGATTGCAGATTGAAAAAATCGATGTTATGGTGATGTTGTTAACGAAAACTGTAATTGTTTTGTGCACAAAAAATTTTTAAAATGCATTTATATAAATGCCGTTATTGTAAAAATTTCGTGCAGCAAAAATAAAATAATGGAAATTTAATCTACTGATCGAATTCTAACAAAACCAGTTTATTAACGATATAACAAATAGAAATTATCCGAAACTATATTTACACGTCCAAAAAAACAATTCGGCAAAATTGGTGACAGCGGCGGGACTATGAGTATTAAAAATTGTTTTACTAAACTGAGATCTAATCGGCCAAGTAAGAAAAACAAATTTCGTAAAGAATACGTTCAACGATTTGTGTTTTGCGTTCACCAACAGTAATAAATCAAAAAGAGATCATAAATCTTATAGTGTAAATAATGAAATGAAAATTTAATCAAATTTAATGAAAATTAAATAACTGAATTACAAATACCATTGTAGTTAAAGGAAACTGCCAAAAATTTTCTGCCCTTCGAAATAATATTCATGCATTTTAGAAGAAGGGAAAAGTCAATGGGTTCTGATTTAGGGAGGGAGGGATACGGAGGGTAGTGCCACGATTCTGACATATCAATTTTATGAAAAATAAACAAAATATTTAATAAAAATTGACCGATACGAACATATAAATAATATCTTGTTCAGTATATATATTGTACAATTGCTATTTTTGTATCGTTAATGTTCGTGATTATTTTTTAGTTGTGACAACAGTTTATTATCTGAAACGGACCCTAGGAGAAGTGTGTAAATATTAGTAAAAACGTGAACTGCGGATGCTTGCTAACAAATTCTAGCCAACCAATTACTGAAATTGATGTTGGGGTGGGTTAACAGTTTGAGTGCCACTGGGGCTATCGAGAATTTAGAAAAAGAGGTGGAAAATTGTAGAATAACTATTACCGCAGTGCAAGATGCAAGACAGTAAAAGTCACACACTTTACACTCCAAAAAAATGTTAACAAAATTTAATAAATTAGATTAGATTAAATTCAATGGTGATATCTCGAACGACGACCAATGATCTATTGCACCCCACCCGTCTACTCCATAGTGAATACCCAGTTAGAGCACCTCATTCAATCCAGCTTCTATTAGGCACTTCAGGATATAAATAGAATTAAACTTATGCAGGTCATACCCGTCAAACCCCCAGATTAAACCTTCTCATGTAGCCACAGTCTTTGAGAAGATAGGCTGGAGCCCCCTTCATCTAATAAACAGAATCTACATTCGTCTCTCTGCTCTACCCCAATTTGCTTTAGGTGTTTTTTAATCAAATCTAACCATCCACGTCCACCTCTCCTTACTAATTTGTCGAATTTTCCATTGCCTGGGATGCCCGCATGACCAGTAGACTGTTACATCCAGTAAACTGTTACATTATTACCATTGGAAAGTTTGTTTCACTTGTTCATATACATTCCACAATCATTTTGGATGTGATGCTGTATGAACTTAGCGCCTTAACTGTTTCTTGGATGTCCGACAAGGTGATAATTCTATTGTTCTGATAATTTCTTCCTAAGCTGATGTGTACACATCTTTCAATTGTACATATCTTAGCCTGGAAAACGCTAGGGTGGGTGTCCATGAACTCAAAGTATTTGGTTTTCGGTCTAAATCCCTATCTCGGTTTTTCATTCGCCATTCGCGTACTATTTGATTACATCGTTACTCAGATGGTACGTAATGAGCGCACTGCTCCACTCCGCTTTGTTGCTCAACTGCGATGTTTATTTCTTCATTCCGTCCTTATAGGAAACTCAAGCAGGAGGTTCTCTCTTAAAATACTTAAGATAATTAGACTCGATGAACTTTCTCTTTCTCATACTCTGCATGCTAACTTTCGGTACAGTTTCTCTGGCTATGTGCTCTTAATCTGCAAGTTGAGTGAAACCCTTCCTAACAGCATTTTCATGCCTCATCCCGACTTCCAACCTTCAATCTCTAACAAATAAACCGTAGTCTCGCCCTTCTAGCAGCGCGAGAGATTTCTGCCTGGTCTCCCCAGTAATCTTTGGAACTAAGAAGGTTGTCTTGTGAGGAATAAACTTACCACTTTAGGAAACACACGCGAGCAACACTCTCGAGCAACCACCACATGACCCGGTTTGAAGTGAATATCACGATCCTGTTTTTAGCGCATCATATCACCGTTTGATTTACCAACCCTGCTTAAATTAACCCTAGCTCCTCCGGGCTTTCAACATCGTTGGAAGAAAATCTTGAGATAGGTTAGCCACTTTATTAAGATTTAGGGATTAAGACTAAATTCGATGGTGATATGTCGTACTGCGACCAAAATGATCCATTGTATCCCACCCCACTACTCCCTGGTGAATACTCAGTTAGAGAACCTCCTCCAATCCAACCTCCCTTAGGAATTTCAGAATATGGAGAGGGTTAAGCTTATGCAGGTAATGTCCATCAATGTAATACTTCTCCAGATCCTTCTCTTTGTAGATCAAAACTCCATAATCTTTGAGAAAATGGGCTGGGTCTCTTCTTCCAATAGACCGAATCTACATTCGTCTCTCTACGCCACTCCAATCTTCATAAGGTATTTTCTTAGTTTACGGTGTCCTGTAAGAACCCCTGTCAGTATTCTCAGGTTGATCCTATTCAACCTAAAGCACATTACTGCTCTCTTTTGATTGAACAATCCAATCAACTCCTTGGACTGCCTTAAGTCCGTGGTGTTGTTCCAGCTTTTGGACCTTCATAACTGCTTCCCTCATCCTTACATAGATAGCTTTGACCTCAATCCACAAAGGGGTTCCGAGCCGACAAAAGATGTTAAAGCACCTCGCCTTGGCAATTTTTCAGCTTTTTCATTAACTGCGATACTCGAATGACCAGTTATCCAGTAAATTTAACTTTGTTCTTGTTCCCAAGCTTGTTTTGCTTGCTCACACAGTCTCCAACAATTTTGGATGTGATGGTGTATGAGCTTAACGCATTAACTGCCTCTTGGCTGTCCGACAAGATGGCAATTCTCTTGTTCTTATATATCGTTCCTAAGTTAAATTTTGCGAACCTTTCAATAGCACATATTTCGGTCTGGAAGACGCTTAGGTGCTCATGGGCTCAAACTATTTGGTTTTTGGTCCAAATACACCTATACCCCTGCCTCGGTCTTTGAACCATCCGCATACCATTTGATCAGTATGGTTTCCATGGCTACGCTTTTAACCTGCAAGTGGAGTGGAACATGTCCTAACAGGGTCTGAACAGGACTACCATAGTACTATTCAGATTGCAGAAGTGCATCTGGTGTCTTCCAGATTCAGTCCTCTCTGTATAATAGCACAGAGTGCTTCTTCAAACTCACCTCTGGCAATAATGACAGTATCGTCCATGTACCCCAGACATTTAATGCCCAGGTTACTCAATACAACTAGAATTTCATTCACTACCAGACTTCACATGAAGGGTGATAAGACCCCATCTCGCGGACCTAGTAGTGCCAAGGCTGATTGCACAATCATCAGCCTTGGTTTCTGCTAGTTCTCAGCATCGCAGTTGTGGTGCTATCAATCAGGAGTAGTGCTATCAACCCTTTTCCCACTTAAAGTCTTCTTGACCGCTCCTGTAAGGTGTTAGCAAAAGCTCCTGCAATGTCTAGAAAGGCACAGACAGCAACTTCTTTGTTTTTCACTGCATCCCTGTTTCTTTCGATAAGCAGAACCGCGGTTTTCGTTGATCTGCCCATTCTGTGTTTTGACTATCTTGCAAAGGCGATCTCAGGGTTCGTATGCTTTTAACATGAAAAATGTTAACCTGATGGGTCTATGAGACTTCGCCTGGGTGACATATTTCTTTCCAGCTTTTAAAATAAATATCACTTTTGCCGTTCTCCATGGTTTTGGAATGTGCTCAAGTGCCAGACTGCACTGTACCCTCTGCAGGAGGGCTGGAACTATTCCGTCCACCAGGGACAATTCCGAGTACTTATGGTCGACATAAAACGGTCTTCCGTAATCAGTGAGGCAGCCACCCTCCAGTCCTCTAAGCTTGGTCTTTTACTCTTCTTCTTCCTCGCGTTTTCTGAACACGCGTTTATGCCTCCCGGAAAATGTGTTTCTAGAAGAAGAGCAATTCTCTGCTGCTCTTCCTGCATATTCGTTCTTCTCCTTCATCCGGTCTTTTAACAAAGTTTACCTCGACAAAGTCGACATTGTCCTTTGCCAAAGTTTTATGGAGCCTATTACAGAAGGTTCAAAAGATGTCCCTCTTGCCCTCCTGATTTCTTTATTGTAGGTGGTAAGCACCTTCATATACTCTGGCCAGTTTCTGGATTGTTTTTCTCTATTAAAGAGCCTTCGTACTTCTGTTCTTATTTCTGAACTCTTTGCTCCACCAAAACGCGTCCCTCTGCTATTTTAGTGACTGGGCAGCTGGCTTCGAACGCCTTGGTGATTGCCAGGTTTACCTCCAATACAGCTTGTTCCAGTGCGGCATATTGTTTTAATGCCCCTCTGACCGTTACTAGCTGTAGCCCTTCTGACAGATTCTCCTCAAATTGATCCCACCTTGTGTTCCTGGAGTTCCGAACCAGAAGTGATTCCTCTTTCGTACTGTACTGTTAAAACGGAATCATTCTATGATCCAACAAGAAGGGTTCATTTGAGACTCCAGTTCTTTATGAACTGTCTGACATTAGTACTTCCTACCATTAAATCTAACACTTCCTGTCTTGTCTTTGTGACAAAAGTGTGAGTTTTGTCGACGTTGAACACGCCACGGTTTTCTTTAATCAAATTCTAACAGAAACTCACTTCTCTCGTTTTTGTCCGCGTACTTTCCCATGTCAATTGCATTACAACCGATGGCAAGATACCACTTCTTGTTGCACCATTCCACCAGCCCCTGCACCTCTGTAGGCGGTATCAGTACCTTATTCCTTGCACAGTATGCTGATTCTACCACTACCCAGCGGAGAATGCCTCCGTGTGATGGTATTTGATATGGCCACCAATTCCTCCTGGTAAGAAAATCTAAAAGATAAATATAATTATTGTTTTTCCTAATCATAATGCACGCTCTGTGTGAGTTTTCATTAGTATCCCATACTACCTTCGCCTCGCTGCTTGAAAGCCCCTTACTCTGTTTTTGTGAATCTAGGGTTCCTATATCAGCGTGAGCCCTAGCTGTTTTCAGTTAATGTCCTGGCTAAAACAGTTGACGCTGCTTTGGCGTGGTGGACATTCACTTGGGCCACGCGCAAGCTTCCTGCCTTAGTTTTTCTTCCTATGTTTAACTATTTTATAATGTTTCAGCCCAATTAGGAGAATACATGAAATTAGCTTTATATTTCATTAATCTGCCCAATAGAAAAAAGCGATCAAAAAATTTCCTCAAAAACTAAAAAAAGATTAAACTAACTCGGTTACCTTTCAGACAAACCCAAGAAAAAACAAGAATTAAAGTTTTGGAAGTGAATATAGAATTTATTTTTATGTTTCAACAAAACTTAGTTTAACCAAAAATAGTATATTTTCCTACAAGAGATGAAAACATTGTTTTTTTCGTGAGTAAACATTTGTTTTTATCTCGCGTAGGAAATGCAATTTTTTCTATGATACTAATAATATAATCGATATTTATTTACTATAAATTATAAAGTTATAAATCGACAACAAAACATTCAAAATTCATATTCTATTTTTTCATGGTTACGTTGTTTAAAATACTTTGTAAAATTATATGGAAAACCATAGCAACTACAATTTGTTATTTTTTTACACTAGTGAGTTTACTTTTCGCATAGAAAAACATTTATTTCACTTCAACATTTATTTTTTTGTTTTCCATTTTTCCATTTTCAAAAAAAATTTGAGAAGTTAATCGGTGTGTTTCTTGTCTAAAAAATGATGTCTATGTTTTGAATATGTAAGTATTTCCTACTACAGCATAAGTGTTTAAAATTACACTTTACCAGCGACTGGTGTACACAATCAATCTATTAAACTCAATATTTTAAATTCAACTTCAATGTAGGAATAAAAACAAATTAAATTCACTCCCACGTCACATTGAATTTTAAATTTTCTGTAAAATTCAAATTAAAGAAAATAATAGGAAAATCAAACAATCATCATAACTTTTATTTTCCAATTATCGACAAATTTTACCCCAACATAAATAAATAAAAATCAGGATTAATCAAAATCATTTTTAACAACTTTTAGAAAGTTATGAATAAATTTTATGTTTATAATTTTTTATTATCTCTTTTATTTATCTAGTTAGCTCGTTTTAATTTTTTCTGTTGATGATTGAAATTTCTAATCCAACCATGATCGAAAACAAAATTAAAACGGTCACCATTTCCGATTTTCTAGAAACTTGAAATTAACACGTGTTTTTTATTTTTTTTGCTTGTTTTGACACAAGGTGGCTCAAAATTTGTATGTTTTTTTTGTTTTTCGTAGGAAGATGAAAACATTGAAAAATACTCGGAACCCGACTTTCCAAGCGTTACACGCGAACTTTTGCCGAGTAAAAACATCTTACTTGCTTTTGTGGTCCTGTTGTATATACTGCGGTACCACCAATTAAGGCATTCCTTCGCAGGGCAGGGGTTAAGTGTAGTGCTCTTGGCGTACTCCTCCTGTTATATTGTACTTCTTATAGGACCTGGTTCGGTATCGTAGATCAGAGTTCTTCCCGTGAAGTAACTGGCTATTATACTTAGCAGGTAGTCAGGTACGTGCAGTACGTGGGTGATAACAGCACAACATTATTTATCACCCTCTAGCCATCTTTTACCACTCAAAGCTGTATGGGCTATCTCACATACTGCAGAGGTTGCATCAACCGTAGCGCGCTTCTTTCTGAAACTAAACCAGAAAGGCCCCACTAGCCTTCAGTATGTTGCTAAAGTCGAGTACCAGTAATTCTCTCAAACACCTTTCCAAATGTGTCCGGCATGCACAGTAGGCAGTGGGACGTGGGTTCTTCTGGTCGCTTGTCAGCTTTCGGTATAAGCACAAAGCGTTGGCGCTTCCATTCCTCAACAAATATTCCTTCTTATAGGCACGCAGTGTAGATATTTTCGAATATCATCGGTTTCTTCTTTATCGCTGTTTTCAAAACGATATTTGGGATGCTGTCTAGACCGAACGTGCTATTAACGGATAATCTGAGCAGATAATCTGAGCAACGCGTTCAGGACTTTTTCGGTGGTGACAGCCGAAATTGAATTACCGTCAATTTGCAGCTCACGAGGTAGGGACAAGTCATCGTGGTATGAAAAAAGGCCGGACAAAATTTCAGCCATTATATCTGGGTACTCTGGTGCAGCTGATTGAACACCCTTTAGTTTATTTAGTAAGCACAATTTTGTACGCACTTCCCCATGGGTTATTCTGAACTTCATCTATAAGACACTGGAATGATCTGCTCTTACTATTAGCAATTGTTTTTCGCAATTCTTTCCGCTTTTCGCGGAAATCATTTTGGAACTGCTTATAGTGCTCATGATTGCTCCTTCGTGTACATTTCCTCCGGAGTTTGAGGCACTCTTTTCTCAAGCGGGCATTGTTTTCAGTCCACCAGAATACTGGGTACCGTCCATTACCGTTGCTTTCACGCGGCATAGATGCATCACAGGTGCTTTTAAAATATATCGCAATAAATTTTGCACCTATCTTAGCACCACTCTCTGGTATTGGCATGCATTCAACCATGTAGTCCAGCATGTCCGTATCCAACTCTTTGATTTTCCACCCATTTTTCTGCGCCTTCCGCTTGACTTGGAGCCTTTCAACACGCTGTGATGGTTGAATTTCAAATATAATAGCACGATGATCACTATGCGTATACAAGTCAGACACCCTCCATTGTGCTCCTCTCGAGAGTGTCCCACTTGCAAAAATGATATCGATAATGGAAAATGCTTCTCTTTTATTAAATATCTCCGTGGTACCATGGTTGAGCAGCACCAGATCAAGTCTGGCAAATGCTTCAAGTAATGCCCTACTTCTAGTGTTAGTACGTTTACTTCCCCATTCAACAGCCCAAGCGTTAAAATCACCCGCAATTGCGATGGGTGACTAACCTCTGACGACTGTTATTAGTCGATCAAGTGTCTCTTCAAATTGTAGAAATGGACACCTTTGATTTTGGCATAGACAAAACCCTCATGCTGACGACTAGATCTGCGTTCAAAAGGAACAGCATTGCATGTCCAGATAGCAGCTTTGCTCGCCCAGTCTTCAACCCAGTTCCCATCGGCAACAGGGGTTCTATATTGTTCGAAAATCGATGCCACGTCCACTTTCTGGTCTCTAATGGTCTGTGTCAGTAGGTCCTGCGCCGCCTCGCCGTGGTTAAGATTTATCTGGATACACTTAACCATGACGGGCAAAAGTCGGCTTCAGCGCTCTTTTGTAGGCTGAACATCTACTGCCTCCTGTAGTATGCCTATTAGTCACTGTGGTTCCCGGCAGGCAAAGATCACATTTTGGGGGCTCTTTGCATCCATCCTTTCGATTTATTTCCTGTTCCTCCGCATCTAAAACATATACCCGTTCGATCCACATCACTTTTACAGTGCCTTGCTACATGACCATAATCAAGGCATCTGAAACAGCGTGTTGGAGTGATTCGCTCGCGCAGTCTGCATCTTACCCATCCAATTCGGATGTGTCCAGGCGTAATGAGCGCATGCGCTGATCGTTCAGGGAGACTGATTATTGCCGTCTGAGTCCCGTCTCGCATTGTCCTCAAAGATTTGATTGCATTGGTTTGGAAAGACCCAATTGTAGGAAATTGTGTCTGGACTGACCCTGTTTCGGCGCCAGGATTATAATGAATGTTAAACTTGCTAGTAACACACTAACAAGAACAATCAGAGGACTGCGTGCCTGGCAGAGTTGTAATCCGACAAGCTTCAGCCATGCGTGTTCGAACAGTAATAACTCTCAGTTCAGTACAAATAATCAAATATGCACTTTAAAAAAGACTGTGTAAACGGAACTAAGCAAAACAAAGAGGCATGGACTATGACGATCCCAATGACCGAAGAAACCCAGAGAATCACACTAACACCATTACTACTACGATTATTACATTTAAACGTTTGCGATTGTTATATTTATTGCATTTAAACGCTTCGTAACAGGATGCACATTTCGTAAAATTAAAAGAAAAAAAAAAAGAAATATTTTTTAATAAAAGAAATATTTTTTTCAATTTATACAATTGTCAACGATTATCCGTTGACATTCTTTTTGAGAAAGCCGTTTGATCTGAGTGGTTTAAAACATAAAAAACTCCTCTCATTTTGTTCGTCAATATCACGTTTTCTTAGGACTACAATATTAGTGGAGTATAACTAGTCTTCGTTCTCGTCCTACTATAACCTCGTTTTCCATGTGGTCTGAGCTTGTACCATTTACCTTACATTCATTTGCATTATTTGTATTTGTTCCTTCCCTTTCTGCATAGCATTTTGGTTGAGATACGGTGGTGAGATACCATACTGTCACCCTTTCTTTGTAGTAAACCCAAAGACTAATCCAAAACATCGATATCAATCAGGACGGTTGGAAGGGGGGATTGGAATCACTTACGAATTGAGAGAGAAATCTAAACTGCTAGACCCTAGCAGCTAGACTGCTAGACTCAAAGGCATACAAGTGATACTCTTTAGGATTAAATCTCGATTTACCAAGTCATCGACTGACTAAATGAATGGCTAGATAAATGAATTCCACCACCGCTTACCACCATTTGCAATACAACACCTGTTAAAATTGGTAACACGGTTAAACCAATGAGAAGAACGGGGGTTGAAACTCAACTACTCCGAATCAATCCACGAACAATGCAGTCATCAATGCTTAAAAGCGAGCCTGAAGGATCTTCAAACGGGTAATAACCCCGGTTAAAATAAAAGAAAGTCGGGCTAATCAATTTATTTTGGACACCGATAACTTCGAAATCTTGAATCCGTAAGCAGCTACTCCGCCAGTAATAGAATACCAGAATGAAATTCATTATTCATACTCTTTCGATTCTAGTCCACTTTTTGTGGAGTTATTCCTCCATCCAACACTCAAACTCCCAACTGCTCCGGTTAACCTACTAGGTAACGCTGATCAAACAAAAACCCATTTTAGTAATCCCAATATCACTCATTCTCGCCACCGAGTCAAATTTCAGGGCATCTTCGAATTTGTTTACGTGAGTAAATTCTTGAGCAAACCACGCAAAATGGAATTGGGTTCTGAAGTTACACGATTATTGTTTTTGGCTTTAGTAATTAGTCAAAACTAAGCAGGTAATAATTATATCTTGGTAATTCATATGATTACAATCAACACTCGTTTCACACGATATTGCTGTTAAATATTTTATTTATAATCCAACAAAAACAGAATGTATTTTGACATTAAAAAAAAAATAATAATGAAAATATTGTTTTATTAAATTTCTTTTTAATAAAATAAAACAAACTATCGATTATCCAAATTGAAAAAAAATTGTCTAACTACGCGCACCAGCTGATTCAGACGATTCAATTGTTAACAAAGAACAAAATGTGTCGTTACAACCAACTGAGTGAAATACAAATAATAAAGTAAAACATCAATTATTTGAAATTCGAGGAGGATACGGGCGCAAAAAATCTATATAGGCTCTCTGCCATGGATGAAATATACGTCGTAGCACCTCCAATGTCTTCTCTTGAATCGATCTTTTATTGATCATTTCCAATGTTAAAGGTTTTGGTAACCAAAGTTTCCACATAGGCAAATCATTCGGTATTGCAATCAAGCTTTGGTTCCAAATGGATAAACTGCTTGCCATCCAAATGTTTCAACAGAGAAAAATCTTTGTATGACATTTAGAGCTTTCATCTCCGTACAGTTTTTGTACCTAAATATAACCTTCATTAACAAGCTTTATCTCATTCGCGTGATGTGTTAATACTTTAATAAATTCTTCGTGTGTATCGTCATAAAGTCTCTTTTATTCCATTCTGCAAGCGGATTAATAAGAATGGAATAAATTTACCATTTTTATTATAAATAACCCATAACATTTCTACTTTCACACAATCAATCAAAAAGGACTAATGCCGGTAAAATCTTTTAATCTCTCGCTGATAGAAACAGTTCTATTAGAATATTAAAAATAAATTTTCTAGTAAATTAATTTATAAACTTCTCTTACAAGAAAAATCCATTAAAAAAGTATAAGAAATTTAAGTTATTTATTTTATTTTTTCTTATTTTCTTTCAGTATTTATCGCAAATGTGCGAAGTGAAGCATGTGGTCAAGAAGAATTATCAAAATGTGCACGTCCATTGCAATTACTGTCTTCGACCTTAGATTTTGCAACAAAAAAAGAAGAACTTAATAAATTGTGTCCAGACTTACAAGCCGGAATGAGATGTACTTATAGTTACACGCGACGATGTATGAGCTTAGAACAACGTAAACATTTTTTAAAACTATACAAAGGAACGGGACAGGTAATCCGAGATTTATGTAACGAAGGTTTATATCAAAAAGAATATCTAAAACATGCACCGTGCCTTAAACAAATCGGCCATGAGTATGATACCTGCGCTAAAACATATCAAATAAAAATGTCATTTCTCAATGGTGATTTGAAAACAAACGAACGTAAAATGAATCTAAATCACAATAGAACAAGAAGCTTTGAGAATTCAGATGAGAATGAGGATGATATTATCAATACATTATGTTGTTCTTTTAATGAATATTTAGATTGTTCTGAAATGACAGCATTTAAAACGTGTGGAATAGAAACGGCGAAATTCACACGAGGATTATTAGATAAAATGTCATCATCGCTTGTTAAAACGTATTGTGAGAATCTCATTCAAACTGGTAAATGTAATGATTACAGTTCAGCTAATTCAATTGTTTTATTTAATTTTAGTTTATATTTATTTATTTTTTTTATTCTAAATTTATTTAATTATTTATTGTAGAGCTAATGTTTTTTAATTATTTTTATTATAGTAAAATAGTTATAATTAATTTTGGTTTAATATTTGAAAAAATAGTTTATGCAACAATATATAAAACAAACTCTTATAATACTAGAACATGACAAGTAACTAAGATATCCCGCCGAAATGTGAATAGTAAAATTATTAATATAATTTAAAAGAATAAATATTGTATGTATGAGTATTATGTTATTATTAGCAAACATTAAGCTCGGTCGTGGCATTAAATTTTCAAATATTAAATCAATTATTAACTTAACTTTTGTAATTAGTTCAAATATTGATTGATTCAATGCATATAAGGCAAAGAATTTAATAGAAAGCAAATTTAAGGATCAGAAGCTCTCGATTTTGATTCTCTTGGCAAGAATTAAAGTTAAATAATGCAAGTATTTTCATAAATATTTCTGTAACTATGCTTTTTTAAACTAAAAGCAAACTATTGCAGAAAGAAACGGTAGATTATAATCACAGAATAGTTTACATTGCAATACAACACATTAACCCATGTGTGACCACGTTTTTCATTTATTTTTCTGTATTTTAGGATAACTACAGACACACTTACACTTCATATTATTTTTTATTATAAGTTTTGCTGTTCAGTGTATACACCTTTGGTACATACACTGAATCTGATCTACGCGATGAAATTTCTTATCGTCAATGGTTTGATTGGTAGTAAGAGTTTTACCACAAATAAAACACCAAGCCTTAGATCAAAAAAATGTCTTTTTTATTCCAAATATTTCGGTCCTTTTATTTGGGACCTTCTTCAGTGTAATTCTTTTGTGTTATCCTGAACACTCTTTAAACTTAATACTTAATAGTATTAAGTTTAAAGAGTGTTCAGGATAACACAAAAGAATTACACTGAAGAAGGTCCCAAATAAAAGGACCGAAATATTTGGAATAAAAAAGACATTTTTTTGATTTAAGGCTTGGTGTTTTATTTGTGGTAAAACTCTTACTACCAATCAAACCATTGACGATAAGAAATTATTTTTTATATTTCTAAATATATATTTTCAGTCTCTAAAAGACCTTCTTCAAAGAATGCATTTCAATTTCTATAGGATCTCATAGAAATTAATTAATATTCATTCACCTGAAGATGAGCTCTTCAGAGACTGCAAATATATTTAAAAAAATAAAAAATATAATTAAAGTGACACATTATGTGAGTAACACTTTAAGTAGTTTATCAACAATTCAGGTGATATTAATATATACAAAACCTCACTTATCGAGCTCGAAACCTCGCGACAACGAGTATTTCGCATAACGAGCAAAACAAATTGTAATCTCGCTTAACGAGCGACGTTTAGCACGAGGGTACGAGGGTAAAAGTCCGAATTAAAAAAAATAACGCAAACATAAAAATATGTTAGTGTTTCTTTGCGATAAAGATTCTGGAACGAATTATGCTCGTTGAACGAGGTAGTACTGTACTAATTACACCTACAACATTTCCAAATATCAAATGGAAACAGCTATTTACTACCAAAACCTATATGTAGACCCCACCTTTATTTCTACATTTTTAATTGAATTGGTTCTGTTTTCTATGTGATTTCTTTTTTGTCTTTTCTACCTAAATGTTTTGTTTTTCAGGGTAAGAGGTTTTGTTGGAGGTTTTAAAACCAAGGTTTTGGGTGGAAAATCTATAGTCCTTTAACTACAAGCGGATTTAACTCATTTACGAGCTCATTCAAACAAAAGTTTTCGTTATGTGATGTAAATCCGAAGTTTATGCAAAAAAATTCTCGATTTGAAATTTATTTCCACCAGTAAAGTAATCTTGAATGAAATCAGAATTATCTAGGCATGTGTAACATTTGGCACAATTCGTTGGATTTGGAACACGAATTGGGTTGGTTGAAGATTTGTGAAGCTTGCCAATTATTGCTCAAAATGTTATGTCTCCAGCAAACGAATTGTTGTTTTCAAACGTTCAACGTGCTTAGTGGAAACCAAAATTTAGATGAAGCTGGATCAAGAGGCGTATGCAGCTGAAAATAAATTTTCAGTTCGAAAATGTAAATTTATTTCGGAACGAAATTTTAAATCTCTAAAAAAGAAAAAAAAAATTACATAAAATTAAAAAATTCTACATAATTGGAGAATATTTGTAATACTCACTTAAAAAAAAAACCAACACTATCAATAAATCTAACAATCACGCAATTCATGTTCTGAACGACCGGTGTACATGTGACGTTAATGTGTTTTGTATATGTGAAGGTACTTACGATTTTCTATGTTTACGGGCTCTGGGGTTGGAGCTGGCGATGGGGATGCCTCCGATGGCAACGCCTCCGATGGAGACGCCTCCGATGGAGATACCTCTGATGGAGATTTCTCCAATGGTGATACCTCCATCGGAGATGCCACCCTTAATTCTACACTTTCTTCATTTTGGGTTTGGTGTTTCTTTATATGAGCCGTTAAATTAAACTTTTGCTTGAAGCTTTTCTTACATCCGTTAAATGGGCATTTGTGTTGTTTCTTTAAAAAAAATATCATAAATATAATATATAATTAATTTTATTTATATTTACTTACCGCTTCCTTGTGTGTGTCAACCTTGTGCTTGTCAAGGTTGTTCTTTTTATCAAATTTGATGTCGCATATTTGACAATAATTTTTTTTTTATTCCATGTAAATTTGTCATATGCCGAGTAAGGCCATAACCGTTGATTAAATATTTTTTGCACACTTCACATTGGACGCGATTATTCGTTGCCATCCTATCAAAATAAATAAATAAAGATATATTACTATTTCACTTTAAATAAAAAAATAAATAAAAAAAATTTAAAAAACACACTTTTTGAAAAACGAACTAAAAAGTAGAAAATAAATTTTGCATTAACACCAGCGTTATGTCTTTTATAATTATATTTCCTTTGAAATTGTTAGAAGAAAAAATATTTAAATGGTATTTAACACATCTTAGCATAGATGCAAATATTAAATTTTTGACTAATTTAAAATGCTAATTTTCGATTGACAAACAGTTTTCCGTTCCCATTTGTTACATAAAATAAAAGTGGGTGGCGCATACATTAATATAGAAAAGGAACAAATGTATTCTATGTTAATTTCTAACAAGAGAGACTACCAACGTTTATTCCCTTTCCTTTCTGAATGCGCCACCCATTTTATGTAACAAATGGGAACGGAAAACTGTTTGTCAATCGAAAATTAGCATTTTAAATTAGTCAAAAATTTAATATTTGCATCTATGCTAAGATGTGTTAAATACCATTTAAATATTTTTTCTTCTAACAATTTCAAAGGAAATATAATTATAAAAGACATAACGCTGGTGTTAATGCAAAATTTATTTTCTACTTTTTAGTTCGTTTTTCAAAAAGTGTGTTTTTTAAATTTTTTTTATTTATTTTTTTATTTTAGAGTTTTTACCTACAAATAAGTTAACCACATTATTTCACAGAAAATACACCATAAGTAAAACTAGCAATTAAATCACTTACCGAAAATTTAATATTATTAAAGTAATTTTAATAAGGTTAATTGCACTATAACGTTATTTAAACATCCAGTGTAAAATTTTAGTACGTTTCTTTGCTCATTGTATTAATTTTAAGTTGTACCAAAACCCCCGATATATCATAGCCATACCAATTCACGCCATTTGCAATAAACAATGAACATTGCCATATGCAAAAAATTGGATTAGTGTTTTTGATTAAATATTTTTGAATTTTTTTTATATGGAGTTTTATTTTTCCAGATGGCGTTATGAGCGTTATGGCGATTTTTTGAATTTTTTTTTATTTTGAGTTTTAATTTCAAAATGGCGCTACAAGTTCACGATTTTTATTGTGCTAAAAAATGTAGATGGCTTCTATACCGGGGGTTTTGGTTGTACATAAATTATTAAATATGAGATTTCGCCCAAATGTCAAGTTTTTTTTCGGAAAAAAGGTCTGTATTATAGAGCTTTTTCCTTAAAATTCGAATCGTTATATTACTGTATGTAATTGACAGATTACATACAGCAATGATAATTAGAAATCATTAATTATGTATTAAAATGTATTGAAAAAATAATAATTATGCAACTATAGTAAAAAAACTTAACGAGAACACAAAACAATCTGGATTTAGAAGAAATAACAATTATTTAAAATTTTCGAAATACAAATCACTCATTATTTACAATTTAAGGCCATTTTTTCATATAAAAATGACAAAAATGTGTAATATGTCCTCTATTATAATGAGATACTCAGTATGAGCAAAATTTCAGCGCGGTAAATGGGCATTCAGATCTTATGGATTTTCATATTTTCATACATAATAACTGATTTTTAATTATCATTGCTGTATGTAATCTGTCAAATACACCAAAATAACGATTTGAACTTTAAGAAAAAAGGTCTATAAGCTTGTTTTGTATATCTGAATGTACTTACGATTTTCTGTATTAGCGGGATAACGTGATTATGAGGTTAGAGCTCCCTGCGGTCGTGCGGCAAACTAACTCTTGTTTGGAAAACGCATTCGCACTAGTAATACAATCTACTATTATGAGCGTAGCAAATAACTTAGAATTGGCCATTTCACCATATACGGTGGACTCTGATATTTGAAGACTTTGAAAAAATTGAGTTGTCTAATTTTAATGCCAAAAACAAACCGAACCGCCCCGTTGAAGGACTTCTTAATTCGATATTCTCCAGAGTACCAGCGGAATAGACCTGAGTACCATAGTCAAACAGTGGCATGACAAGCGCATGGACAAGTCGTTTTTTAATATGCACTGACAGTAAATGATTCAGAGTACTAAGCTTTCTCAAGGTAGCAGCAACTCTACCAACAATATAATTAGTATGAGGTTTCCAAGACAGATCCTTGACGAAAACAATACCAAGGTTCTTGACCTGCGAAACAAAAGGGATAACAGCGTCGTTAATCGTAATAGTACCAATAGTCGTAATAGAATCCGTGATCAGCAAAGAATGGAAATTTAAAAGCATGACCACCTATTTAATTGTCCAGGAAAGCCAACCAACTTGACGAAGGAAGATTTGTGGTACCGCCCGAGAGCAGTAGCAGGGTTCCTGAATCTGGACATGGAGCCGGAGGAGTAGCACCGCACCGTCGCTACAACAACAGCTTGAGATTATTCAAAATCAACATATTATAAAACGCCCAACTAGAGATTAGTTATAGCGGACCTTAAGCTTTAACTTCGAAGAAACAATGATACATGTCAGGTCGTGCACAAGCGTGGAGCAGTTGAACATCGTGTGCCAAGAAATGGAGGACGGAATGACAAGGTAGTGACGTAATATCGTTAATAAATCGTGAAAAAAGAAGAGGCAAAAAAGAAATAGCAAACATTGGAGTAAAATAAACGGAAAGATAAGTTTTAAAAACTTTACAGGAATACCATCTGACCCTACGGCATTCGACGAGATAGTATAAACAGCTTCCCCAACCTTAGAATAAGTTACCGAACCGAAAGAAAACGTTGCAGGATTTTCCGGTAAGTTAATGCCAGGGAAATGAATTAGCCAATAAAACTGACCGATTTAGCCGGTTCAGACCCTGCTCAGTCAAAAGTCAAAAGAGACGCAAGCTCTAACTTAGCCTTCTGAACCACAGCAGTTAACTGATTCTGATAGGTACAAAAAATCCTTTTACGCCTTATATGAGAAATCACGCAAATAATGAACATGTGCCATGGCATTAGAAATGGTAATAGACAAGGGGGTAATTACATGTGATGGAACGAACGGTCACAAATCTCTCAAACACTTTACGTAGAAAACTATTAAAAAGAGAAAGCTTGATTTCGTGCGAGTGAGAGCTCTTTATACAGTAGCTCCATGTTGATTTTATTATAGTCATGAAAGTACAGCTTGGAAGGAGACATCTTTAGGGAGATCGAGGGACAGGAAAATAAAAGAGTGGGCCAAGATCAAAACCCCCGATATATAAGCCTTCTTCATTTTTAAGCACAGAAAAAATCGTGAACTTGTGAAAAAAAATCAAAAAAATTTAATCAAGAACACTAATCTAATTTTTTGCATATGGCAATGTTCATTGATTTTTTAATATGGCGTCAATAAAGATGGCTATGAAGAATAAAGGAGGTTTTGCGAGATGCCTGGCACCCAGAATTGGCTGCTCATGTTAAGCCGATATATGTCAGGCAATGAGCACGAGGCAATAATCAATACAGTACTCGACAGACGAGTTATAAGCTTGATTATTATGATCAATCCTAGGTACGCGAGAACGGTTATTACTTTTATTCTGTTTTCCAGATCTTGGATAACGTCAATGAAGGCCTCAATCTTCATCTTCGCCATAAAATACGGTGGCGTATTTGAGCGTACCAAATGAACAAGCCGTTCCACTGCCGAGAAATATTCTTGTAGAGATTCACCATTTTGTCGCAAGCGACCCTTTAGCTCAATCCTGTGTAATTCCTTTTTATGATCGCTGCCATATTTTGAATCTAGCCCGTTCATCACATCTGCATAACTTTTGCGATCGTTTTCTGATGCTTCTGCTTTCCCCCCTTAAGTGCAACTACCAATCCAGCTAGACGATTTTCAGTGTTCCTATTATTTTGATCTGCTGCTGCCTCGAACTGGAACGCTAAGATGCCGAAAGATATGGTACCGTCATACGATGTTGTTTTAATTTAGTATTTGCTATTGGTTGACAACATGTAAAGTTATTTTAGTCGTTTCAACATCTTGCAACCTCTTCTCAAAGTCATTAACTTTCGATAAAAGTTTCGTTTATAATTAATTTCCCTTAACATCATCACAGTCTAAAATAAAACTAATTGCTTTGGATTTTTGAGATCAATTAAACTCAAGTAAGTAAAGAAGTAATTGGAATTTTTTCAACTCAAAAGTATGGTTTGAAGTTTCTCAGAAAAAAAGCTCCAATCCACATTTTTCGTGTTTCGGATGGGATTTGAACCTACCCTCGTCAATGCCCGGCTCGAATCCTTGGGCAGACACGCTATCGATTACACCGTTGAGGCGATGACAATTTCAAAGTTGAAACTTCTTCATCACTTATTTATTTATTACTTAATTTGAATTTTTCCACTGTCATTAGACTCCATATTATGTGATTTTTTTTTGTTGCATTAAATTTCTAGACAATACTTTGAGTGAATTCATAGAATGGGGAACATTGCTATTATAATTAAGATCCTAAGTCACGATTGTATAGTCATTATTGATTGTTTCCTTTTGTCTGAACAGACCTGTTTAAATACTATCCCTTTGACTCTAAAAAAATCAATAAATCGATCGTTAATCTAAACATCTTTAATCCGGAATGTTCCTTTAAACAAAATAAGAAATAATTTTTGTCAATCCCTGTTCATTTGTTGTTGTGTTTTCTTATAACAGTAACAATATTAATTTGCAGATTTTAAAAAATTAATATCTTTAGAACAAAAACAAATTTTTTCTCTGCATTTTAAGGCTCTCTCTCTCTCTCTGGCGTTTACATCCCATGGAGGGATTTTGCCGTCTGTGCCACCAGCTTCCAATCATCTCGTTCCATGACCAGTTGACCCCAGTCAACTATTATTTTAAAGCTATGCTTTTTAAATTTTTGATCCACGGCACCAACGCCATCTTTAAAACTTTTATATTCATATATTTTTAACAGTGTAAGTAAAAAATTTTCTGTGTATTTTTTAAGGTAGAAACACAACACGGACGATAACGTCGGACGATAAAAAACGCCTACAATTTCGCTGTTGTAACCACAACAAAGGCGTCAGCGTGAAAAGCTGTCAAAAATAAAATTGATAATTTAAAATACTTTGTTCTTTGTCAAAATGAATTTCACAAATTTCAATTTTAAAAATAATTAATTTTTACTAATAAATAAGTAATAATTTTTCTACTAATAACTAATTTCAAAAATAAAATACAAAATACAAATTATGAAAATATATAAATGAATAACACCGAACTTTGAACATAAACTGAAAATTCAGTTGACAACTCAAAACAAAACGATTACAACCTCAGAAACGCGAAAAACATCAGAAAATCATATTTTTCAGTTGGCGGCACTGTCACAATAATTTAAAAATCACCCTTGCAGCTAAATAAAAATAAAATTGATATCTGGCAATAATCATCGCCGACGATAAATTAGAAATAGAATCTAAATTTTCTCCGACGAAAAAAACTTTTTCGTTTATCGCTGTAGTTGTGTTTGAAATGTACGTATCCTGTGTATTCTAATGTTACTAATGTCGTCGTCGGACGATTTCGCCCGTGTTGTGTTTCTAACTTTAGATGGGCCAATTGCTACGAAGCAGCTGTCCCTAAAGTACTTTCTAGTATGTATCTGCATTGAAAAAATAATTTTACCGATCAGATGGTATCGATGTAATCTTACCGTTCGTTCTATCGATATAGAACAATAAGGTTAGTGGGTTTTTTCTCTCATTTGTTTGTGTCCGCTTTGGTTAATTAATGTTATAGATATACTTTTATAAGAGTATATAATGCGGCCAGTTTTACAATTTGTTATTGTCACCAAATCAGTCCAACTAAATAAAACCTTTACAATTAACCAACATTTACATAACCTCCCTTTTTATATATATTTTAATATAACATTGTATACGTTGTATTTATCAGTTCGGGGAAAAACAGTGGTCACATTTGAGTTAACTTAATACTTGACTACCAAGTACAGAACATCTCATAATATTTTAAATACTTAATTCATTATTTATTTAGTTATAAGATGCAAATCGAAATTACTAAATTTGAAAATATTTTCACAGAAAATTGATAATCAATTAGGATAGAATAATTTAGTTAGATGAATTTAATCATAGATACTCAATTATAGTATATAAATATATAATAAAGATCTAATATATTTGTAAGAGGCTATTATAAATATTAATTAAAATTAGAATAATTTAATATATTTAGAATAATTCTACGTTATTATAATTTTTTAAAAAGACTGAATATTAATTGAAAATAATTATTTATATATTAATAATATAAATATTAAATTAAAATTAATTTTTCATATCGATTAAACTTGAGTCTCAGATAAACATAGTTTATTTTTCTTCAATTTTTGTAAATATACTAAAACTAAACATATGTAATAAATTAAATTAAAAATAATTGTAAATAATAAATTTAAAATTAAGTTAATATTTAAAGAATTTAATAAATCAAGTTATTTTTTAAATAAAAAAAAATTATTTTTGTTGCAAATTCTCTAAAGATATTCACTCTATTGTCACTTTTTGATATGGGTTGTTGTGAGCTAGTATGAGCGAAAATCATGACGTCATTAGGTTTTCACCGCAACAACAACGACCGTCGTTGTCATGTGGAATGGATGAATGAAAATGTGAGTGTTGTGTACCCTACATCTCACAAAATTGTCACCACACGAACTTCATTATTACGTAAAGTATAAATAATCTAAATAAATTGAATTTTACCAAAAACAGCTATTCTTTATCAATTTAATATAAATGTTGAGATGATGCTATAATTATTTAATTAATGGAGAAAAATTGACAATAAATTTATATATGACGTGTCAATGGAAATATATCGAATGGAGAATTGACATTTCATTTTAACAATAAATGTCGTTGTTAAAAACAACATTGTGAAATGTGAAGCAAATGGCATTTCATTTATATCTTTGGATTGTTTTTCTTTTTCCACCAGGAGTAGAACTAGTTTTTGATAGATGGAATTACAATGATGGAATATATAAAATATGTATATAATGAAATGTAGTGGGTAAAACATTGTTTGCTATTTTTATTTGTTGGAAATGTAAGTTATTGTCACAGTCTGTCTGTGTGCGCTCTCCTGATAAATCTAGGTCACACGGTAGTCTTAAATTTTGTCAGAAGAAGGAAGGTCATTGACAGGTTATAAAACACCTCGGAGCCCGAATTTTAAAATTTTAATTAGTTATTTTTAATCCATATTTTAATTTTCTTAAGGGTTTGCCTAAATGATGATTTTGTTTTGGTTTTTTTATTCAAATTTGGTTTTATTCGCTCAGTCTCTTTGATCGATTTTTTTGCCTAAGCAGAATTATCATTAAAATTAAGGAATAATGTGACAAACAAATGCATTTATATGAAAATTATGTATATCGGAATTCATCTGAAGATTGCAATACTGGGACTGCAGGATTCATGAGTTTAATTCCTTGGAGCCCAGGATCCCAAGATTTAAAGTTTATTAATCCTGGCATACTGTGATTTTTTTTTGCAGTCGTTTTTATTAAGGTCGTTTATTACGTCCGTCCTCCATGGTAGTCGTGGTCTCCCTCAAAGCCGCCCACTCCCTGGGACACTGACGTAGATTTTTTAATCATTCCAGACTGTGAATCGGCGCTCAGAGCATGCCCAAACCAAGCAATCCTATTAGAACGGATACAACCTATTATATCTGGACCCTCAAGAAGGTCTCTGATCTCAAAGTTATGCCGGGCTCTGTACTCTCCATCGTCTGTCTTAAATGAAAAAAAATGTAACGTAGGATCTTACGCTCAAATACAGATAAATGTGATTTGTAATTTTGTGTAAGGGTCCACGTTTGTGACCTTACATCACCACTGGTTTAATCAATGTCTTGTATAACTTGAGTTTGGTATTAGTTGACACATAGACGGTGATCCAAAAAGAGTTTTAATTGAGTAGAAAGTTCGATTACCTGCAGCGATTCGATCTTTTATATATCTATAAGTATGATGTTGTTTGAGTCAAACATTGATCCCAACTATATAAAATATTCAACTCTCTCAATACGTTCATCGCCACACATCAAATCTTTCTTCTCAGCCTCCGTTGAAACATTCATATGTTTGGTTTTATCGCAATTAATTTGCAGACCAATTGGATGACAATATCATCAGCGTAATCAGATCATCAGATCATCTATACTGAGTGTATTGAGAAGATATTATTGTTTCTTTTGACGGAACACATATTCCAAGTCTAGATTAAAGAGTATAGTAGAGATAGCATCACCTTGTTTTAACCCGGAGTCGACTTTAAAAAAACTTTGATATTTCGTTCTCTACTCGTACACAGCATTGAGAGTTCCATACTGTCATAGTGATTTCAGTTTATCAGGAATTTCCGTTGACATCAGAGCAAACCATAGAGTCTCTCTTTCTCGCATTGGTTAAGCAGTGTTACTATGCCTGTCTCCAATACACCAACCTAATTCGGTCAGCATTACCCAGGCCGCACGCCGTCGAATCCGTCGTATTTCGGATTTCGCTACCCAAAAAAAATTAAGAATTTAAGTATGAGATCGATCGGCTGCTCGTCCAAATCACGATTTTCATCTAAAACTAAAAAAATTTTACCTATGATGCATATGTCTGATGTACAAAATGCGATCAACAAATTTTAATATGTTTTAAATAGTTTTCTATCGTTTGCTTTCATTTTTTTACATGGGAGACCTTTGGAGTGGTCGCACACATAAGAAATGCAACATAATAGTGCAACCGAGCTGTTGAACAGAAGAAAAATCATAAAATTAACAAAAACTCCAAAAGCATATGAAAAAAAAGTGAATAGCACACTCAAAACAGATGTCCGGCGGATGGAATAGATGTCAAAACTTCCAGTTCCACAATCATAAACTACAAAAAATTGCAAAATTTTACTTACGCACTGCATTGCGTTATACATATTTTATCTTCCTATAGTTGTGAATCAGCCTAATTAAAAAATAGTTCAATTTCTGGTAGAAAGAGAGAAAAGTTGCCGGTTTTTATAATGCCACGTAGAAATTTTTAATTTTAAGTTATTCTCTATTATTAGTAATTTTTGAATTCCATTCCATATTTTTAAATTATATAAAGTTCCTATTTCGATTAAAGTTTCTATTTAAGCAAAATAAATAAACTAATAAGATATAGTAGTATTTTTTGACGCAGAAAGAGATGAAAGATGAGACAAAAAGTAAAACGTATTATGTATTTTTAGGAAACTGTTTTTCAATCAAAAATAAGAATTTTGTGATGAATATAAAAATCTCTTCTCTGATTGGTTAATAAAAACTTTCATATAAGAACTGAATTTAAAAAATTATGGTGCAAATTATGAAACTTTTTGCAATCCATACAATTTTAGAGCGAAACTTTCACTGTCCACAGTTCACCTCCAGGATTCTAGCCCCCCAAATATTGAGTTTACAATGTTTGACATATGAAATCGTTTGGTCATCGTTAGGTCAGGAAAGGTCACTGTTTTTTTTCGATTGGTCGTATTTTGTTTTAGAGAATTCTCAAATTTTGAATTTATGGGGGGGCTAGAATCCACTTGCAGCAACCCCTTCCTCCATGGCGTAAATCAGTTGGTTTTATTTTTGATAGATGAATGATTGTTAGGTGAGGAAAGGTCACTTGTTTGGTCGTATCCCGTTTTGAGTTTTGAAGTTTTGAGTTTTGGGGTACTTTAATTCACTTTTCCGTCCCCCCACATGCTCAATTCACGGTTCTCTCCTCATTCCTTCCCCCACATGAGAAAGGACATATTCTACATGCAGCAAGTAGAAGAATAGGAATAGGAAGTCTGTGAAACAGGCCGCCTGGGCCCAGAGGCGTAGCTAGGGGGGGGGGGGGCGGTCCGCCCCGGGTGTCACCCGTTTTGGGGTGACACCCGATCGTAAAAAACTTAAACAGACCATCACAATGTTTTCAACGATAAATCACTTCGAAACCGTTTTGGGGTGACACCCGAACGTAAACAACTTAAACAAACCATCACAATGCTTTCAATGATAAATCACTTCGAAACCGTTTTGGGGTGACACCCGAATGTAAAAAACTTAAACAAACCATCACAATGTTTTCAACGATAAATCACTTCGAAACCGTTTTGGGGTGACACCCGAACGTAAACAACTTAAACAAACCATCACAATGCTTTCAATGATAAATCACTTCGAAACCGTTTTGGGGTGACACCCGAATGTAAAAAACTTAAACAAACCATCACAATGTTTTCAACGATAAATCACTTCGAAACCGTTTTGGGGTGACACCCGAACGTAAACAACTTAAACAAACCATCACAATGTTTTCAATGATAAATCACTTCGAAACCGTTTTGGGGTGACACCCGAACGTAAAAAACATAAACAAACCATCACAATGTTTTCAACGATAAATCACTTCGAAACCGTTTTGGGGTGACACCCGAACGTAAACAACTTAAACAAACCATCACAATGTTTTCATTGATAAATCACTTCGAAACCGTTTTGGGGTGACACCCGAACGTAAAAAACTTAAACAAACCATCACAATGTTTTCAACGATAAATCACTTCGAAACCGTTTTGGGGTGACACCCGAACGTAAACAACTTAAACAAACCATCACAATGTTTTCAACGATAAATCACTTCGAAACCGTTTTGGGGTGACACCCGAACGTAAAAAACTTAAACAAACCATCACATGTTTTCAACGATAAATCACTTCGAAACCGTTTTGGGGTGACACCCGAACGTAAAAAACTTAAACAAACCATCACATGTTTTTAACGATAAATCACTTAGAAACCATTTTAACCAGGTTATCCATATAATTTTAATTTATAAATTGTGATAACTTATAAATGTGTCCTATAAATGTGTTATTGGTTCAAAAAGAATCTATTCTACTTTTTAAAATTTTTGAGTTATTACGTGAAATAAAATTTTAACAATATTAATCGAATCAACATGTTGAGCATTGAATCCCATCACCACAATTACTCAATAGCTTTGAATATTCCTATAGATACCATATTGACCGTTTTTTACGATATATTATTTTGTATGCAAGCATGATTATTTAATGACCAGGTCTGAAAACACATATGCTGAATAATGTATAGGAAAAGTGGTTTACGTCGATAATATGGCACCCTTTGTCGATAGGGTGGCACCCTTGAGTTACAATGTCTCTATTCCAAAATTATTTCTAAAATATCCGCTTAACCTTACTACCTAATATATGTTTTACATTTCAAACAAATTAATTGCAAACACCTAAGGAAACTAACATGCAATCAAATTACCGTGTTTGTAAATGATCTCAAAATAATTTTTTTTCCTTTATCTTGAAACTCAAAGAATAAATTGAAATAGATCGTTTTTCAATGGACACAAAAATAATTACTGTGGAATAAAATGGCAGTTATGTAATTACTGCAGTTTTGCAAATTTTTATAGGTTGATACATACTCATACTGTTTGTTTTCAGTTTTATATATTTATATATTTGAATTAAATGAAAGTTTATCATTTAAAATTACATTTTGTTGGGTTTTAAATCCCTTGGAAATTTCAAACTCATCAAGTGATTCTTTTAAAGATCCTTGGCTACATAAATGTAAAGCCTTCAATTTTTTTTAAAAGTGGTGTAGCTATTGTTATTAACTATGTAAATGGTTTGCAAAAATAAACTTTAAATTTTGTTTATTTTTCTTCTTAGGCAAGTATTCCTTAAATCAGTCTTTAAAACATTTTCCGGTTTTCCCGATGTAAAATTTTTCACAAAAATCACATTCAATTTTGTAAATTATTGAGCATGATTCTAATTGGATATTTAATTTTGGTTTCAATTCTTTATATAAAATATCTTTTAGGATTTCATACTTATATTTTTTTAAATAGTTCCTTATAATATTAGGCTGTGATTTGTATATTCCATTTTATCAAATATTATTTAATATAAGTTGTTACAAGTTATTACAAATTAATTTTCTTGGCGGTGTATTTAGTCGTTAACACAGTGTACTTATTATGAACTATGTACCTATTATGTATCTTACAAATATATTTAGAATTAATGCTTTGCTGATACCTATACTATAATTAAAAATATTTTTTTAGATTTCGTTTAGCAAATATCCCAAAAAATAAATATGCCACGAGGAGTTCATACTTTTTAAAGAAAAAGTTGGTTCCAGCAGAGAAAGACCAAATCTATAAATATGTTACAAAACCCGATGATATCCAAGGTTCATCCAAAGAAACTGATTATCACGTTGATGCAACGAATGTTTCATAGAATAGTGGCTCATCTTCGGAAAGTAACAGCAACAATACAGAATTAATAATGATAACCTATGATGACGAATTAGAAAGGAATAATGAAAATTACAGTGATAATGCTGCTAATGCTTCTACTATCGAAGACAGTATTTGCATGGGTGAATCACTTCAGGACTTAAGAGATGTATCACATTGGAATATACTCGTCTCTGGTAATGTTCGCATTGAAATCATAAAAAAAGAAAGTGAACATTTTCAAAATAGAGAAGGGTCGTTTGTTACTGTATCTAGACACGGGTTAGACATAAAAGGTGATGTTCGCCATCTTTCTAAAGAATGGTTTTATAAAATGATGAATAATGGTGAAAAAATTCTACGGCCATGGATTGTTTATTCTCCTGTAAATAATAACTTGCGTCCTGTATTGCTTCTGTTGTCGTGTATTTGCTGTCACCAATAATAATAATACAAAATCAACATTTACTACTGGATATCAGAAACGGTGGAAACTAAATCCCAAAGTGGCCGAGCATGAAACTTCAAATGAACATCTGGAGAATTTTGAAAAGTGGAAAACTTTGGAAATGAGGTTAAAAATTCATAAAACGATACGAGACGCAGCCTTGCAATTAATATATAATAAAAAACAGAAGTGGAAACATCTTTTATCAAGATTATTGGATATAACTTTGTTTTTATCTAAACAAAACCCAGCATTTCATGGACATGATGAAGGACAAAGTTCTTCAAATAAAGGCAATTTCTTAGAACTAACCAAACTATTGTCAAAGTATGATGTAGTGTTAAAAGAACACATTTTGAATTTGGAGCATGGTAAATCACCAAAAGTATCATACTTGTCACCAGATATACAAAATGAGTTCATAAATGTTTTAGCGATCCACGTAAAGTTTAAGCTTGTCAACGAAATTAAATCGGTTAAATATTTTGGAATTATGTTTGATAGCACACCTGACATTTCACATATTGATCAAATGTCAGAAGTGATTCGTTATGTGAAAATTGATGGTAGTAAAGTGGAAATCAAGGAAGTATTCCTTGGATTTTTTCCTTTACGTGGAAAAAAGCCGCTGATTTAAGCGATGAAATTCTTACACTGAAAAAAAAATTGAAGTAATGATAACCTCATCTCGAAGATGGCAGTTTATTATTCATGCAAAAAAAAGATATTTACAAACAATTTCACCGTGATTGGGACAACTACTCAGTGCTCAGTAACATTTTCCTGATAACAGAATGAGGTGTAATTAAATATAAAGTGCTATCTAATATAACAGTAGTTGAATAAAGTTAATAACTCATGAATTTTTCATTTTAAAATTTAAGTATTTGAGATTAATTGAACTATATTTTATTTTCACATAAATATTTCATGTGATTGTCTCAACTGCATCGGCTTATCATTGTACGGTTGTTGAATCAATCTCGTATTTCGATTCGCTATATCTGCCCGCACGGTGAGGTTGAGACAACTGCATTTCGATTGGAAATAGGACATGTTTTTTTCAGTGTAAAAATCTTGAAAATGATGGTATAGATGTTATGAATTGTCGCTCCCAAAGGTTATGATAATGCAGCTGTTATGAGTAGTATACATGGAGAAGTGCAAGCTATTATTAAAGCAAAAAATAACAAAGCAATTTTTGTGGGCTGCAAAGATCATTCAATTAATTTATACGGCCAACACTCGTCAGTGGAAGCCATTTTTACATGTTTTTCTGCTTCGACTAGCCGCTGGGAAGTACTTGCAAAACACAACAAAGCAACTGTTAAAATACTCTTAACAGCGCATTAGAGTGCTCATTATGCTGCAGTAAAAGTATTGGCCGAAAACTTTGATGGGATTGTGGCTGAAATTGAGAAGTTAAGTGATCAACAAGAAAATGTAGACACTAGAGGCGCTGCACAGAACCTTATCAATGCAGCATGTGATTTTTCGTTTCTTTGCTATCTTTTGTTTTGAAATGATATTCTAAGAGAAATAATATCTGTGCTCAGATTGGATTGCAAAGCACGGGCTTGAATATTGATCAATTAGCTACAAAAATAGAGTCAATTCATAACGAAGTCTCATTGTAGAAGAGGCAATAGATCTTGCTGCGAAAAAATCGGAGGACTATGACATTCCAATGGAAAGCCGAATTCGTCATAAAAACGCAAAAAACGAACGGGTGGTGAGTTTGCACCTGATGTTGGACTGACACTGAGAGCTCAACGTAAAAAGGACATGTTGGAATGTCTTGACCGATTCAGTGTTGAATTCCGAACTAGACTGAAGTCAGTTCAAGATTTAGCTTCATTGTTCGAGGTTGTGCAGACAAACACTTAGCTTTTGGAGAACAGTGAAGAATTAAAATTATCGGTATCAAAATTTACTGGTTTTTATGATACGGTATTGGCAACAGAACTCCTCATAGAGATACAAAGGGTGAGGAGGCATTTAAAAGCGGCCAATGTTACAGTTTCTAACTGGGTGTACCTAGACTTTTTGAAATTCATCGTAGAATGGGATTTTTTAGAATTTCTTCCGAATCTTACGGTCGCACTAAAGTTATTTATGACTATTTGCGTATTAGTGGCTTCGTGTGAGAGGAGTTTCAGCAAATTAAAATTAGTTAAAAATTACTTGCGGGCTTATAATAATAATGCTCATTTGTATTAATTAAAAAAAATTATAAATTACGTTTATCGGCTTTTTATTATTATTGACAGTTTTTATTTTTGGGGTGACACCACAATATCCGCCCCGGGTGCCACCCATGCTAGCTACGCCACTGGTTATGGGACCAGAATATCACCGTAATAATTGTGTAATTTTGTAGTGGAAGTTATTATCTCGATTAAAGATAATCCGTTTAAAAAAAAAACTATTAAAACTACATTTTTTCGCGATTAAAAAAAAACTTTATTTTCCGCATACATCGTGTCCATTTTTTTTCTTAGTATAGATTGAAATTAAAAGAATAAAATAGCAAATAAATTGCCAATAATTGACAAACTACAAGGTCGTGAAAACTACAATACCTGGCGGTTTGCTATGAAAGCATGTTTGGAGCTACAGGATCTTTGGGCTTTCGTAGATGGCACCGAAAAAGACGAAACCAAAGATGCTAAAGCAAAAGCCATTATAATTTTGATGAATGACCCTATTAATTATGTGCATATTCAAGATGCAAAAACAGCAAAAGAAGTGTGGGCTAAACTCAAACAAACTTTCGAAGATTCAGGTTTGATTAGAAAAGTCAGTTTTCTCCGACAATTAATTACAACAAAATTGGAGAGTTGTAATTCCGTGGAAGAATATGTTAATACAATTATGTCAACAGCTCACAAACTATGCAGTATTGGTTTTGTTTTATCAGATGAATGGATTGGTACGTTTTTGTTGGCAGGTTTGTCAGATGAGTACAGGCCGATGATTATGGGACTAGAGTTCCGGCATACCCATCACTGGCGATTCCATCAAAACAAAAATTCTTTTTAGATGTCAAAACAACAAATAGTTGTTCAGATGACACAACAACTGCTTTATACAGCAAAAATAGTAATTTTAAAAAAGACAAAAACAAAAATTCAACAAGAAATGGCCTGATGACAAGATGCTATAATTGCAATAAATTTGGGCATATTTCTACTAATTTTCCTAAGCCGAGGAAGGATAATAATCAGATATCAAACGTCAAATGTAAATCAGCCAATTGATTTTGTATTGGGCTTAATGCATCCTCATCAGTCAACTCTAACGAATGGTATATAGACTCCGGCGCTTCATCTCATATGACAGTTCATTGTGATATGTTGCAAAATGTAAATAAACCTCCGAATAATGAAGTAGTTGTGGCAAACAATGCTCGAATACCGATAGCTAGTGTGGGTGATGTACATTTGGATGTATGTGTAAATACTAACATCTCCGAAATAGTAATGAAAGACGTTTTACATGTTCCGAATTTATCCACTAATTTACTATAGGTGAGTCAAATGACAAATAAGGGAAATACAGTGATTTTCAATAAAAATAATTATGAAATTTATAACAGTCAAAATTCTATAACAGCTACTGCTAATTTAGTGGAAAATATGTATAAACTTAATTGTGATTTTAATCAACAGTGTTTGACAGTGAAAGTACAAGACATTTCTACAATAGCTGCATTTCATGAAACCGTGTGATCCGGATCAGCTTAAGTTTTACATGCAAATTGAGATCCAACTTTGTTTTTGGATCACGAATCATGATCTAAAAATTAGTTCATGTTTGAAAATGTAGGTGAATAAATATTTTGTATTTCGTAATTGGTATAATGAAAAAAAGAGAAAATTTAAGAACCGAACGCTCCCAAAACTAGTCTAAATAAAAAACTAATTAATTTAACCTAAAAAGTTTATTCACACAAAATTATTTGGGATGTTCACCAAAATTGTTTGAAAAATTGAATTTAAAGAAATGTAAAAACAAAATAAATGACATAAAAAAAAGGAGAATATCATTTTGAGTAGTCCCTAATGCCCGATTTATAGTCGGTAACGTTAACTTAACTTTAACTTTAACTTAACCATAAGTTAAGACACCTCAAAATTTTGATTTATAGTCGGTATGAAATTACGTATTCATTGACGTTTGATTTGATATTAATTTTGGTTTTGTAATCAATTTTATAAATCAATCAATTCCGTAAAAGTAACAAACTGATTTTAAAATCCAAATTTAAAATAATAAAAGTCGAAACAAACATTTGATACAAAATTTAAAAATAAAAAAATTTATTTTTCTATGCGAAAAGTAAACTCACTAGTGAAAAAAAATAAGAAATTACTGTTGCTATGGTTTTTCATACCATGAAAAAATAGAATATGAATTTTGAATGTTTTGTTGTCGATTTCTGACTTTATAATTTATAGTAAATATCGATTATATATTACTGTCATAGAAAAAATAGCATTTCCTACACGAGATAAAAACGTTTTTCGTTCGTAAACATGTCTCAAAATGTCTCAAATTTCTCAAAATGTCAACAAATGTTTACTCAAGAAAAAAACAATGTTTTCATCTCTTGTAGGAAAATATACTATTTTATATTAATTTTATGCTAATATTTGGTTTTAAAGTCGCTCTTTTTATATCCTTTGCATTTTTTAATAAATAAAATTTTCCGCGACCTCCTAACTTCTTCGCTATTGAATTTAGAGGCATTTTAATTTGATAAGGAATAAAAAAACAAAACAAACCGTTTTCCGCGAAACAAAAGAACTATTCGCGAAATGCTTGAACAAAAGTTGAGAATGCTCTTGAGAATACTCTTTCAGTAACAGCGTTAGTTCCAGGCAAACATAATGAAAAATCAATATTTTTTTTAAGATTGTTATAAGGCACTTTTTTTTCATTGAAATGCTGAAATAAATCTACCCAGCGGATATCAGTGGATATATTTTGCTCGTTGTATTCCTTAATTTTGTCTTCACTTGCCTATTTTTGGGCATATATTACTTCGTCAAATAAATCATTTTCTACTATTCCATTATTTTTGTAATGTCTTGAAATATATTCTAACGAATTTTCATAATTTTTCCAAGAAACAGTTCGTTTAAACATACCCACATAAATGTTTCCATTTCAGAAAACTGAGATGATCATAATTCTAAATACTCAACACAATCGGAGTAAAACTTTGTAACTTTTGAAATGAACAATTTTCGGTTAATTAATCCTTTTTCTTCTAAATCATTCAATTCTTGTTTTAGAACAATTGGGCACTAACACTGATGACTTATTACTTGCTGTATGTACCCACTAAAGATTATGATCTATTTTTCGAACGCATCTAGTTATAACAGAAAAAAATGCACAACATTAATAAAACGACAAACTAAGGTTGGCTCTGGCTGGACAAATTTTATAAATGCTGTGCATTTTGCTGGACGGATACTGATGCTGTACAAGCAGTAAAAATGCTGTATAATACAGCACAATGCTGTACGTATGGTCAGTTTAATTTAACATCAAATCTTGATTACCTACAACATCGTCGTACTGTTGCTAATCTCGTTGTTTTTTATAAACATCGACACCAGAAGTGCTTGAACGAAATCAGATCCATTGTGCTTCAAACATATTCATTTTCCCCGTTTTACTCGTCAATCAGTTTGTGCAAGCAGTCAAACTGTTGTGATTACTCACTGTTATATAGTGATAGAATGCAACGTGATTTCTTTGTCCAAACAATGCATAAATGGAATGCTTTGCACGAATCAATAGTCTCAGGGACATTCAATCCACGAAAGTTTATAAAAGAAGTGCGTCAACACCTCAGAACGCATGTTGTAGTAGTAGTAGTTGTCGCGACGAGTTGTGGTGCTATTCTTCCGGCTCCAAGTCCAAATTCAGGAACTCTGCTACTGCCCTTGGGCGGTACCACAGATCTTCCTTCGTCAAGTCTGTTGGTTTCTCTGGACAATTGAAAAGGTGGTTAGCATCATGTGACGTGCCCTCACATATGGGACACTTGTCAACAATTTCATGGTCAATTCTACTCATGTAGTTATTTAAGATGCGTGACCAACCGGATCTTAACTGCGCTAGGATGGTTCTGGTGCTGCGTGGCAGTTTTACCTCTTCAGCAGTGGTGGTTTGCCACTTATGGTGGTTTGCTATTAAGAACTCGTTCGGGGCGTAGTTCTTTATTGTGTCTTCAACGGTTTTGGTATGTAGATTTTTCAACCCCCTCTTATACGTAGGCTCGTCGATGTTATTTATATCTTCATTGCTTCTAACATCTTGTAGGAAGCATTTCGCCGTCCTTCTTATGTCTCTAGGTGGTGTTGTCATGGATAAGGTGTCATTGCAGGGATGTTGCTCTCTATGACAGGACCAAAGATATTGTTTGGTAAGCATTTCGTTGTGTTCACGGACTGGCAATATGTTACATTCCTCGTGCAGGTGATCTCGATGGGCCATCAAGTGACATCGGTTGCTGTACGCAAGGCTGCGTTCTGTGTTATTTGTAACTTATTCCAGTGGGTGTCAGCGACTTGGGCTGTCCATATGGGAGCAGCATAATTTATGAAAGTCCTTCCTATTGCTTTATATGCCGTTATTATTGTGCTTTTATCCTTACCCCACGAACTGCCCGCTAGAGCTTTCAGTGCGTTGTTCCTGTTTTTAAATTTTGTATTTATTTGTTGAACATGAGCGTTGAATTTAAGTAGTGGATCGAATGCTGATGTGACGCCAATTTGCAAGATTCTGTTAGCCGAGGTAGTAGTAGAGCTTCTATCAATTTTGCAACCGATGAGAGGATAGAGATCGGTCTATAGGATTCTCCCATTTCTTCAGGCTTGCCAGGTTTCAAAATGGGACTTATTCTAGCCGTTTTCCAGATATTTGGTATCTGGAGCGTATTTAGAGATGTGTTGAGTATGGTAGTGAGAAAGTTCAATCCTTTGGGTCCAATTTGTTTTAGCATGATGACTGAGATGCCATCTGGTCCAATAGCTTTAGATGGTTTGGATTTCTTTATTGCGTTTCCAACATCTTCTTCGGAAAATATGATATCCTCGAAAATTTCAGTATTAAGTTTGCGCATATGTCTTAATACTGACCTGGGTGGTTATTTTGTAGTGTTATCTCACTAGGTGAGATAAATAGTGAGATAAAGAAATTATGTTTAAATGATTTCTTTTATCTAATATAATCGATCAAAGACATATATTTTATCTCACTTTTTATCTCACCTAGTAAGATAACACTACAAAATAACCACCCAGGTTTCTTTTTCATGTTTACTTTGCTTTTCTGTAAACTGCGTGTTGAATTTTGTTGCGCATTTTCTATGGTTTTCGGTTGGGATATCATCGAAGGAGATCATGCAGTTGTTATGCGATGGACGCGGATGTGTTAAACCCTTTATCACTCCTTTTCCACAGACTTTTATTTGTGCCAAAGTTTGACTTACTCACTAAATCTTTCCATTTGTTGCGTTTGTGTTCCATTACTAGTTTATTTATCTGCTTGTTCAGGCCCGAAATTCTAGAATCAGTTGGATCTGCCTTACGGATGTCATCTCTTTGGGAGAAAAGTACACAGGCTTCTTGTGGGAAGTTTGGTTTAATATTTTGTATTCTGCCGGCTGGAATGAAGCGAGATCTAGCTTTGTTAAAAATTTCTCTGAATTTTCTTTCCCCAGAGAGGGCGTTGATTGGTAAAATTTGCTTACTGAATTCTAATTCAGTAAAATTGGTAAAATTATCCCAGTCTGCTTTGTTAAAATTAATGTAAGTCTTCATCTCGGATTTCATTTCGTTTAAGGAACGGCTTAAGGTGATTATGATCGGCATATGGTCTGATCCCAATGCAATTTCAGTTCTCCATTCAGCGATTGGCATTATAGTGACATGCTGGCAAGTGAAACATCTGGAGACGAGTATGAGTTGTTTGTTACTCTTGTTGGTTGTGGTTCATTGAGGACTCCAAAGTTGGAGCCGTCAATTTGATCAGCAATATTTTCACCTCTTGAGTCAGTGTTCAAGTGTGAGTGCCATAGATCGTGGTAAGCATTTATATCTCCGAGACTTAGACAGTCTTTGGTGTTAAATAAATGTCCTATGGACGGTTCATAACCTATGTCACAGCTGCTTACTGGTGGAATATAAATATTGACTAGATTTATCTCCGTATTTCCGGCTTTTATTGTAATACCTAGTTGTTCTAGGTGTTTATCAGTTCCCGCGGTACTGCTGGTAATGTGGTTGTACGGTAGATCAGCGGTTTCCAAACTTTCTGATATTGCGACCCACATAAAAAAGCAGTGTTGCAAAACGAAAAAAAAATTCGTAACGTTATGCGTTTCGTTTTTATAACATTATATTTATTTTTTCGGTACGTTATTTCGTTATGAAACAGAAAAATATTATGTTTCGTTATGTTATAACGTTATAATTACGTTATTTTGAAATTAAATGTTTTGTTTAAAACTAACCTATTTGAATGTACAAAAATCGAAAATCTCTAATGAACAGTTACTTTTTGTATGCAAAATTAGAAAACTATTAATATAAAATTAATATTTTTCAAATTTTGCATGCAAAAAGTAGTAAATCGTAGTAAAATAAAATTAAATAATTAAATACATGAAAAAAATTTGCATCTAGCATAAAAATATTCCTTCTTAAAATTATTCAAAACACCTGTGATGCAGAAACGGCTAGTGCAGACTTGAAATTACTTCAAATATATAGTTAAAATTTTACAAAATGCTCACTATTTTGTTACAAATATCAAACAATTTTATAATTACCAAAACCTTTAGTTCAAGCGTCCACAGATATTGAAAAAGAGCAGATAAGTTGGATTTTATAAAACCGATTTTTGCGCTTTTATTTCCATATAATTATACAAAAAGTATACCAAAAAAACGAAATAAATATTAACGTTATCGTTACGTTTTACGTTATTGTAACGCAATTTAATTTTTAAAACGTTATAAAAGTAATTATTACTAATAACGCTATTTCATTTCGTTATTTCGTTTTTGCGTTACGTTTCGAGTAACGTTTTGCAACACTGTAAAAAAGAAAGAAAAATTGGCGGCCCCCTTATTAGATAAAACAATAAAATAATATAAGCACATTTTCAAGTTGTAAAAAGTAATGTATTCATAGAATAAAACGAAACAAAAATTAGTAAAATTTAGTGTCAGAATTGTTGTTTTAGACTGATTATGTTTTATGGATATCATTTGCTGTTTATTCAATAGATGGCAGCACTATTCAGTTTCATGTATTATTGTTGCTGTATTCATTATTGTTTATTGTAGAAAATAATCTGTCAAAGTGAAATAAAGAACATATTGTTTTATTCATTACTTTATTGGCTTATTATTACAAAATCTTGTTGTGCATTAAACATCAGAAGTTAATTACCCATAATTCCACAAACATCCAATAGGTTATGGGACCAGAACAGTGTTTCGGGTAATATTTTCTGAAAAAGAAGTAAAGAAAAATTAAAAACATTAAGACACATTTTTGTGAGGTTATATCCAGCCGTGTGCGAAGTGAAAATTGTAACCGCAGAGCAAAATAGTTGAGAAAATGGATTCAGAATTGTCCAGAGTAAGCAAATTACAAGGAATTGACAACTGGAATCTATGGAAATTCCAGATCCAGATAATATTGAAGTCAATTGAAGCATGGGACATAGTAAATGGCACAAGAAAACAACCTGCACCCGTGGGCACAGAAGCGACGGCTGCTGAGAAAAAGGAAAATGCAGAAGCATTATGTAAATGGAATAAAACCGACGGAATGGCGCAAAAGGTAATCGTTACCACAATATCTGAGCAAACGATGATGCATATTTTGACATCAGAGAATTCTGAAGCAATGTGGAAAAAGCTAACGAATATATATGAACAAAAATCAGAATCGACAATCCACATTTTACAACAAAAATGGTTTACATTGGCTAAAGATCCTTCACATGATATAGCAGCACATATCTCAAAAATTGAAGATATATCTAATAGGCTACAGGCAATGGGGGAGAAAATTGAAGATAAGGGAGTAATGACCAAAATTCTCCTAACTTTGCCACCAAATTTTGATCATTTCATCAGTGCCTGGGAATCAACGGCTATCGCCGATAGAACGTTAGCCAACCTAACATCGAGATTAATAATTGAAGAGATGAGACAAAGTCAAAGAGGAGTAGAAGTCAATGCACTTGCTTCTAATGTAAGAGTAAACAGTAAGAATCGTTTTTCCGAGAATTATAATGGTAACAGAAATATTCGATATGTTAAGAATAAAGACGATGACCGAAAAAACACAAAGAGAAAACATGGAAAATGTAATTTTTGTCATAAACCCGGACATTGGGCAGCAGAATGTTGGAACAATCCAGAAAGTAAACAATATAAACTTAAAAATTACAAAGTTTCTGGACAAGAGAAAGGTGAAGCTCTCATAAGCGAAGCATTTGCCTCTGTACAAAAGACAGCGAAAACTACAGTCGAGGCCTGGTATATGGACACTGGAGCGAGCGATCACATGACTCATAATCTAGAGTGGTTCATAAAATACACACCAATGAAAGAAGACATCAAAATAAAAATTGGAGACGGAGAAAGCATTTCAGGCAAAGGTCGAGGTAGCATCAACATTACAGCATTTGATGGAGAAAAATGGACAGAATGTCACCTTTTAAATGTACTCTACGTGCCCAAGCTGAAATACAATCTCTTTTCTGGCGGTGTGGCCTTGGATAAAAATTTAACTCTAGAAGCTGATAAAAGAATCTGTAAATTCAAAAAAGAAGGCAAAACCATAGCAGTAGGTGAGAGACAAAATAAACTATTTGAAATGAAAATCAAGATAACGCCAATCGAAAATGTCAAAGAAAGTGTTGATGAGGATCAAGCATGTATTGCTGAGAAAAGTTCTTTTCAAGAATGGCATCAAAAATTAGCTCATCAAAACTACACTCAAGTTAAAAATATTTTAAGAAATTATGACATAAATCCAAAAGGAGATGACAAAATAGTTTGTGAGCCTTGCGCATTGAGTAAAATCCATCGACTACCTTTTCCTCAGCAAAGCAGTACAAATACCAATCGTATTGGCCAAATAATACACGCAGATGTGTGTGGACCTCTACCAGAAAAGTCGTTCACAGGAGCTAAGTATTTTCTTCTATTGAAGGATGATTACTCACATTATAGAACCGTATATTTCTTGGGTGCAAAATCAGATGTGCTGGAGTGTCTAAAAGACTATGTAAAGAAAACAGAAAAACATTGCCCCAGAGGAATAGAAATTTTTAGATCTGACAATGGCCTGGAATTTGTCAATCAAGAAGTCACAAAATTGATGAAAGAATATGGAATTTCTCACCAAAATTCAGTAGTCTACTGCCCTGAGCAAAATGGAAAAATAGAACGAGAAAACAGAACTGTTGTAGAAGCTGCTCGAACAATGCTACATGCTGCACAATTTGAACTTAAATTCTGGGCAGAAGCAGTAAACACTGCCGTTTATGTTTTGAACTGCACAGGAACCAGTAGCATTAAGAATCAATCACCATATGAAATTTGGTACAACAAGCGACCAAATATTCAGGAATTTCATATATTTGGAGAGAAAGTTTACGTAAAGTTGCCTGAAAATAAAGTAAAGAAGCTAGACCTCAAAGGTGAAATAGGTTACTTTGTAGGCTACGGCGATACAGTAAAAGGTAACAGAATTTGGATTCCAGAGGAAGGCGATATTTTTGTCAGAAAACATATTATCTATACAGGAAAATTAATAGAGTCTACTGAAAGAGTTCAGAATCAAGCACTGTTGTATCTACCTGAGGAAGAAAATAAACAATTCAAAAATAGTCAGGCTGAAAGAAAAGATGACGAGCAAATTGAAGAAAATTTAGAAAATCTTGAGTTACCTAACCAATTATCTGGTTCAGAAGAAGAAAATGAGACATTTTGTACGCCAGAACCCGAAAGAAGTACAGGAATACAACTGAGAGATCGATCCAAACTAAATAAACCTAAGAAATTAGAAGACTACGAAGTAAATTTAGATAATGTCTGTGATTATTGCATTGAAAACCCAGAAGAACCGCTGACTTTTCAACAAGCTGTAAACGGTACGAATGCACAAGAGTGGAAACAAGCAATGGAAGAGGAAATGAATTCCTTAAAAACCAGCAACGTGTGGGAGCTCGTTGAAGTACCAAAGAACTCAACCATAGTTGAAAATAAATGGGTTTATAAATTAAAAACTGATACGAATGGAACCATACAAAAATTTAGAGCCAGATTAGTAGCCAAAGGCTTCTCTCAGCGTGAAGGAATAGACTTCAATGAAACCTTTAGCCCTGTAGTAAGATTCGACTCCATCCGAATATTATTAACAGTGATTGTTCAAGAAAATTTAGTACTCAAACAGTTTGACGTAAAAACTGCCTTTTTAAATGGTGATATAGAAGAGGTTATATACATGAGGCAGCCAACAGGATTTAACGATGGTACAACAAGAGTATGTAAGCTACTAAAAAGTTTATATGGTTTACGTCAATCGTCTAGATGTTGGAACCAAAGAATAAAAGTTTTTCTAACAAACAATGGACTCGAACAATCAAAAGCTGATCCCTGCATATACATTTTGATCAAAAATAATCTGATAATACTCCTAGTGAGCATCTACATAGATGATGGACTAGTAGCTGGAATCGACGAAGAGACTGTGAATGAATTCTTATGTGCACTTGAGAAAGAATTTGATATCACTACTGGAGATGCTGATACTTACCTTGGTTTACAGATTGAAAGACAAAACGATGGCTCTATTCTCTTACGTCAAAGTGCCTACACAAGAAAAATTATCAATAAATTTAATTTAGAGCAAGCAAATGCTCTTGCAATACCAGCCGATCCACATCAACAGTTGAATGCAAATTTAAATGATAATGAGAAGACTGAGTTAACAACTGCTCCCTATAGAGAAGCTGTGGGCAGCTTGTTATATTTATCAAAAGGGACGAGACCAGATATATCCTTTTCGGTTAGTATGGTTAGTCGATATATGGAAAAACCAACGAAATTGCATTGGAATGCAGTCAAGAGAATTATGAAATACCTAAAAGGAACTGTTGATTATGGTTTGCACTTTAAGAAGAAGAAAACGTTATCTTTATTTGGCTACAGTGATGCAGATTTTGCAGGAGATATTGCAACACGCAAATCAACAACAGGATTTATAGTTGTTTGGAGTGGATGTGTTGTTAGCTGGAGTTCTCAAAAACAGTCTACAGTTGCCACCTCTACCACTTATTCGGAATACATTGCAGCCTTTCAAACAGTCAAGGAAATAGTGTGGCTCTTAAAGTTAATTGGAGAGATCTATCCTTATCAAAATATTGCTACAACTCTCCATATTGACAATCAAAGTACAATTGAATTAATTAAAAATCCTGTTCTTCACAAACGAAGTAAACATATTGACGTACAATATCACTACATCCGAGAACAATATGAAAAGAAAGTTTTTCAACTGAAATACATCAACACCAAAGAACAGCCAGCAGATATCCTCACCAAACCCTTGGAAAGAAGAATCTTCGAAGTTCATCGCAACAAAATATGCTCCAAACTTGAAGAGGATGCATAACTTATTAAATACTGTACCTTTGTTTGTTCGATTTTGAGTAATTTTGATATTCCAGAAAACAGTGGGAGTGTCAGAATTGTTGTTTTAGACTGATTATGTTTTATGGATATCATTTGCTGTTTATTCAATAGATGGCAGCACTATTCAGTTTCATGTATTATTGTTGCTGTATTCATTATTGTTTATTGTAGAAAATAATCTGTCAAAGTGAAATAAAGAACATATTGTTTTATTCATTACTTTATTGGCTTATTATTACAAAATCTTGTTGTGCATTAAACATCAGAAGTTAATTACCCATAATTCCACAAACATCCAATATTTAGTATATGTATATTGAAAAAATTTAATGTGATGGATGAGCTTGTTTGTTAGCACAAAGTTTCTTAAATGGTGGTGTTATTGTTGAAATAGCCAACCGAAGTTCTTTTTCCACTACTAAACGATTTCGATATTTCGATTTCATGGCTGCTAAACCAGAAAATCCAGTTTCGCATAAATATGATGTTACGAATGGTAACAGCACTATTATAGCTCTGTCCGACAAAGTAATATAATCTTTTTTTCGTTCCACCCAAAACTGAATTAAAGTTTTGCTATCAAATTCCTGTTGTAATGAAGTATCGCAAGATATTTCAATCAATATGTAAAATCAATATCTTTGTAAAATCAATATCGTTGAAATAATCATTAAAAATCAAACTTACTCAAATTCGCTTTGATCAAGAGACGCGGTAGTGTCTTGCGCGCCATGTTTTGAAAGACACTACTAGTATATATACTGTGCACCGAATAGGTTTTAAAGGTTAAAATTTTCATTTCGAATAATTTGCATTTTTTCTACAACTGTATTCAGAGTTATCAATAAAAGTATATCTTATTTAACTCTATGTTTCTCATTAGTAAAAAAAAAGTCAGCATTCATGCTTTTTTCTGAAAGTTTATAAAATCAAAATTTTGCTTTCCCAAACTTTTAGTAAAATTAAAATGTTTTTACAAATTTTTATACCACGTTGGTAGCATTGATATGAATGTAGTAATTTAGTATCATTTTGGCGAATTTTCAAAAACCAACCAAATGTACAGAATTGAAAAACACAAAATTATGCGAATTGAAATTTATTATCCCTCAATATTGGTAATATTTAAGAACAGTTAAAAAACTTAAACACGAACCCAGATTAGTTTGCAAACATATAGTTGTTTTCGATAACAAATATATGTTTGTATCCAGAAAACCCATCAAATGTTTTATTAATATATTAAATGGAAGTTGGTAATTATAAAGATATTTAAAAAAATAATATATTTATTCTCTTCCATTTAATTATATCAGCTTTATTTGTATGTTTTTTCGATAATAATAGTATGTATTATTGTATTGTTTTTTAACCTATAGCCTAATGAACTTAACCTATTGCCTAATGAAACTTTTATTCAATTGGTATGATTCCAATTGGTCAAATTATTTTGATTTCATTAAAATTATTTTCAAATTATAATCACATTTGCTTTGATAAGTTTTGTTCAAAAATCAAATTTTGAGTAATTCTCTTATTTCGTTTAGTTGAACTTAGTTGATTGTATGAGAAGGGCGTTTTTTATCATCAGGGTTTTTTTATTAAGAAATTTGATTTATCAATTAAAACAATAAAGATTTATTGTTTTAATTGAAGAAAATGTTTTTATTTTTTATAATACACAATTCTTTTTTATAATAAAATCTTTGTCAGAGAATAAAGTATTGTAATCGATTCGTGAATAATGAATTTTATTCTCTCGCAAATTAAAATTCTCGCTCGTGCCTCTCTCGAATTTTAAACTTTTGCTTGAGAATAAACTACTTCATTATTCACTCATTGATTAAACTACTATTAGACTATGCTTTCAGTAAAGAGACCTATTATTGATGTGTTAAGAAAACGATGTTGTGAAAACATGTATTTGGTCTATTATGTAAATTTGTTATCTGAGAGAACCCAACAAATGTTATATCGATAATAAATTTTAATTTTTATTTTATTTTATTTTAGAACGTTGGTAGTTATTTTGAAGTGATGAGATTAAAAAATAATTTAGTAGGCTTTAAAATTTTGTGTTTTTAAGCTTTATGAGAAATAAAGAAAAGAATTTGAGAAAATTTTATTATTATTTTAAGGGTTCCGTACTTTGAAAAATAGAACATAACCCTTATGGTGAGGACTTGATTGTTTATTATCCATTATTCACAACGACTTTCTCACTAAAAATGCAAATATATGTATTTACGTATATTTATGTGGTAAGATAAGGCGAAAATGACAAATATGTGTTGATTTCGAGATTGAGGTGATATATAACCGTAAAAACTGAAATTTTTTAAAACTTTCAGTCAATTATAGACTATAAAGTTTATGGAAGACACCAATGGTACTTGGCTGAACATAATCAAGAATTTTTTAAAAAATTGTTTATTTGCGAAACACTTAATTTCACATCTTTTTTCGCACAATGTTGTTTTGTTTATTATTTATTTTGAGTAAATAACAATCGATTTGAGCTTTTATGCTATCCTCGAGATCTTTTATAAAATTGTTATGTTAATTTTTTAAAATTATTAGTCAAAGACTATAGTTTTTATGTGTGTGTTTCCGTTGTATGTAATAATTTTATTAATTTTCGAATGCATTGCTTTAGACTTATTTTCGAATATTTCTTTTACTTTTTCATGAGTTGTTCATGTCATGAGTTGAGACCTGTTTACATAAAAACGATACTTTTATTTTTTAAAATATTGCACCTAGGTCCTAGATTGATAAAAAATCGAGAGTAAAGTTCTCTGTAGAAAACATTTTATATGGATAATAATAATTTGATTCTCCCATATTATATTATAACTTTACAAAAAACAGTCAAATCGTCGCAAAAACAACCAAAAGGCTGTAAAAAAGCCGCGCCATGTTTTTCTTTAGCTTGAAACTATCATTTTAACTATAAAAAATTAAATTCTTGTATCTTATTCTTTACAAAAACTTCTCAAATCATACAGCACTAGTTATAAAATTTCTTAATGGCATTTTGTTTTCTAAACATCTAGCCATATTATATAATTTAACTAATACTCTAGAACTACATATAATAATTCTAAAATATATAATAAATATGCACATATATTAAAATTTATTTAAGCAGAGGAAATATAATTTATTTTTTTTTTCTATAAAAAACCGCTCACTTTCACTTACATATTTCTTGAACAAAATCCTTGGCGCGACCTTTTCTCAATTAATTTAATAATGTCATTCCTAAGGTCTATTTTCAGACGACTGTGAAAAGCCGATGAATTCAACAGTGGACTTCTAATTATATTAATTAAGTCAGTATCATATTTTCTACAATTTTCCTGAAGTATAGTAATCTATTTGAAATTCCCTTTATATTATTACGGTATGCTTAATTTTATATAAGACATGATTTGCTGTAAGAATATCTAGCAAATGGCAACTATAACAATATAACGATGACTATGAAATAACATTATCAATAAATTTCTTTTCGTACTGAATTTTAACATTCATTGATATTCATTTAAGATTGCTATTTAATCAATGGTTATTTCAATATAATGTTTATTATGAGTCAACCATAGTCACTATGCGGTTGGCTTTATTGTCATATTAAGAAAAGGTCGCACCAAGGTTTTTGTTCAAGAAATATGTAAGTGAAAGTGAGCGGTTTTTTATAGAAAAAAAAAATAAATTATATTTCCTCTGCTTAAATAAATTTTAATATATGTGCATATTTATTATATATTTTAGAATTATGATATGTAGTTCTAGAGTATTAGTTAAATTATATAATATGGCTAGATGTTTAGAAAACAAAATGCCATTAAGAAATTTTATAACTCGTGCTGTATGATTTGAGAAGTTTTTGTAAAGAATAAGATACAAGAATTTAATTTTTTATAGTTAAAATGATAGTTTCAAGCTAAAGAAAAACATGGCGCGGCTTTTTTACAGCCTTTTGGTTGTTTTTGCTCTACTCTACCTCGAACAAGTTGTGTAGTTAAAAAGCGGTTTATTATTCGATTTTATTTAAATCAGTTATAATTTTGTTTTGGTATTTTTAATAATAAAATGGACCAGTCAGATCTACATATCAGCCCAAAATAAAAAATTTTGCTAATAATAAAATTGTGTGGTTTCTTTTGAAAAAAAATCAAACTTTTGGCGTTCCATTGGTTATCTACTCAAAAGCTGCTTTGAGCAGCTATTTTGTTCCAAAGGAATGTAAGTAATGTGAAAAATGTTTTAGTAAGCTTTGCAAATGTTCTATAAAAAGATTTTTGTTTGCTTTAATATTGTTTCTGGTACCGGCGTCATTTAAAATTGGAAACATGTCATATAAATTGGATATCCCTAGCTCCAATTTTTTAATGAATGCTGTGACTTTGTCTTTTTGAATCAGAGAATGCATTTGTCAACCTTGCATTGATTTATTTAAATCGCTTAATTTTTTAAAAATTTCAACTAAATAAAAAAGTTTAAGAATAAAGTTATCATTGCGAAAGGAAGATGCCTCATCTTTGTGATTTTCAGCAATAAAGATCGCAATTTCGTCTTTAAGTTCGAACACTCTTTGAATAAATATTGAACGAGATACCCAACGTACTTCACAATAGTACAAGAGTGATGAATATTCAGCTCACATATCTTCACACAACTTTCCAAATAATCTCGCTTTCAAAGGACTGATTTTGATATAGTTTACAACTGTTGTAACAATATGAAATATTTTAATTATTTATTATTATTATTAAATTAATTATTATTATTAAATTAAAAACTTTACGACCCCCTTGAGGTTATTACGCGACCCCCTGTGGTTCGCGACTCACAGTTTGGAAACCGCTGCGGTAGATAGTGGTTTTGTGTATGATAAAGGCAAGGCCACCACTTTTGTCCTTCCCTCTATCCAGTCTTATATGTAATTCTATAATCACAGATACTATCACTAATCTTAGATCTAACATTTAATTTGGTTTCTTGCAAAACCGCGACTAGAATATTGTTTTTATACATAAAATTGATGATATCATCGAAGTTGTTTAAGAGACCGTTACAATTTAGCTGCATTGTTTTCACATCACTTGGGGTTTCCGGATGTGTGCTCATTCGCATTGTGTTCTGTTGCGAGCTCGTATTTATATGTTGACTGGATGCATAGCAACATGGCGCTATGTAGTTTTTAGTCCATTGCTTATGTGTTGCAAGGCCTGAGCAGTTCTTAAGATGACACCATTATTTACAGCTATTACACTGGACGGATGTAGTGTTTACCCTTAAAATGTTTTTGCATATTGCACAATGCCATATTTTAGTTGGTCCAAGATTTCTTTCAATACCGGCCATGACGAGGAGGATCTGAAGCTGTGAGGCCAGTGACAACAGCTTCTTTTTCCAAAAAATGGAGCGTCGGAGTAGCACCTTTCGTCGAAATTTTTGTGATGGTCCTTGGTTGGAACTGGGTTCCGAGTACTTCTGGGGCGTAGACCCGTCCATCTTGAGAAGCATGTTGTTGTGGAAGCTAGGTCTTAAAAGGTATTTTTGGGTTGTTGTGACACATTGTAATTCCTATAACACAACACTTTTTATTAAAAAAAAAATTCTTTGGACCCCTAAAATTTTTTCTGTGTGCGCCACTGAGAAATGCCGAAAAAGAAACGGTAAGTTGTTAAAATTTTGTTTTATGAAAAATAAGAAACATTAACCAAATTCATAAAGCTATGTATTAATTACTAAATTACAAAACAGATATATGCATATTTAATTTTTAACCGCATGAAGCATATAATTGACATCTGTCGAACTAACATATCTCCATGCATTCCTCCAGAATTCATAAAATATTCCATTTACAAGAATTACTTGACATCCATCTAAAATGAAATATAATATTTAAAACTGATTGTAAACCAACCCAAAAACTTCGAATAATTACATTTTTCCAAAATTCTTTGTACATCTGTCGGTGATATAAAATTATTCCAATCGTGAGTATTTTCAGGAAGTAGTTTCAAGATCTTTTCTGCCACTACAATAGCCGCCCAGTAAGCCATATTTGTTTTATTTATGGTTGTTATAAAAATTGATCCATCGGTTTTAAGCGTTTCGATACAAGAGTCTAAAAATATTTCCTTATCAACAACATGTTCCAAAACTTCTGATATAACCACTGCATCGTACTTAACCTTATTGAGTTTACAGTGGTCTTGAATTGTTTCTGATTTATAGGTAATATTGCACGATAGTTCTGGACTTTTATTTGTTAAATGTTCTTGGGCCGTACGAATAAGTTCAGCGCTTGGATCTACTCCTGTAATTTTCCCATTCAATCTACCTAATTGCTATAATTTTAATTCAATTAATTATTATTGTGACTATATATAATGTAACTAAGACATATATTACTTCAGTTAAAATCCCTCCACCACAACCAACTTCTAATATATTTAAACCGGTAAGTACATTTGGAGTATTCCATAGATCTTTGCTTATTTTACCTGTTGAAATTAAACCCTCTCTAATTAATGGAACTCTTATTTCATTCATTGAATGTAACGGCCGAAATATTCCATTTGGATTCCACCAATCATTCGCTAAACTTTCTAGTTTCTCAATATTTTTAATATCCAATTGTTCTGTCGATTGTGTTTGAACAGAACGTAAACATCGTAGATTTCTAATTAAATAGTTAAATTAATATAAGTTTTGAGCTTTTTTACGACAGTTACCATTAACTTACATACAACGTAGTTGGTTGTTATATAAAAATAATTTTGAAAGTATTTTATTAAAAATCATAATAAATTAAAATGAAGAAAACAAAATTTCTAGCAAAAGTTTGAGAAGTATTTTTGACAGATTCGAATTTTCGAAAATTTAAGAGGCAATTGGAAAGGGTTTTCTGTTTAATGCTATACTATACAGGCCGTGGCCCATTTTTCGATGAAATTGAATCTGCAAGTCGACTAAAAAATTTCTGCTCTGCTATCGTACTTGAGTAAATTTTGACAGATTGTGTTGAAATTCAAATATTAGCCGTGGCCCATTTCTCAAAAATGCCGATGAAATTGAAATTTTGACGTTTCTCGCTGAAATATTATTTTTTGTTTTGCTTCATTTTCTATCACAAAAATTAAATTACGATAAAATAAATATTGAAAAACAAATATTATTTGAATTTCAACACAATCCGTCAAAATTTACTCAAGTAGGAGTGCGTTCGAGAACTTAATGAGATCTCATTTTCATTAAATATTTAATGAACCAATCAAAAAACGCGATGTTCATTTAGTATTCGAACGAATTTCATTTAATGCATATAATGTCAAATTTGAAAAATTTTGACACTTCTATGAAAAGACTTGACACTTCTAAACGAAATGTTGGAGTATAAAAGTTATAATCAAATTAAAATCTTACTCCTTGTTAATGCATTATTTTTCAATTACTTTCGTCGTAATTAAATTTATTTTAAAAATTTTCAAAAACAAATTCAATTTTAAGATTATAACTAACTCGAAAACTTTACGGAATCTGCAGTTTGAGACTGGTGATTGAATTGGTTGCAAAAACTTATTCATTAATTTTATTTTCAATCGTTAAATATTTTTATTATTATTATTTATTATTATTTTATTATTATTCCTTTACATAGACAGTTAATTAATATTCATGTAATTGGTAATAGGAGCTGTTGGTTTTATCTCTCACTAATTTCAAAATTTTCATCCATTTTGTTTATATTTTTCAATTGAGAATTAATTATTATATATAAAATTAATTCCTTAATTCATTATAATACAATTAGTTCGTAATACCCAATTTGTTAAATTAATTAAAAATTATAAAACAAAATTTTACGGTTTTCGATTTGAAATTTTTTTAAATAAAAAACTTCATTAAAACTTAAATATGCTATTTACTGCATTTAAAATTAAATGAAAAGAGGCGTGGTTTCATTAAATGAAAATTTAAATGAAATCGGTTTTTCAAGTTCTCGAACGCTGTCATCTGTCATTCATTAAATGATTCATTAAATGGTTAATATCTCATTTAGTAATCGAACGCACTCTAGGATAGCAGAGTAAATTTAAATTTTTTAGTCGATTTGCAGATTCAATTTCAATTTCATCGAGAAATGGGCAACAGCCCAACGAATTTCATTTCTACAGGAGAAAGTTTCTACACCCTTTCCATAGGAAGACTACACTACGATTCTATCTCGATTCTTTCTTTAAAATTTTAAAGACTTTTGATTGGTTTAATCTCTGATCAAACTACCATCTATAAACTAATTTTACAAAACCGAACTAAAACAAGAAAAATGCGACGTGAGGAAATAGTTTCAATCATATTTATGTAATAGTATTACCCTAAACAATATATTGTATTAATTATTTTAAAAGTGTGTTTATAATAAATAAAAAATATGTGAATATAAAATTTGTAAACGTGGAAATAAAGGTAAAAAATTGAGACACAAAGTTTATTAAAACTAGTTGTTTTGCTTTTTCCTTAAATTTTTTACAGAAAGTCAACAATAATGGCGAATTTAGAACGATTGGTAAGATTGGACGTAGAAGACGTCCGATAAGACGTATCCAGCATAGTAAGCATATATAAAAACTTAAATCAGTTCTGTTCGGTATTATATTAAACTAAAATAATTTTAAAATTTATTTTGATGAATTACTTTTATATTTTCAGATACACTGCAAAAAGCTCAAAACTAAATAATGAATATGCTTATACAACAATACGTTATAAAAACATAACATAAATTAATTTAAATGCTTTAGTTTTCTAATTTTTAATAAAAATTAAGCAGAAAATGTTAACTTAAATATGTATGTATATCTAGACTAGTAAAAAAAATTATTAAAGATGTAACTATATATTCCACTAAACGAAAATGTATATTTTAATTATTTCATTGCTTTATTCAAATTGTTCCTCGATTTCTACCTATAGAATCGTAGGTGAAAACTAACAAAATTTCCATAAAGATTCGTTAAAGAAATTAGTCTAAATTTCACTATAGAATCGTTGGGGAATATTCCATAGCGATTCAAGTGGTAGTATTACATGATGAATTGTAGTAGAGCATTCGTTCACGAATCTGGCGGACATTTTATTTTTTTGCATATAAAATTCCATATCTTTTCCATCACGATTCCACTACTCAGAGAAGAAGTTTCTTCAACGATTCATGGACGAATCGATAGCATTTTATTCGCTGGGAGCCAATATTTGTTTTTCAATCAAAACCTACGATATCATGGCCATACCAATTCACGCCATTTGCAATGAACCATATGCAAAAAATTGGATTAGTGTTTTTGATTAAATTTTTTTGAATTTTTTTATGGAGTTTTAGTTTTCCAGATGGCGTTATGGTGATTTTTTGAATTTTTTTTATATCGAGTTTTATTTTCAACATGGCGCTACAAGTTCACGATTTTTTTTCTGCTAAAAAATGAGTTAGTCTTCTATATCGGGGGTTTTATTTCAATAATTATTTTTTCGTAATTTTATTTTTGTGGAAGAAAATAAAGCAAAACAAAAAATAATATTTCAGCGAGAAACGTCAAAATTTCAATTTCATCGGCATTTTTGAGATATGGGCTACGGCTACAATAGATACATGGAATAAAACTTTTTGATTGCACATTAATTTTTAAAAACATGTTCCAATAATAAAAATTTTCTTTTAACAACGGATTCCACAACTTTTGACATGTGTCAAACAATAAGACGTCTCACGTTTTTAAAATTGCAAATATACAAAAAACATGATAAATATAAATCAATCAGTGTCCGATGAAAAGAAAAACTGGAAAGAATTTCATCGTGAGAGAAAAGAACAAAAGAAAAAATGGAAACAAGAAAGTTTAATTAAAAATTTAGAAAAACAAATCAAAGAAAAGGAATTGAGTTTACTGAATCCTACAGATGAGGAAGCGTCAGAAAGTAAAACAGTGAAGAAAGCCTTATCTACAATTAGTATAGCTGTTCCAGGATCTATTCTAGATAATGCACAATCGCCAGAATTAAGAACGTACTTAGCCGGACAAATTGCACGAGCTGCTTGCATATTTAAAGTCGATGAAATAATTGTGTTTGATGATAATGGTTCTATTGGACCTAAGAATGCTAAACGATCAAAATATGGTGTGATAATACTTATTTTATTATAAATCTTGTTTCTAATTTTATGATTTCTATTGTTGTTGCAGAAACTGAAGATGGAACTACAAAAACTATATCACAATGTTGCTTACAATTAGCTAGGATTTTACAATATCTCGAATGTCCCCAGTATTTACGAAAATTCTTTTTTCCTCTTCATAATGATTTAAAATTTTCTGGTTTGCTGAATCCACTAGATGCACCACACCACCTACGCCAATATAATGAATTTGAATATCGGTAAGAAAAACTTTTCATAATTTTCACTTGAGATTTTAATAATTTTTTTTCCATTACAGCGAAGGGGTGGTTACAAATAAGCTAGTTAAAAAAGATAAAGGATCTTTTGTTAACATAGGATTGTTAAACGATTGTTTTGTGAATAAACAAATAAATCATGGATTACGAGTAACTATAAAATTAGCAAAGAATCAAGACCTTAAAGCAAAGAAAATAAAAGGAACTGTTGTACCTCCATCGCAACCGAAATTAGAAACTGGAATTTATTGGGGTTACAATGTTCGAATAGCTGATTCACTATCTCATGTCTTTTCAAAGTCACCTTATGAAAATGGTTATGATGTAACAATAGGTACATCGGACAAAGGAAAATCAGTTCACTCTATAGAAAGTTCGTCAATTGAATTTAATCATTTATTAATTATTTTTGGTGGACTGCAAGGAATTGATGGTGCGATTGAAAATGATGATAACTTAAATGTTGATGATCCAAGTCTATTATTCGATCATTATATAAACGTTGTTCCTGCTCAAGGATCCAGAACCATTCGTACAGAAGAAGCTATACTTATTGCTTTAGCAACACTAGAAGAAAAAATAAAACCTTTAGAAACTGTTGATAAAATTGATTTCACAAAATTAATTCCACAAAGCGATGATACGGGGGTGAAGCAAATTGAAGTTTACAAACGGAAAAAAATTGAAGTTAAGAGTAAAGATGATATGAGTCGATTTGATTAGATATTAAATTGAAATAACGAAATAAAAATATTTTATCATTTAATTTCATTTTCAATGTTTATCAACGATATTGCCAAGTCCTGTCGCTTCTCTATGGTCCATCTTTTTGCTGATGATGTACAACTTCTTCATGCTAAGCCCCGTTTGAATTTACATGACTGTATTGAAGAACTTAACAGTGATCTAAAATCTATTCAGGTGGGCCCTTGAAAATCGGCTTTCGTTGAACCCTGCTAAGTCGTAGGCATTGCTTTACAAGCCCTACCCTGGAGCAGCTGATAACGGCTCATGTATTCAGCTGGGCCATGGTGTTGTATCCTGTTCATCTCAAGCAAAGAATCTGGGAGTTGTTTTTGATGACAGGTTGGATTGGAAGCCGCAAGTAAACTCACTGGCTGGTCAAATTATTGGTGTTCTAAGGACGCTTCGTAGTGTGGGTTGTTACTTGATTCTGCATATAAGGAAGCAGCTAGTATTGTCACTGATATTGCCCCTTGTTGACTATGGTCTTGAGATTGTTTCGGGTTCCACGGATGATATGTTTATGGTACTGCGGTGAGCCTTTAATTATGCTACTAAATTTGTATATAACTTAAAGCCTATGGATCATGTATCCCGTTTCGTCCATGACCTTCTTGAGACTTCCTTCTCAGATCACGCCAGGGTGCGGCACCTTTGTCATTTCTATCTCGTTGTCAAGTTTCAGTCTTCTTCGTACGTACTAAAATGGTTTTTGATAAGAAGTTCTAGGCGGCAGCATAACTTTGTGGTACCGAAGGTGAGTTGTGATCTTTGGACAAAATCTTACTCTGTGAGAGTCATTAAGCTTTTTTTTACTACCGCAGTCCTTAAAGAGGTTCTGCGTATCGCCCTTCCTCTTTAGGAAGCAGCTGATTGACCATTTAAACTCACTTTCCCTTGCGTCTGTATGACTCTACAGTGGATACTATTCAATTAGCTGGGGCTATTTATGTTGTGATATGCTGCACTGTTGGTGACCTTTTCTCTGCCTTCTATCTGGTTTCTACTGGGACTTCAAGATGATTCCCTTTGACCTTGTCCTTCTTCTCCTCTCCCCCCTTAATCTCTTCTCGCTCTTTCTAACTCTAATTTTTATTTTCTTCAAACCTACCTACGCTATTTATGTTATAGAACTTTCTCTTCCTTGTATCTTATCCATTCTTCTCGTTGCATGAGGCCTACTTTCTGATTCTTGTCTATGCAGAATGCTATGCAGGCATTCTGGATGACTTGCTCCCAGTTGCAGTTCCCAAAGCTCCTGCATCTGCTCCCGCCTTGGATAAATTGGTAGACACTAGACTAATTCTTTCACTGAAACCGCCGTTGGGTCTTGCGCTTTTAGCAAACCGAAGAGCAAATCATATCCATATGGTAGACAAAAACCTCTAGATATCTCGCGAGCAGTGTAAGAAGCCTTTCAAAATTGCAAAGAAAACTAGGCTTATATTGAACTGGGAGTCCTGAAAACTTATAAATATAGGTTGAGAAATTCGAAAAATGATTCCTGGAGGTGCTACTGTAACGAAATACAGAGGTCCTCTGAGGCTTCAAGACTTCGCAAATTTTAGTCCAGTCTCACAGTCACCCATACGTTTGCGATCACCCATACGTTTACGGCTTTTGAAGTTGAGAACTTGCTGGCCAACCGCACCACACCGAAAGGTGATTGTAACCCCTTCTTTGGAAATTGGTTATTAATAACCTGTTGCTAAGCCTGGAAACACGTCGCTGCAAGGGTATTGTACCGCTATTGCTATATACCGCTATTGCTGTATACTGTTGTTATTGGTAAATGTCATGGTAGGATCTGATGCAAAGTGCTCTTTGGATGCTCTCCAAACGAACTGGTGGTATGGGGTCGTGGTCTGATGGCCAGCCCGAAATAAAATAGTCAATCAGAAACTCTTGATAGCAGTTCAGAGATCCGCATGATTATGCATTAGTGGAGCTCTAAGGAGTTCATCCACCACAGCACTAGAAGTTCTCTTTCATCTTGCTCCCATCGACATCTTAGCCAGACAGATACCCGCCAGCATGGCATTTGTGCTGAAGTCTACTGAGATGTGGAGCTGTAGCAATATAAGGCACTCCTCAATTCTGGTCTGTAGGAATATTCCTTCGGCAACAGAAATGACCAGTCATAGACTATTCTGAAATCATCCTTGGCAGTTGTCTTTACAACTGCTATTCATTCCACATAGGACTGGGGAAAGTGAATTAAACATACATATAGGTATTGTCAACTTCTACACGGATCGGTCTCTCTTCACCAAGCTAAACTTGCAGCTATAAAAGAGACATCAGACTGGTTAAGGCATAATGTAATGCTTGAAAGGAATATCGGCATCTTTACGAATAGTCAGGCTGCAATAAGGTTTTTAGAGTTGAGCCTCAAAACGTCGAAAGTAGTCGGAACTGTCTGGCATCTCTTAACGAGCTGGTTGAGCAGTTCAACCTCCACATTGTCAAGACATTTGGGTATATCAGAGAACTTGAATGTCGACGAAGCAGCTCGGCAAGGCACTTTATGCCTTGTCACCAAATATGGCATAGGTGGGATTACTACTTACTTCGTGTAAACTGCTACTCCAAAAGGAGGCGAATACGCGTACAAATGTAAGATGGTCAAAGGGCGCACCACTTTTGTGATTGCCATGCAGATCTGGGCTGCCCTGAACCGCTCCAGATCTATTAAAATGTTAATTATAAATATCCATCTGGTCTGGTTCAGATCAGACTCAGGTTTGGGGGAAAACTACTTTCAGGTTCTGACGGACATATGCGAGTTGAACGTTAGGGACATTTGTCACTTTTTGAGAAGCTCTTACTGGTGCCCAAAAAGGTAGTGTTTTGAACAGCAAAAGTTCTTGTCATGGTATGGCTACGATCCGCTTTGTTCCATATCTCGTCCTTTAAGAATGCCCTAAAGCTGCCGGTCCATGTCTCGTCCCCTAAGAAAACAAGGCTTAATCTGGTCCCATACTGATATAGAGGATCTTGTTGTTGGCACACTCTTCCTACAGCTGGGCACTACTTTATGGGTTTCATAGTTGAAGGACGATTTTGCTTGGAGAACTTTACGATTCTTACGTGAATCACACCGAACAGCCAGTTTAGTATGAATTCGTCATTTTTCAGTTGTTCAGCATTTTTCGGATGCTGCTCAACAGTGTATTTCAGAATGGTCCATCATCTCGGTCTAATGTTCGGATTTTGAACACCGATTCGCTTAGTATATTTAATTATTTCCTTGATGCAGTCGAAAAGAGAAGCCATGAATCTAGGAGGTTGAGGCAACACTGCTCTTTTAGCGTTCATAACTTTAATTCTCCAATGGATATCATTTAAGCAGCAATTAACCGCTCTTTTGCTAGCCGCCTTCGAAGTGAGTCTTGATGGTGTCGAATTTTTATTATACTGCCAAATCTATTAGCTGAACTTTTATATCGCTGAGCTGCTCAAAACTGAGGCAGGTGGCTGAGAAGCCCTATGCAGCGATGTACACTTTACTTTGTTATGCTTGGTGACATCGCTGACGGTTGGCGGTACGGTTGTTCTCGTAACCTTGCTTGCTTTGTTCTCTAACGCATGGTCTGGTCGATCAATGAGGACTAATGCAGTTTGACACTAGAGGTAGCCGCCAATGGGGAGTTCTGCGATACTTCGGATCGGACTCTCTTGTTACTTCTGGTGCCTGTTTGCTTCTGTCTTTTTACAATTATCAGAGCCATCTTCTTTGGTACGGAATTGATTTTCGGATCAAGAGACCCGGTTTTGGGTCGACTGTGTTGGACTGGTGAATATTAATTACCTTTTGGGTGTATATAATACTCCTGTTTTGATTAGCTCACGGCATGTCATTTCTGACATGATTTTAGAGCTAGTTGAAATAGGCTTACTATCGACCTTAATGTTTGTGTTGCTAGAATGAGGATAAATCAGGAAAGATCATCGAGTTTGGCGAACACGAATTTAATGAGTTTAGTGGTGCGTTTTATAGATGCCTGTCGCTTTCATTTGTTTTAATCCATAAAATAATTTCTTTAGCGTAGGGAATACACTGTACTGTCGTAAGGCTGGATTAAAACTGGAGCGCGCCCGGTATCACGAGTTCCATGCTTGATGGATGGATCAATAATGTCCATATGTATATCGACAAATTTCTGAAAAGTTTACGGATAGTAACCAAACAGAGATTAAGTATGGCGAGAAACTTTGGGATTGTCAGGCAGTTCTGTGACATTGGCGTACATAATTTTTAATGGATGCCCCAAATGACTTTATTCGTTAGGAGTTTGCTATAACTGTGGACTCCTGGATGGGGTATTGTTTTGGGATGAAGGGGGCGAACGTTGCACATAGAAGTATAGCATAAAATAGTTTTGGCAGAAGTCTGTCCTAACGATACTGGAATCGGTTTGAATTTTAGTGTGGAACTAGTGTCCAATAACTCCTTGAGTTTAAAATCGTTGGACTAAGCACCTGCAATTTCGGCATATTTCCTAGATTAATAGCTGGTTAACACGAGAAAGTGTGTCGGCAACTACATTATCAATACCAGATGTGTATTGTATTTAATCGTAAATTAAATTTTGAAATCTAAATTCCTGATTTGACGAGGATTTGCTTTATTCTGCGAAGATTCTGAAGTGTAGATAAGATGTTTATGATCGGTGAAAAGAGTGAAGATTCATCCTATAAAGTGATAGCGGAAATATTTAATAGCAAAGTCAGCTGCTAGAAGTTCGCGATCATAACCGCTATATTTTTATTGCGACAGGTTTGTTCGAACATAGAAGTGGTGGTTAAGTGGTTTCCAACTGTTTCTAACTTTTTGTTGAACAAAAGCGGTAAGAGCTTTGTCGGCAGCGTCGAACATTTCGACATGTATTAAAATATTGGCCTATGTCATATTTTGTCAGTGATAGGATTTTTTGTTTAGTTATCCATTCTGTAACAAAAAATATAAAAAAAAACAAAAAAAGAAAAGATTTACGTCCATCAACACATTTGAACGTATGTTGTTGTAGGACCTTGGTCTTAAAAGGTTTTTATGTGTTATTGTGACACATATTGTAATTCCTACTACACAACACATTTTATTAAAAAAAAAAATTTAAGCATTGGTCTTTGTAGAAATTTTACATGGGAATTTAAAGTTGCCGACGTGTCGATCCCTATTATTGGATCAGATTTTTAAAAAACACAGGTCTGCTTCATGCTTGTTGATATACGGCTAATAGATCCATCAACCTCTCTGTTCTCAACAGCTAGCCTTTCCGATAGTGATGAACCATCACTTTTCTTAATTGATAAAACAACTTTATCAACTGATATTTTAAAACTTCTTGCTAAGTTTCCAGAGGTTAGCAATCGGAACCTTGTGCCTGATATTACGAAACATAATGTAACCCATAGGTTGTAAACAGTAGTTGTACCAATATTTTGTAAGACTAGGCGTTTGGCTCCTGACAAATTACTTATAGCCAAAGCTGAATTTGAAAAGATGGTACAACTGGGAATATGTAGACCCAGTAATAGCGCTTGGTCCAGTACATTATATCTGGTCAAGAAAAAAAACGGTGAATAGCGTGCATGCGGTGATTATCGAGCATTAAACAGAATTACTGTTCCCGATCAATATCCAATTCCTCACCTCCAAGATTTTTCGCATCAGTTGGAGGGATACACAGTTTTTTCATCAATTGACCTAGTTCAGGCATACCATCAATTCCTATATAGATGAAAAACGTGTTCTAGACAGAGTTGTGAAAACTTGACCATTTTTGATTTTCCTGAAACTTGGCATATAAGTAGTATGGACAAAATAAAAAATACAACATATTTTAAAATTTTTTTAAAGTGCATAGTTTGAGCATAGGGGGCACCCCAACATGCATGAAAAATGAAAATTCTGCCAATCCGATGTAAATTTGAAATTAAATTGCTCAAGAACAGCTATACCGATTTCATCAAACTTTTTTTTGTTTGATAGATGATTAGTTAGCCCTTTGAAAAAAAATTAATTTATTGTTTTTATAATTAATTTTTAGATAAAAATATTAAAAAAACTTTTTTAAAGATGGCGCTAGGGTCGAAGATCAATTGGAATTAAATTAATTTTTTTTCTGAAAATAGTTCTATCCTTACTCTAAAATATATCAAATTAACTCAGAGGCGTTAATTTTTGTTCTTGAGATATTTAATTTTAAAGATTTTTAGTACGACTGAAATTCGAATTTTTCTTCATTTTTTCAAACAACTTCCATTAACAAAAAATTTTAAAATCAATTAAATTTTAACTTTTTTTTTTAAATATAGCTCTAACCTTACTTTAAACTATATCAAATTTACAAAGAGGCGTTAATTCGTGTTCTTGAGATATTTAATTTTAAAGATTTTTAGTCCGTCTAAAATTGTATTTGTTCATTATTTTTTCGAACAATTTATATCATCAAAAAATTTTAACAACTGAAGTTCGAGAAAATAATGAACAATTAGAATTTTAATCGGACTAAAAATCTTTAAAATTAAATATCTCAAGAACACGAATTAACGCCTCTTTGTAAATTTGATATATTTTAAAGTAAAGTTAGAACTATATTTAAAAAAAAAAAGTTAAAATTTAATTGATTTTAAAATTTTTTGTTAATGGTTAATGTTAATAACCTTGCTTGCTTTGTTCTCTAACGCATGGTCTGGTCGATCAATGAGGACTAATGCAGTTTGACACTAGAGGTAGCCGCCAATGGGGAGTTCTGCGATACTTCGGATCTGACTCTCTTGTTACTTCTGGTGCCTGTTTGCTTCTGTCTATTTACAATTATCAGAGCTATCTTCTTTGGTACGGAATTGATTTTCGGATCAAGAGACCCGGTTTTGGGTCGACTGTGTTGGACTGGTGAATATTAATTACCTTTTGGGTGTATATAATACTCCTGTTTTGATTAGCTCACGGCATGTCATTTCTGACATGATTTTAGAGCTAGTTGAAATAGGCTTACTATCGACCTTAATGTTTGTGTTGCTAGAATGAGGATAAATCAGGAAAGATCATCGAGTTTGGCGAACACGAATTTAATGAGTTTAGTGGTGCGTTTTATAGATGCCTGTCGCTTTCATGTTTTAATCCATAAAATAATTTCTTTAGCGTAGGGAATACACTGTACTGTCGTAAGGCTGGATTAAAACTGGAGCGCGCCCGGTATCACGAGTTCCATGCTTGATGGATGGATCAATAATGTCCATATGTATATCGACAAATTTCTGAAAAGTTTACGGATAGTAACCAAACAGAGATTAAGTATGGCGAAAAACTTTGGGATTGTCAGGCAGTTCTGTGACATTGGCGTACATAATTTTTAATGGATGCCCAAATGACTTTATTCGTTAGGAGTTTGCTATAACTGTGGACTCCTGGATGGGGTATTGTTTTGGGATGAAGGGGGCGAACGTTGCACATAGAAGTATAGCATAAAATAGTTTTGGCAGAAGTCTGTCCTAACGATACTGGAATCGGTTTGAATTTTAGTGTGGAACTAGTGTCCAATAACTCCTTGAGTTTAAAATCGTTGGACTAAGCACCTGCAATTTCGGCATATTTCCTAGATTAATAGCTGGTTAACACGAGAAAGTGTGTCGGCAACTACATTATCAATACCAGATGTGTATTGTATTTAATCGTAAATTAAATTTTGAAATCTAAATTCCTGATTTGACGAGGATTTGCTTTATTCTGCGAAGATTCTGAAGTTTAGATAAGATGTTTATGATCGGTGAAAAGAGTGAAGATTCATCCTATAAAGTGATAGCGGAAATATTTAATAGCAAAGTCAGCTGCTAGAAGTTCGCGATCATAACCGCTATATTTTTATTGCGACAGGTTTGTTCGAACATAGAAGTGGTGGTTAAGTGGTTTCCAACTGTTTCTAACTTTTTGTTGAACAAAAGCGGTAAGTGCTTTGTCGGCAGCGTCGAAGATTTCGACATGTTTTAAAATATTGGCCTATGTCATATTTTGTCAGTGATAGGATTTTTTGTTTAGTTATCCATTCTGTAACAAAAAATATAAAAAAAAACAAAAAAAGAAAGATTTACGTCCATCAACACATTTGAACGTATGTTGTTGTAGGACCTTGGTCTTAAAAGGTTTTTATGTGTTATTGTGACACATATTGTAATTCCTACTACACAACACATTTTATTAAAAAAAAAAAAATTTAAGCATTGGTCTTTGTAGAAATTTTACATGGGAATTTAAAGTTGCCGACGTGTCGATCCCTATTATTGGATCAGATTTTTTAAAAAACACAGGTCTGCTTCATGCTTGTTGATATACGGCTAATAGATCCATCAACCTCTCTGTTCTCAACAGCTAGCCTTTCCGATAGTGATGAACCATCACTTTTCTTAATTGATAAAACAACTTTATCAACTGATATTTTAAAACTTCTTGCTAAGTTTCCAGAGGTTACCAATCGAAACCTTGTGCCTGATATTACGAAATATAATGTAACCCATAGGTTGGAAACAGTAGTTGTACCAATATTTTGTAAGACTAGGCGTTTGGCTCCTGACAAATTACTTATAGCCAAAGCTGAATTTGAAAAGATGGTACAATTGGGAATATGTAGACCCAGTAATAGCGCTTGGTCCAGTACATTATATCTGGTCAAGAAAAAAAACGGTGAATAGCGTCCATGCGGTGATTATCGAGCATTAAACAGAATTACTGTTCCCGATCGATATCCAATTCCTCACCTCCAATATTTTTCGCATCAGTTGGAGGGATACACAGTTTTTTCATCAATTGACCTAGTTCAGGCATACCATCAATTCCTATATAGATGAAAAACGTGTTCTAGACAGAGTTGTGAAAACTTGACCATTTTTGATTTTCCTGAAACTTGGCATATAAGTAGTATGGACAAAATAAAAAATAGAACTTATTTTAAAATTTTTTTAAAGTGCATAGTTTGAGCACAGGGGGCACCCCAACATGCATGAAAAATTAAAATTCTGCCAATCCGATGTAACTTTGAAATTAAATTGCTCAAGAACGGCTATACCGATTTCATCAAACTTTTTTTTGTTTGATAGATGCTTAGTTAGTCCTTTGAAAAAAAATTCATTTATTATTTTTATAATTAATTTTTAAATAAAAATATTAAAAAACTTTTTTAAAGATGGCGCTAGGGTCGAAGATCAATTGGAATTAAATTAATTTTTTTTCTGAAAATAGTTCTATCCTTACTCTAAAATATATCAAATTAACTTAGAGGCGTTAATTTTTGTTCTTGAGATATTTATTTTAAAGATTTTTAGTACGACTGAAATTCGAATTTTTCTTCATTTTTTCAAACAACTTCCATTAACCAAAAATTTTAAAATCAATTAAATTTTAACTTTTTTTTAAATATAGCTCTAACTTTACTTTAAAATATATCAAATTTACAAAGAGGCGTTAATTCGTGTTCTTGAGATATTTAATTTTAAAGATTTCTAGTCCGTCTAAAATTGTATTTGTTCATTATTTTTTCGAACAATTTATATCATCAAAAAATTTTAACCACTGAAGTTCGAGAAAATAATGAACAATTAGAATTTTAATCGGACTAAAAATCTTTAAAATTAAATATCTCAAGAACACGAATTAACGTCTCTTTGTAAATTTGATATATTTTAAAGTAAGGTTAGAGCTATATTTAAAAAAAAAAAAGTTAAAATTTAATTGATTTTAAAATTTTTTGTTTTGGAAGTTGTTTGAAAAAATGAAGAAAAATTCGAATTTCTGTCGTACTAAAAATCTTTAAAATTAGATATCTCAAGAACAAAAATTAACGCCTCTGAGTTAATATAATATATTTTAGAGTAAGGATAGAACTATTTTCAGAAAAAAAATTAATTTAATTCCAATTGATCTTCGACCCTAGCGCCATCTCTAAAAAAGTTTTTTTAATATTTTTATGTAAAAATTAATTATAAAAACAATAAATAAATTTTTTTTCAAACGACTAACTAACTAATCATCTATCAAACAAAAAAAGTTTGATGAAATCGGTATAGCCGTTCTTGAGCAATTTAATTTCAAAGTTACATCGGATTGACAGAATTTTCATTTTTCATGCATGTTGGGGTGCCCCTATGCTCAAACTAAGCACTTTAAAATTTTTTTAAAATAAGTTGTATTTTTTATTTTGTCCATACTACTAACATGTCAAGTTTCAGGAAAATCAAAAATGGTCAAATTCAAATTTCGACTTTTTCACCTGTGTAGATCACGTTTTTCATCTATATCCGGAGGACATTCCTAAGACTGCAATATCTACTCCTTTTGGTCTTTTTGAGTTTTGCAAAATGACCTTTGGTCTTAGGAATGCTGCTCAATCATTTCAAAGATTGATGCATTCCGTTTTATCCGGATTCGATTTCTGCTTCGTTTATCTAGATGATGTTTTAATTGTATCAAAATCTCTAGAGGAGCATTTGAAACATTTACAAATGATTTTTCAGAGGTTTTCGGAAAATAACCTAATCATTAACTCAGATAAATGCATATTTGCAAAATCTGAAATTAAGTTCGGGCATTTAGTTTCTGAACGTGGTATATTACCTGATCCTGAACGTGTTCAAGTCATTCAAGACTTCGACCGTCCCAATACAGTTAAACAACATAAAAGATTTTTAGGTATGATTAACTTTTATCGACGTTTTCTACCTGCCGCAGCGGCAGATCAAATCTTACTAAATAATTCCTTAAAAGGATATAAGAAAAATAGTAAGATACCCGTTGCATGGACACCTGAGTCCATACAAGCCTTCATTAATTGTAAAGATAAATTGTGCAATGCAACATTATTAGCTCATCCTTCATCTTCAGCTCGACTGGCAATTATGGTCGATGCTTCAGATACAGCAATTGGAGCTGTTGTACAGCAGTTTGTCGAAGGAACATGGCAACAGCTCAGTTTCTTCTCTGTTCGTCTTAATGATCTCAGATGAAGTACTGCGCATATGATAGAGAATTACTCACTGCATACTCAGGCGTTAAACATTTCCGGTATTTTTTAGAACGTCGTGAATTTACACTATTCGCTGACCATAAACCATTAATCTCCCGTCTGGAGATCTTGGATGGTGATGTAGGCACGCGTTGTTTTAGTTTTTTTATATGTTAAAATTTCTTGTGCTGAGGCTGGTCAATAGAACCTTCGCTCTATGAGCTAGCGACAGGGTTATTGGCGTGCGTGACCACTGGTAGACCTTCACGGTCTACCAGACAAACCTCACATTACAACTTAGGCCATATATTCTTTTGCAATTTCGCCAAAGTGTTTTTGATGCTTTTCAGTCTTTCGCATCCTGGTGCTAAAGCTTCCACCAAACTATTAACTAAACACGTTATTTGACCTTCTATTAATAGATGTCAAAAGATGTCAAAATAATGGCGCAAAATTGTATAGCGTGTCAAAAGTCCAAGGTGTCTAGACATACTAAGTCACCTCTTGGTACATTTAAAACTCCTTCACATCGATTCTCACAAATTCACCTTGATATCATTGGTCCTCTTCCAATATCGGGAAACCAACGATATTGCGTTACGCTAATAGATCGTTATACGCGGTGGCCTGAAGCGATTCCAGTTCCAGACATAACTGCTGCAACAGTCGCATTCGCTGTATATAATTCATGGATTGCTAGATTTGGTGTCCCAGAAACAATTGTAACTGATCAAGGGACTCAATTCGAATCGCAACTGTTTTTAGAGTTGTCAAATCTATTAGGTTTCAATAGATTTCGAACAACCAGCTACAATCCGAAGTGCAATGGTATGATTGAAAGATGGCATCGCACAATTAAGCCTGCAATTATGTGTCATAATCGTACAGATTGGACACAGATTTTACTTACTGTTCGTTCTTCTTGGGTTAAGAACCACTTTCAGTGAAGAACTCCAAACCACTTCAGCGGAACTTACTTTTGGAAGCTCGATAAGAATTCCAGGGCAGTTTATCGATTCTACATTAAATTCTTTTAAGCCTCAATCTGAGTTCGTCAAGCAATTGAAACAGTATTTGATGAGTTACGACTAACACCAGCATCCAGACATGATTCACCTGGTACGAATTAATCAGATTCAGTTCGCCAAAACAAACCTAAAATGAAAAACAGGTTACTTTTAATGATCAGCCCATTCCTAATTTAAACATTTCAAAATCTGGAAGAGTAATTAAAACACCGCAAAAACTTTTGAACTCAATTCGAGAGTGTTTTAATGGTTTTAAGAAATCTTTACTTCCATCGTTCATTTTCGTTTTCTCATGATCATCTACGTCGTGGGATCCTGCTCCATGTGATAGTTTATTTGATTATTATTTTCTTTTTCATTATCACTGGGGAGGGAGTATTTGTGGCGTTTTCACCTTTTTGTTTCTTTAACTTTCTACCTTTTTGTTTCTTTAACTTTTTCAAAATTAAGTTGGCAATAGTTTTGATTGATTGGAAAAGTACACTGTTTTTGAATTTTAAAATTTAAGTAGGCTGAGTTAAATTCTTGTGTTTAGAAATAAGAATCGTAGAATACATTTTACATAAAAGTTATCGTGGCGGAAAGTTGAATTTTACCCCCGTAAAATAAAAGCCCGTTGCTATATAAAACGTTGGTATATTTTTCTACATTACCGCCCGTCAAATACTTAAAATAATCATAAAATTAGAACAATAGTTATTTATTGTACAAGATGATAAAACTGCACTTTATCTTCGAGTGCGATTTTAGCGTCGAGGCTTCAGCCGAGACGCTAATAAGCACCGAGAAGATAATGAAATTTTATCATCGTGTGGCATACAACATTTTTTTCTATAGCAATTGTTAAAGACCAAAAAATGAAGAAAAATCAATGATAAATTTAATTTTAAAGTGTCAGGAAAAAAACAGTTTCACGAAAAATGAGTATAGGTGGCTTTGATAACTTTTTGAGTTTTATAAACAAACAAACAAATCAATTTTTTTTGTTTTTTGCAAAAACTGAATTTGAAAATTATCTAGTTTGGGTTTGTTATATGCGAATATGTGCGATATTACAGAAGGAAACTGACTTCTGATGTGGAAGAGAAGGCTTCAGAGGCAATTCGTAGATTGCTTGAAATTTTGAATAGCCTGAAAAATTACGGATGGTACATAAAAGAGAATATCTGTGCTTTCAAAAATGGAAAAACTTGGAGAATATCAACACCAAAATACTTATATCAAAATACTTTATCTACCCTAGCTGTTAAAGTACTACTTTATCTACCCTTGATGTTAAAGTGCTACTTTTCCCTCTAATTTTAGTTGATAATAGCACGTTTTAACAGTTGCTATAGAAAAAAACAAATAAATTATTGTATGAAGTTTAAAGAGAAAATCATGGCATGTTTAGTAAGTTTCAAAATTTCTAGCGGAGTTTAAAAAATTCAAAGTTTTCAATTCAAATGATTTATTCTACAATTAAGTGGTGCAGTTGTGCGTAAAACGTTGTACATTCACTCAGGCTGAAAGGAAGATTACGCCCTTGGTTCAGTAAAAGCCCTCGCTTCGCATCGGGCTTCAATATTAACCGTAGGCTTAATCTATTTTCAACCCTCGATATGTAAATAACTATTGCAAACAAAAAGAACACCACTGATTTTCCAATTATCAACTGTTTCATTCATTTAATATTTTAAGTTTTGAATTTAATTCTTTTTATTAGACTAAAATTTCTTTAAAATACGAAGGAGAAAATTGATCAAAAACATAAATTTGATAATGCGAAATCAAATTTAAATTTTTTTGTGTGTAAGTTGTTTAAGGATAAATGCCTTTATTAAGTAGTTTGCCAATAAATAAATACTAAAGTAATATTCTAGAACGTTTCTCTAGAAAATTCCAACTATTTATTGGAGAAAATTCTGGTCACGTTCTTACTTACAAAAACTCCCAAAAAATTTTTCAAATAAATTGAGAAACTATTTCCTTCTTCAAACACTTTCACTTTTCAACATTTTTTAACTTTAAATATTCCGCTTTAGTTTAACACTTAATTTGAATCAATGTTATTTACACTGAACCTTTATAGTTCGTCCCTATTTTCAAGAGGGATTATTTTGTTTTTATTATCAACTTATGGATTACGCATAAGCAAAATACCATACATTTAAATTAACACGAGACAGGTATAGTACTTACACACACATCCAACACTTTTTAATTAGGTAAATATATTTTTATTGAACTACAAATTGAAAACAAAATACAGATCATTTGATTTTTAAAGAGTGTACTCAGTGAAATCATTCATAAAAGATCTTCTAGATGATAAATCATGTGATGATCCACTTCCTCCTGCCGTTGTATTTGAACTAGTATTACTGGAACCTCCACTACCCCCACTCCCACTAGACTTTTGATCCCGTTTCGTTTTTAAACCATCCAAAAGTTTTGAACGTATCTGTTTAATTTGTCGTAAACGTTCTAGCCAATTTGATGCATATGGACTTTGATGTTTTGTATTTAATGATAACGAAACACGAGATGCTAAATTAGCATGTAAAGCTAATTGACGAGCTAACAACGGGGCACTATTATCAGACACAATTTTCGCATCGGAATGACAAACGTATTCAGCTATTTCATCTTTCGCACGAACAAAAACACGATTTGAATTAAGTTCAAGTGGTTGAACGATAACACAAGCGTAGTTAAATTGCCCCTTTATAGTATTCAAATTGTATTCCTCTTCACTTTCGTTGTAAACAATTGTAACAAAATCATTACCAATATGTTTCTTTTTCTCGTTACAATTTGGGTCTTGTTCCTTATTTGGCATTAATGTTGCAACGTGAAAGGTAACCTGAACAATATCATCTTGCCAAATATATGTGAAATTACCGTCTCTTCCACTACTCTCCATGTTTATAAATAGGTTGTGTTCTTTAGCATCTTTTATTGCAACTAGTGTTCCTAAATTCCTAAGAAATTCTGCGTATCTTAAGCTGCCATAGCGATTTTTAAGAATTTCAACTTCATTGTTACATTGCCCCGGTCCCACATACAATACACCAATTTGATGCGTTTCAAATGGTGGAATTAAATCGAGTAAGTCGACTGCTTTCAAATTAGCTTGATCAACACGTAAGGGGCGTTCATTCACACTCAGTTGTCCAGTGTGATACAGTTGAAGGAATACAAAAGACGGACTTATACCAGCACGTGAAATAGATGTTGGTGGTTGTTCACGTAGTAACGTATTTTTGGATCCACCACGTTGATTCCATTTCAAATTATCCCTATTATAATAATGTTCACGAACAACTGATATTGTTTTTGATCTTCCTCTAGGAAGATCATTGTTATTTTCACCATTTGATCCATTGCCGTTGTTTTGACCGTTATTACCACCCACAGTCGGATTTATACTAACACTACTTCCAGTTGTGTACTGAGAGTTGTTTGCGATCTTATTGGCAGCATTTCGAGCTAATAAACGGGGTGATAATGGAGCTGGTGATTGAGGTGGTTTCGATGTTACTTTTGGCATATCCATTGGTATTTTTAAATTAATATTCACAGATGGAGCTACTACAGATGTTTCTGTTCTATTAATACCTTTATTCGATGGAATGTCGCTAGATGTGAATTGTTTTTTCGGTACAGCGCTAACTAATACATTACTTGTTTTGCTTTCTTGTTGCGTCGATTCTTGCAATAAGGCAGTCGATGTTGTTGAAATTGCAGAGACTGTGGGTGGTGAATCTTTTGTTACTGAGCCCGTCAAACTTGGTGGAGTAGAACCAGCTATTTCTTCAGGAATTGCTTCACAACTGACTCTCATATCTTTAGCAAAATTATTTTTTTTCTGTTTTTGTTGCATTTCGTTCGCATTTTCATTGCTTTCCGGGTCATAAACATCTCCAAGTAAATAACTTGACGAACCCCCATTACCACCCCCAACTCCTTGATTAATTCCAGTTGATGAACTTGATGTACTGTTGTTATTTCTCTCTATGCTACTATTGGTTTGATTGAGAAAAGCTTCTTTTTGATTTAAAAATGGATTTCGCCAATTTGAACTCATTTCTGGTGACGAATTAACGCGTCGAACTGGATTTCGTGATCTTGATGCATCATCATCTTCAAATTCAACGTCATCACTATTTTCCATAATATTATTTTCATCATCATATTTTTCTTGAAGATTTTCGCTTGAGTTTTGTCGTTTTTGGTTTTGTCCCGGAATATCAATTGGACCTGAAGACAAAGTCGCCTGTTGTTGAACAGTATCATTTTTTATAACAAAACATTCCTTCATTTTTTCAGCTATTTCTTTGGTCTCAATATGTTCATCTTCTTCATCATATTCATCACTATGATCATGATATTTTATTTCAGACAATTGATCTGATATAGAAACAGTTTTTTGTGTTGTAGTTGTACAATCACTTGTTTTATCTGTTGATTTAGTATTTGTACTATTTAAATTATCGTTTAAAAAACTACTGCCAACAACACCACCTAATGACGGAGTGAACAAAGATGTCAAATCGTGAAGAGGAAATTCGTTCGTAAATGAATCATAGGATATTTGGTTTTGAATTCGCATTACCCATGACATACTACCAGTTGGACGACGGATACATATTTCAGCCCAACCAGTACAAGAGCATGCACATAGCTGCCGTGGACGATCGGTTGTAGGTTGTGGTGTCGCTAAGGTTGGCATTTGTGGCAAAAGCAATGTATTGCCAAGAGTGGAACTTAAATTTTTGACTGGACTATCAGTTGAACGGTTTGTTTCTGCATTATTATCTGGCGTATCTGGATTACTGCCACGCCGGGATAACGCTTCCAAAGAGCCTGACGAACTACTACCACGTCCATCGGTACTGCCTTGACGAAAGAATCGATTTCCTGGTTGATGCAGATATGGTGTTGCTGCTGCCGATGAGCTTGTTGATGATGTCAAATCAGTGCTTTCACTTTCATTTGCACTACTATGTTGCAGACTTGCTTTTGTATAACGTTTGTTTAGGTTCGCCTCACTTGACGTGGACGATTCTGGTGACATTGGTGTTGCTACCGAATCCTTCGGCAATAACTGTGATGCATTTGATTTACATAAAATAGAGCAACGATCACATAATCCATTGCGGTACGGAGAAGCTGAACAGCCACTAGTTGTAATCGTAATCAAATGATGCTCAACTAACCATGTTAATGAATTGCCACCTCTCAACAGAAAATCTGCAGTTGGTAACCGTTTTGGTAATGCCGAACACGGTGAAAATGTATGACGAGCCATAAAATCTATACACGTTTCAGCTAGTTCCATATGAAAAGCGTAAAGATCAGATTTCGGTTTTTGAGATGATGGTATATTTGGACGTTCACGTCTCCTTGATCCTTGTTCGGTCAAACTTGAGCTGCGTTTGCGATTCGATGAATCTTCATTAACAGGAGCGAAATCAGCTTTCGATCGCATATCTTGAAACGGCATATGAATGTTTGATTCAAGCCCTGCAATGATGTAATTCACTAAATTACGACGCTGCGATAGACGACATTTTAAGAACCATCCAGCTATAACATGATGTGCTAGAGAGACAGTGTAATGATCATACCGATCCGGATTGGTGTACGGAATTGATATAGCAAAAACATACATATATTGAAGTGTTACGAAGTTGGCAAAGCGATGATTTGGTAAACGGCTTAGTGCTGCAAATAGAAAATAAAAATAAATAAAACGAACTCTAATTTGTATTGGTATTTTTTAAACTTATTTTAATTAGAAAATTCTTATTAGATTCTTATTAGATATTGAGTAAACTACAGATTAAAAAATATTTTAACATGTGAAAACCAACTTTGAAAAGCTTATTTTATAGCACACACGTCAACACCCAATTTAGCCCATTTTAATAGAAACGAACATCGGATGATAATTCAAATGGTAAGTGTTTCGAGAACACAAGACGGGACGAGAACGCAAGACAGTAAGTGTTTCAAGAACAGAAAGACGCATTTATTCAGAAGAAAGCAAAGAAATTCGCCGGGTGCTCGACGGGTCACGTGGTTTCTTTCAGGCCGTTAAATCAGTCCAGAGCAACTTTACTCGATCCTCTATTCTAACCTTAGTTCTGAATGAGATTTCCGTGAGCGACTCGAAAAGGAAGGGGAATCATATATATTGCATATATACTGCATATTTTCGCAGAAAACCCAAACATAGTTAAAACCTCCCCGTTCTCCTACACTCATTTCCGCAGTTGAAACGAAAATGAAACCAATTATTTTCCGTTGCAATATTGTACGGAAAATGTTTCTTTATATCAATATCAACAAATCCACTGGCCCCGATGGTAATCCACCCCTCAAGATTCTTAAAAACTTTGCTAGGCAACCAGCTCCAATTTTAACAAAAATTTTCTATTTATCTTACAAAACCGGAATATTGCCCGATTCTTGGAAGTTGGCCAGCGTTCAACCCATAACAAAGAAACGCAGTAGGATAAACCCTAACAATTCAATTATAGACCAATTGCATTTCTGTCGGTTTTGGCTAAAATATTTGAAAAATATGTTAACTACAATCTAATCGAATATTTGGAGATGTCACGTTAAATGTACTAAATTTCGATCTCATACTACAGTAACCCCTGATAGTCCTTTTTTTGTCCATGTATGGAATACTGTTGTCATGTTTGGGGAGGTGCTTGTCAGTCAACAATAAAATGTCTAGACTCTGTACAGAGAAAAACAATACGGTTAATTGGTAATACCGAACTAACGGACCAGCTTGATTCATTCCAGCAAAGAAGGAATGTGAATTGCCAATCTACTATAAATATAACTTTAGCGAATTCTCCTTTAAGGAAATTCAAAATACCCTTTCATCTTGTGTGCAGTACAATCGACAAACAAGAGCTTCCGAGTTATCAAATCCGTTTGTTGTCCAAATACCTCGTTGTAGAACTGTGTCCTTCCAGAACTACTATTTTAATAGAGTGGCCAAATTGTGGAACTCAATGCCCTCCTCTGTATTTCCCGATGAACTTGTTTTATCTCACGAAGATATAGACACAGCATTATGCGAAACGCTTGCTAAGGCCAACAGAATACAAACCTCATCAATACCTAATGAAACAACTTTATCACAGGATGCTTGATTGACACTCTATGATCTCCAGTGAAGAACGCGTTTATTTCTAGTCAGTCATCATTTCAAAATCATTTTTATTAAAGTAATATTATTTCTTTTTTATTGTCATTCTTTCCTATTAACTTGAATAACTCAATTGGGATAGTTATTTAATTAATATCTTCTATTATTTTCTATTTCTATGTTAACAATGAGTGCTGAATTGATTTGAAGGTTCGAATGAATCGCACAAATTTTGCGGATGTGTTCTTAGTTTTGTTTCCTATATGCTAACTGACAACTCATAGTAGTGCTGTTCCATGATAGTTCTTGATTACAACCAGCGGGTAGGGAACTACCCAGTGATAATACCAAACACAAACAAAATCTTAATTTTAGGAAGAAACATTTCAATGTTACACATTTTAATGCCCAGAGCATAAAGCCTTCAGAAGACTCATCAATTTCGATTAAATAAAACACATATTAAATGGTAGTTGGCTTGAAGTAATTGGGGTTTCGGGAACACAGCTAAAAGGCTACGTTTCTAATAATTCTGTCACCATATCGGGCTACAAGTTCTTCAAAAACGATCTGCCTCTTATAGAGGAGGTGGAGTTGCTGTTTATGTCTCGAATAAACTTTAAACTAAGGTCGTTATTAGATGTATAGAATCAAGTGTAGAATATATTATGTTCTTCGAAATTATTATGGACAGTTCTAAGGTACTTGTTGGGGTTGTCTATCGCCCGCATGGTGAGTTAATTTCAATTGAAGAAGATTTTACTAAGATATTGGCACGATATCAAAATGTGGTAATCATGGGCGAATTCAACCTAAATCTACTTGAATTTAATGCCGCAAACAGCTGTAAATTATTTTTTGAGAAATTCGATGCCACACTTCTCCACAATAATCAACCAACGCACTTCAATCCACATTATGGCTCTCGTTTCTTGCTTGATTTTGTTGTTGTCAATAATGGTAGTTCCTTACTACCGACTGATCAATTCTGGGTTTCAAGAATTTCCATGTGTGCAGTGTGCATTTATCTATCATTCCTCTGATTTCTAATCTCCTAAACTACCAGTAACTTTCTATTTTAGAAACTACAAAGCCGTGAATAATTCCATCTTGTGATTTATTACTTTAATGATGTTAATGCGCATACATATATCCATTTTAAATTCGGCACTCTTTCACCTCTTTAATACGCATGTACGTATTAGCTCACTACCTAATACTCTACCAATGACAATCCTGCTTACTCCTGCTGTTGTGAACGCTAAATCTATTAGGGATCTGGCATTTAGAGTCTATAAAAAGAATCCAACTCCAGATAACTGGAAAATATTCTGCAAAATATAGAAGCGGTGTTACACTTCTAATTAGTTAGAGATGCAAAGAAGTCGTTTGGGACTGCTTATTATAATATTGAACAACCTGAGGAATTCAACTCCAATTTTGCTTTCCAACAATCTCGTCTAGCCAGTGATAGAGTTGATGTAGCCATAACTGAAAGTGAATTGTCGTTCTAATTTCGCAACGTTTCGTTAGTAGAAGTTTGGAAAGCCATCTTCTTGGTATAGTCTAATACCACTGGGTGGGATAACATACCTATAAAATTCATAAGACTGGTAATGCCCTTTTTCCGTCATATATTACATCTGATAAACAAAGTAGTTACAACCTCATCTGTTCCTTTGGAGTAAAATGTGGCTAAGGTTATGCCTGTACCAAAGCCATTTTCTCCTACAAAACTTACTGACTATAGACCTATTAGTCTTTTATCATATTATAGACCTATCAGCATTATCAAAGGTTGGGGAAACACTGATTAGGCAGCAAATGATTGAATTCTTAACTGTTCGTAACTGTTTGTTTAGTAACCAATCTGGGTTTAGGTCTTCCCATAAAACGACTACTGCGGTTATGGATATAAATAAGTTTGGTAGAGCAAATATTGATAAACGTAAAGCTACCCTACTTCTCCTGCTTCATTTCAGTAAGGCATTTGATTCTATTGACCACGTCTGTGGTCAATACTGTGTCAGAAACATAAGGAACAATTGTTTTTCTCTCTTCCTCTGCACGCAATCTCATGTTCTCTTACTTAACAAACAGAAGTCAGTCTCAATTAACAATGCTAACTCCACTTTCAAAGATCTTATAAGGGCTGCTCCACAAAGGTAGGTGTTGGGTCCATTACTCTTCTCCTTGTACATAAATGATTTGACTTGCTGCATAAAATCTTGTATAATGCATATATTTGCTGATGATGTACAAACAACATGTTCTGCTGATATTAATAACTTGGAACAATGCATCTCAAACATGAACGTTGATCTTGATGCATTATGTAATTGGTCTGCTCGAAAGCAGCACATATCTCTTAACCCATTGATAACTATATATCGGATCACTCAAACCTAGACATAAGGAATGCAAAGCCACTTATTATCAACTGGACTATAATTCCTTGTGGAGCTAAAGTGAATAGCATAAGAATGATTATAAACAAAACGGAAAAGTTTGCTTTGCACTAAGGCAGCTATATGCATAAATGATTAGCTCCCCTTAACCTCAAAGCCAAACTTTTAAGTCAATTAGTATTCCCCTTTTTTTGTATGGTTGTGAGGTATATTCTGAGTGTACTGCCGGGTGTTTCTATAAGGTTAAACTATTTTGAAATTCAACTGTATTACAGTTGTCTTGCAATATGTTAAAGGGTTTTTGCGTGTGATCTTGACAAATTTTTTGAGGTGCGAACTTTAATTATGCTTTTCAAGAACATACCCCAGTTTATCTACATGAAAGACTTAATTTTATCAAATCGGCACGCACAAATTTCCCTCTCAGTAGAGCAGTCATTTAGGATCCGAGCTTCCAAGTTCCCATCGAAATCAAGAGCTTGACATCTTTTTTCGTGTTTAAGAGAAACATCATGCTGTTCCTTGCCTAAATATAAACTATTATCGCTTATTCTCTCGCTGGTTCCATTTCTGTTATGGTTCGGTGGTGGTGTACCAGGGGTGGGTATATATGGGAGCGAATTTGTCGCTAAAGTTAAAGTAAATTAGTACATATTCTGAATCTTGTCTTTGCGTCTTTTTTTGAGTTAATCAATTTCTTCCACGTGCACAATTTTTTTTTTAGGAAACCTATTTTTTAACAAGCCGTATCCTAGTGTTAGGCGTCCTAACTTATCAATCGGTCGAACCCTAACCGATCTCCTAGCCTAACTATTGTTATTTATAGTCATCAAGCATCGCCGGTTTCGTATGATGATTACCACATATTTTATATTTCGTGAGGCGCCTGTCCTTACGAAACCGCTGACTTCTCAAGATGGACGGGTCTACGCTTCAGAAGTACTCCGACCATGGACCGTCACAACAATTTCGACGAAAGGTGCAAAACTGTCGCTCCATTTTTGGGTAAGGTAGTAGCTGTCACTGGCCTCACTGCTTCAAATACTCCTCGTCATGCCTGGTGTTGAAAGAAATACGGGACCAACTACAACATGGCATTGTTCAATATGTAAAAACATTTTAAGACCAAACATAACATCCATCCATAACATTCTCCAGATGTTTCCCTTGCCAGCATGTCACTAATGCCAATTGCTAAATGGAGAACTGATATTGCATTGGGATCAGACCACGTGCCGATCATAATCACCTTATGCCGTTCTATTAACATAATAAGATCCGAGAAGAAGACCCATACTAATTTTAACAAAGCAGACTGGGAAAGTTTTACTAATTTTACTGAAATGGAACTCAGTAAACAATTTTTACCACTTGACGACCTCTCTGGGGAAAAAAAACAGAATTTTTTTAATACAGCCAGATCTCGTTTCATTCCAGCCGGCAGAATACAAAAGGTGAAACCAAATTTCCCACAAACAGTTTGTGTACTCTCTACCCAAAAAGATGACATCCGCAAGGCAGATCCAGCTGATGCTAGAATTCCAGACCTTAATAAAAAAATTAATAAGTTAGTTGCGGAACACAAACGTGCTATATGGAGAAAGCTAGTATTCCCCTTTTTTTGTAAGGTTGATTCAAGCTTTGGCACAAGTAAAAGCCTCTGGAAGGTCATAAAAGGCTTAACCCATTCTCAACAACCAGGTAATAATTACATGATCTCCTTCGATGATATCCCAACCGAAAACCACAGAAAATGCGCAACAAAATTCAACACACAGTTTACAAAAAAAACCACGTAAACATGAAAAGCAAACTAGGTCAGTATTGAGACATCTGCGCAAACTCAATACTGAACATTTAGAGGAAATCACATTTTCCGAAGAAAAGGTTTTCTCTCTCTCTCTCTCTCTCTCTGGCGTTTACATCCCATGGAGGGATTTTGCCGTCTGTGCCACCAGCTTCCAATCATCTCGTTTCATGACCAGTTGACCCCAGTTTCGACATCCTATATCACGAAGGTCTTGGATGATGTCATCACGCCAGCGTTGTCTAGGTCTTCCTCTTCGACGAACACCAGCTGGTTGTTGTTGGGACGCTTTTTTTATCATTCTATCCAATGGAGCCCTTTCTACATGACCAAACCATCTAATCCGGTTGGATTTAATGAATCCGATTACATCGCAGCCTCCAAGAAGCTTTCTGATTTCATGATTCATTCGGATTCTATGCTGATTTTCAGTAACTTTACATGGACCATAATTTGTTCGTATGACCTTCCTCTCGAATATTGACAAAATTCTACAATCGGAGGTAGTCAGTGTCCAGTTTTCACTTCCAAATGTAAGCACAGGTCGGATTAATGCTTTATAAAGTGTGAGTTTACACGACCGCGAAAGATGTTTTGATCGCAAAACTTTTGAGTATGCGTAGAAAACTCTGTATGCGGCAGAGACACGGGCTTTGATATCTGCCTGCATGTCATTTGACGATGTTATTACAGACCCGAGGTATTTGAAGTTTTCCACGCGTTCCACTTCATAGTCGCCAGTATCCAGATTTCCAGGAGGTATGTTCTTAGATGTTGTAAACACTTTAGTTTTGCCGGTGTTGATGCATAATCCAAGCCGTTTAGCATTTCCTTCAAGCTGAGAGAGACTATCCTTAATATCGCTTGTTCTACGACCGAGAAGCACAATATCGTCTGCGTAGCCAAGAACTTGACTAGATTTGTTATATATGCAGTTTTGTGTCTCAATTCGGCTTTTTCTAATCGCGTACTCCAGCGCCAAATTAAATAGTACGGGCGCGAGTGCATCACCTTGTCGAACACCTGATGTTATATCGAAAGGATCAGAAACTGACCCTTCGATTACTATTCTACAATTTGATCCCGATGTTGTGAGTTTGCACAGAGAAACAAGTTTCTCTGGGATACCAAGGCATATGAGTGCGGACCAGAGGTTGTCGCGGATGATACTATCATATGCTTGCCTGAAATCAACGTAGAGCTGGTGAATGCTGATGTTGTACTCCCAACATTTTTCCAGAATCATCCTTAATGTAAAACATTGATCTGTGGTTGAGCGGTTGGGACGAAAACCACACTGATAGTCACCGATGATAGATTCGGCGAACGGGATGAGTCGAGCAAGTACGACATTAGCTAGTATTTTGTATGCAGTATTCAACAGTGCGATGCCACGATAATTTGCACACTTTAGACGGTCACCTTTCTTATGTAGCGGAGCAATGAGAGCTGTTTTCCATTCAGCAGGTAGTTCTTCTTGGTCCCAGATTGCAAGAATCAGATCATATATACGTGAGACCAGAGCTGCTCCTCCATTTTTCAGAAGTTCTGCGGGAATTTCGTCGAAACCTGGTGATTTGCCATTTTTCAGTTTTTTAATGGCAGCTTCCACTTCGTCTATTGCTGGGTAAGGGACAAAAATCTCCTCAGTTGATGGAGCAATTGCTCGAATAGGATGAACTTCATTCGTCCTATTCAATAGGTCTTGAAAGTGGGATCGCCACACTGAAGAAAAGGTTGGGATGACATAAAGAAGATTAAGCCATTCAAAGTTATTGGACCCGGCGGCATGTCAGCTATCATGCTAAAACATATTGGACCCAAAGGACTGAAATATCTCACTACCACACTCAACACATCGCTAAATACCCTACAGATACCAAATATCTGGGAAAACGGCAAGAATAAGCCCCATCTTGAAACCTGAAGAAAAGGGAGAATCTTACAGACCGATCTCCATCCGCTTCTATTACGTCGGTTAACCGTATCTTAAAATTTGGCGGCAACAACAACATGACTTTAGGACAGCACACAGTACAACCACCGCTCTTCACAGAATACAAAACCAGATCGGTGATGGTCTGAACCAAAAACAACCCTGTGCTAGAAACAATTTCAGTTGCACTCGACCTATCAAAAGCGTTCGACACGGTGTCACTCGCCGCACTGCTAGATGACACCCTAAAGACCAATTTTCCAGGTTTTATAAATCGTTGACTGTGCAACTATCTTAGAGGTCATCAAACATACGTCAAGTTTCGAAACTGTAAGTCCAAGATGAGAGTACTACGACACGAAGTTCCACAAGGCGGAGTTCTCTCACCTTCATTGTTTAATCTCTACTTAAGCAGCTTACCGCTTAAGCGTTTATTCTCTCCTTAAGCAGCCTAGAAGGAATAACCAGCACGTCAACAGGTAACAACATAGAACAACTCACCAATATCATAAACACCTAGCTTAACATCCTCAACGAATGGTTCAAAACAAGCAAATTAAAGCTTTCTACTTAAAAATTCACTTCTACACTTTTCACCACATGGACGAAGGAGGTAAACACAACACTAAGCATCGGCATTGACAACATACTTATTCCCACAGTAAAAAATCCGACATTGTTGGCGATAACATTCGACCCACTACTTCAAAATTAATGCTCATGCACAACAAGTGAACTCTAGACCGAAGAACAGGAATAATGCATTGAAAGCACTAACGGGTAGTTAATGGGGCAAGGATAAAAATACAATAATAACAACGTATAAAACAATAGGTCGACCTATTATAAACTATGCAGCACCCATATGGACACCAGGTTGAAGACACGCACTGGAAGAAGCTACAAACAACACAAAACGCAACTGCCCCGTAGCACCAGATCCATCCTAGCTCAACTAAGATCCGGTTGGTCACGCATCCTAAACAACTACATGAGTAGAACTGATTCTGAAATTATTGACAGATGTCCTAAAAATTCAACTAACCTGACGAAGGTAGATTTGTGGTACCGCCCAGTAGCAGAGTTCTGAACCTCGACATAAAGCCGGAGGATTAGCATCAAAACCGTCGCTACAACAACAACAACGAGACCGCAAACTTTTGTATCTGACATTTTTCTCGATTCTGCCGCTTTTTGTTCGGCAAACGCAGAAATATTACAATTGCCCGTGGATCTTGTAAATTTGCTACCACAATTTCGTTTTTTTATTAATGGGGGTGGAAATTTGTTTTAGAAAACTAGGGTAACTTTGTCCGAAAAAAATTTGACTCCTATTGTTGTCAGATAGTTGATATTTTGGCATGTTTAGGTTGTCGGACTCAACAATAGATCACGAAGTATAAAATAAGTGGTAATCATCAAATTAAACGGCCGTACCGCGCGGGTCTAAAATTAAATTTTCCGAAACGCCCCCTAAGAAAATTCTTTGTGGCCAAAAAACCACGACGGCATTATTTTTTTTTTTAATCAAAAGAACACTATGGTATCTTGTTATTCATTATAAAAATAGTAGGTTGTGTTTTAGACGTCAGTTTTGCATATTGAATAAACATGGTCGGACGTATCGACATAATTAATATGAAATAAGTGTGTTATTATTTATATAGATTATTAGGATATCACAATGGCGACCTTGCCAGTGCAACGCTTATCATTCATTATGATTAGAGTTGAAGAATCAGGAATAAAAAAAGTTTTAAAAATGAATAAATTTCAAAATATTTGGTAAAAAGAAAAGATACAATCCTAGTTTATCCCTGCAAATAGATTTGCGTTTTTTTTTCAGATAAATAGAAAGATTAGGTCCTCTGCATCCTAATTATGAAAAAAAAATTTGCGGAAATGAGGGGGTCAAAAGTTATAAAGGATCAAACTTTCAATTTTACCTTGGTCCCCCCTTTGGTTTTTTTTTTTTTCTTTTTTTTTTTCTTTTTATTTATCAAAAATTATAAAGGATCAAACTTTCAATTTTACCTTGGTCCCCCCTTTGGTTTTTTAAACTTTGAATTGATTTTTTAGATTTTTTTTTGACTCAATTTTGCGATCTTACACAATTTCGATCAGAGATAGCACCGAACCCCCCCTCAACGCGCCCCCCCACGCGTCCCCCACCAGCCCCCGCGTCCCCTGCGCCTGATCCTTTATAACTTTTGACTCCCTTATTTCCGCAAATTTTTTTTTTCATAATTAGGATGCAGAGGACCTAATCTTTCTCTTTTTTTGAAAAAAAACGCAAATCTATTTGGAGGGATAAACTAGGATAATGCCAAAGAAAAAAAGTGCTATAAACAGAAAAAAGAGTTATATGTCAAAAGAATTGTTCTGTGGATTTTCAGTTTGGGTTGTTTTTGGGATCCAAACTCCTGTTGTTAAGATGAAAGCTAAGGATCTGAGCTCATTTGGTGATTAGCCAGAGAAAATAAAATCTTAAGTGAAAACATTAGATTGAGATATTTCTTAGTGATATCCAACTAATGATTTATGGTTTGCTGCTGTGTTACCTAACCAGTTCAAATCTGGAAAATAAAATCTTAAGTGAAAACATTAGATTGAGATTTTTTTCGAGTGACAATCCAACTAATGATTTATGGTTTACTGTTGTGTTACCTAACCAGTTCAAATCTGGAAATCTATATGTGAAGAACTAACGTCACCATCTTCGGGTTTGAGATTCTATTTGTGAAAATCCAAACTATACACCAGATTGATTATTAGTAGAAGTGGCTAAAAGTTCTTGAAATTTAAATCAAAGCAGAGAATCAAAGAAAAAGAATTGTTAAAAAGAATCAAAGAAAAAGAATTGTTCATCGTCTAAATATTCTTTTTTTAAAAAAAAAAAAAAACTTCTCGATTGTTTGTTTTGTGTGAGAAGTTGAGCTGTTCAGACGTTTTGTTTTAGAAAGAAAAAAAAGAATATTTAGACGATGAAAATTGTTCTAGAAATTTCAAGAACAGAACATGTCAAGTGAGAATAGTAACTGTCCAGATTGGGGAGTTCGTCCAATTGGTTGGATAGATAAAGACAATGATGAAGAAAGTGACGTTAATGAAATTAACGACGAAATTCATTTCGAAGAAGGTATGGAAGAAAAAGAGTTTGCTCGATGGGTTTCGACGAAATGGAATTAAACAGAGTTCGATGAATCTAAGCCAATAACTGAAAGGAAGCAAGAGTGGGAGAGATTTATTGAACAGTTCGGCCGGATTGCAGATGTCAGAAAGTTGTCGTCGGCTCAAAAACTGAAGGCTTTGAAAATCCAAGCAGGCATGTATTTGAATGACATCATGAAAACCAACAAGGGAACGGTGGATGTGGATGAAAATTATGAGAACGTGTTGACTTACTTAAATTCTTATTTCGACCAAACTTGTGATACTAGACAACAAAGATCCAAGTTTAGGGACATGAGGATGAGAAGTGATGAATCTTTCTTCGATTTTGAACTTAAGTGTGAGGAGCAGATTGCAATATTGCAATTTCACAAAGGAACAAGCTGAGGAAGAATTGGCTGAAGTTTTTATTAGAAGTTCAGTGCCGGAGATTTCAAAACAATTGAGAGTTCTAGCTCCAACTTTGCAGAGTGATTTGTTTGCTTTAATTAAGCAAGGTTCGCATTTAGATCATATGCGAAAAGAAGATGAGGATAACAAGGACACTACTGAGCATTATGTGAAACCAGTGATGACTCTGCAACAAGAACGTTACAATGGTTTACAGAAGGATCGTTTCAACCCAAGAAAGCAACGTTATAACCCATACCAAAAGACATTTGGAATTGAGAGACAAAGCAAATCATTTAGTGACCGAATATTCAATGTTCCTAAACGAGAAGTATGTGGAAAATGTGGTGAACATCATGGCTACAATTATTGTCCAGCTCAAAATCGTAAATGCATGAAATGCCAGCGTTGGGGTCATTATGCTAGTGTTTGTAAGACATCGTAAACAAAGGATGATAAAGCCACTATGAAAGAAGATGTGAAACAAATTAATCAGGTAAAACTTGAATCTGAGAAATTTGAAAATATAAACTCCGATGAAGAAGACTAAAAATAAAGACAATACATATATTATATGAAAATGTTAATAAAATATCAAAAATTATTTCAAAATTTTTGTTTTTTTAAAAAGGCGTTGTTTTCCATATGTGATTTGGTTTAGTTTTCTTCCATTGGACTATTATTTCACTAAAACAAAAACACAGTTCAAGTTAATTTAAAATTTACAGATGATAACAGACAAATCATATATGAATGAAAGTATCAGTGATCCCAGAATGGTTAGCTGTGTTATTGGACCAGTGACATATGAAGTTTTGATTGATTCTGGTTCCACTGTTAATACTATAACACCAAAAATATCGATCAAATAAAAAGAAATGGATGATTCGCAATTAAGAATGTTTGTGTATCACCATCAAAAGTATTGAAAGGATATGCTGGAAGCAAACCGATTGGAGTTAGATGTTCTTTCGAAGCTTATGTGAAGCTTTTAGATGGTCTTATTCAAGTTTTCACGAAGTTCTTTGTAGTCAGCGGTACTAGTTTGTCCTTACTTGGATATGAAACTGCTACAAGACTTAAGTTGATACAAATATTTACTGATGGAAAAGAAATTAAAGATGTTCAATATTCAAAAGTTGATCCAAATAATATTTGTGCAATTATTCGAAGAAATTTCCGAAAATTCCTATCTAAGGAATGAAGTTCAGAATCGACAAGGATGTAAGTCCAAAACAGATAATAAGATATAACATTCCAATCGTCTTCGAAAAAGAAACATTTGATAGATTACAAGAATGGAGCTTCAAGGAATAATCGAAAGAGCGGATAAAGGCAACGATAAAATTAGTTTTGTTTCACCACTAGTACTAGTACCAAAGGGAGTCAATGATTTCAGAATTGTTGTGGATTATGTGGTTCACGCGAAGTGAACAAGGCAATTATCAGAGAACCGTATCCAATGCCAGCTCTTGATAGAATTTGGACCGAAATTCCTAAAGGAAATAATGGTGAGTTGTATTTTTCAAAACTCGACCTATCAGATGCATTTTTTCATGTTGAATTACACGAAAGTGTAAGACATTATACGACTTTTATGACATCAAACGGCTTGATGCGTTTTCAAAGACTTCCTTTTGGATTATCTTGCGCTCCTGAAATCTTCCAAAAAGTAATGGAAAGGGTTACAGTGGATTGCAAAGGAATCATAGTATCCCTCGATGATATACTTATTTTCGGTTCTACAAAAAATGAATTGGAACAAAGAACTGAACATGTCAAAGAAGTATTGTTTAAAAATAACCTTACCATAAATGAAACAAAATCACAATATAACAAAACAGAAATTGATTTTGTAGGACTTACCATTGATGGTACTAGCATCTTACCAACTCGATCGAAGATTAATGAAATTAGTAATTTCGAAAGACCCAAAAATGTTTCAGAGTTAAAAAGCTTTCTGGGCATGATGGTTTTTCATTATCCCATTCATAACACAATTTTCAACTCGAACTGCACCGTTTAAAGAATTAACTCGTGGTAAAACACCATTCCAGTGGCAAAGCCACCATGAAAAGGCTTTTGAGGATCTTAAAACTACATCTTCACAAGAGCTTGTAAAAAGAGGTTATTTTTGTAAGGAAGATAAAACAATTCTTTATACAGATGGTTCCCCATGGGGTCTGGGAGCAGTTCTTGTACAAGTCGACGCAAAAACAGACTTCGAAAGAATAATAGCATGCGCTTCAAAAAGTTTGACACCTACAGAAAGAAAATACCCGCAGTTACATCGAGAAGCATTAGCTATTGTGTGGGGTATGGAAAAGTTTACATATTACCTGTTAGGAAGTCATTTTACATTGAAATCGGATAGCGAAGCTTTGAAATTCATGATCGACAGAAAGAAGTTTCGTGATTGTGGAAAGCGAATAGTGTCTAGAGCCGAAGGATGGTTCTTACGGTTGGAACACTTCAATTTTACATTCGTTCACGTATCTGGGGAAAAGAATATTGCAGATGCACCCACAAGACTCATAAAGCAGAGTCGAGAAATAGATTATACAGGAGAGGAGAGAGAAATGACAACTGAAGATCTAGGAGTTTCAACAACAGATATCCGTTCTGCAATGAAAAGGTCATCCACGGATAACGGTGATCCAAAGGAATCTCCGAAGGTATGCAGAAGCGAAAGAGCCACAAAGGTTCCCAAACGTCTACAGGACTAAATAGAAGATAAGATACTACAATCAATTCAAGATTTCCATGAAGCAGAGGGAGATTGTGGTATCTTGTTATTCATTATAAAAATAGTAGGTTGTGTTTTAGACGTCAGTTTTGCATATTGAATAAACATGGTCGGACGTATCGACATAATTAATATGAAATAAGTGTGTTATTATTTATATAGATTATTAGGATATCACAAACACGTGCCGCAAAATCATCGAAGTCGATTTTTTGATAAAATCGTTAATATGGGTCATTCCATTGTGACATACGTAACATTTTTACCCTTTTCAACTCATAATTTTGCCTATTATTCATAAAAAACATTGTTATTTTATAAAATTTATGTTATTTAATGCTATTATACAGGTAAGAAATACACTATCAATGAAAAAAGCAGCAAATTAAATATATATTAAGTAATAATAACAAAATTCAGTGCTGTGACCAACGTAACAAAAAAAGTACCACAGTAAAACTTACTCACACTTTCAAAGCAATTTCTCTGAAATTATGCCTTCAAGAAATTCAAATTTAGGTTTTTATAAAGCACAAGTTATCTGTTTTTAAATAGGCATATGTTTTTTACAAATGCTACATATAGTAAGAGGTTCCCTTTAAAAAAATTGTGTGACCAACGTAACGTGACCAACGTAACATAAAAAAACACATAAGAAAATAATGCATTTCTAACAACAATTTTATTACTTATTTATTTTTTTAAACAATTTATTTGTTTACTTTCTATCTTTGGTATAAATAATGACGGGCAAGTTTCCAATTAGATTAATTTTTGCACACAACATTAACTTCATTGCAACTATTGAGGTTTATGTTTCCATGGAATGGCCCATATCTCATAAAATATGCAGATTTAAAAAAAATTCGTATGGAGATTTTTGTAGAAAATTTAATTCTCTACAGAAAAGTTCAAAGTCATTTTTTTCCTAAAACCTGTATTTCAGATAGGGCTTCTCATTTCCCCTTAAATTTTCTTTCCTGGGATGACGGGATAAAATCACATATATCCCGGGATCCCGGGATAAAACATATAAGACAAGTTAAACTAAATGCTAATTTTTTTAAAATAAAATAAGCATATTATAATTATTGGAGTTTAGTTAAACCAGGTTTTTCTTCCCTACCACTTCTTGTTGATAGAGATGTATCTATTGACCCAAAAGGGAAAGCGATTGGGCTTGTGCGTTATTTCTCTATCAATTCTACATTAGAACCTAATTCCCAACCTAAATCTATTTCTAAAGTTTCTCACAAAATATGGTGAATAATTTCTCGTAAAATCGAATTCGACAAGCTCGTTGCGTACGGTTTTCATCTCGCAGTCGTGAATTTGATTCAAAATTTTCTGTCTAACCGATACATCTCGGTATCTATAGATGGCTTTTCTTCTGAGTCTAAATTAATAACCACTGGTGTACCCCAAGGCTCAGTTTTATCTCCCACTTTATTTTTAATTTATATCAACGAACTGTTGTAAATCACCAGTAACCCAATATATAGTTTTGCAGATGATGGTACACTGCACAAGTCATTCGTCCCCGTATCTGCAAAGGGTAAAATGCATGAACGTATAAACCCCGCCCGGAGAGACGCTGCCATAAATGTAAACGAGGACCTAAAAAAAGTCGGGGATTGGGGTGACAAAAATTTGGTCAATTTTAATTCCACTAAAATACAGCTATTGATTGTTTCCAGATCAAAGACCGAGTTTCCCAACGATATTTCAATTAATATGTGTAACGACCAAATAGACGAATGTGAAAGTATTCGTTTATTTGGAGTCACAATATCCTATGACTTAATCTGGAACGATCATATAATGGCCATGGCAAAGAGCGCGTCAAGAAAACTCGGCCTCAATAGATGTAAAAAATATTTTACTTCGCAACAATTACTCCACATTTATAAGTCCTATATTAGTCCCTGTGTGGAGTATTGTTGTCAAGTTTGAGGCGCTGCATCTGTTACTATCCTAGCTCTTTTGGACTTTGTTCAAAAGCGTGCTATACGAATTGTTGGTGATCGAAATTTAACATTAAGGGGCACCATACACCTGAGCTAAACTATGCGAAATATGCAAACTATGTTTAAAAAAAATAATGTATATAACGAAATTACAGAAAAAAAAACATAACGGAATCAAAACATTTAAAAAAGAAAATAAAAACGGAAACATCACATTTTTTTAAAAAGCTTTATTCACATTAAAACATTGCTTTTTTAAAAACATAGTTCGTATATTTCGCATAGTTTAGCTCAGGTGTATAGCACGCCTAAATCTTGATTCCCTACAACATCGTCGCACTGTTGCTGATCTTGTGTTTTTTTAAATATCGTCACCAGCGGTGCCCGGATGAACTCAGGGTGGTTATTTTGTAGCGTTATCTCACTAGGTGAGATAAATAGTGAGATAAAAAAATTATGTTTAAATGATTTCTTTTATCTAATATAATCGATCAAAGACAAATATTTTATCCCACCTAGTGAGATAACGCTACAAAATAACCACCCAGGTCCATAATGCCTCAGACATATGATTTCCCTGTTTGACTCATCATCCGGTTTGTGCAGGCAGTCGGACTGTCGAGATTACTCACTGTCATAGTAATAAAATGCAAAGGGATTTCTTTGTGCGTACATCGTACAAATGGAATGCTTTGCCCGAATCAATAGTCTTGAGTGCTTTCAATCCACAAAGATATAAAAAAAAGCGTCCACCAACACCTCAAGACGCATGTTGTTGTGGGACCTAGGTCTTAAAAGGTATCTATGTGTTGTTGTCACTCATTTTGTAATTCCTACACAACACTTTTTATTAAAAAAAAAAAAACATTATTCGAAAAATAATTTAACAAATTAATTCTAACAATGCATCTGGATCTGATCGTTTTCCTCTTATCATACTTTAAAACATTTGCTAGGGAACTAGCACCAATCCTCACTAAAATCTTCCATTGGGCATATAAGAAACGGATTTTTTTCTGAAATATGGAAACATTAAAACTAGTTTACAGCCAGTTTCTAGAAAAGAAAATAAAACTGATCCTGTATATTACAGATTAAAATTAAAATAATTTCGGGATTTCTCATGAGTCTTTTTCACTGCGGGATTCCGGGAGAGAAGCCCTAATTTCAGATGGTATTTTGAAATAAAACTCGAAATTCTTCGAAACTCGTAAAAACAAATGATGAAAATTTTGACGAAAAAGTACTAATTTTGATTTTTTTGTCACGAATAATTTTTTATACATTCTATTCTATAGCACAAGAAGAAAATTAGGACTTTTTTGTCGTCTTTATTTTTCAGGTTTTTTATAAATTACGAAAACTTAAGAGTTTATTTTCAAAATATCATGAGAACTATATGTTTTAGGAACAAAATGACTTCGATCTTTTTGTAGAGAATTAAATTTCCTACAAAAGTATCCACACGATTTTTTTTAAATCTGTACATTTTATAAGATATTTAAAATAATCTATGAATTTTTCAAAAAATCAACTTCGATGATTTTGCGGCACGTGTCCTTATGATTTAAAAAAAAAAATCTCTCGGAGTTTTTTGACCACAAAGAATTTTTTTAGGGGGTGTCTCGGAAAATTTAATTTTTAACCACCAGGCTAATGTACATACATTATTCTGGACAAATTTTGTTAAATGAACAATTAAAGACTATAATTCAAATTTTACTTACTTGCTAAAAATTCAAGTATAGGTATTCCAACGGCAACTGTATTTGACATTCGACTCATTTCCCACAAAACTTCCGGTAATAATCTCACCAAAGTATCTGGTATTTCTAATATCATCACTGTTAACGCTTGAACACATTGTCTAGGAGTTCTTGAAAATAACCCTTTCTTCAATGCTTCGACAATTCCTTTTTGTGTTGCGGGTTCAATATACTGATGATAAGTGGCAACACTTGCAATTGCTGGTAATACTAATGTTCGAAAATCAGATAGCGATGGGCGACTAGTTGGAAAAGAATTTTCACATATTGTTTCATCAAAATACATTTTAAATAGTGTTCGTGCTAATGAATCAACATCGTTTCCTTGAATCAAAGCTTTGTTTTGCATAATATTTGGTAATTCTTTTAAAATCAATTGTGTTACCATAAAATCTTTTTCATTTTCTAAAGCTTTGACAATAATTTTTGAGCCACGTCGTATCGAAATCGTTGTAAAATTAGTAGCTGGTACATCAGTTGACTGAATTGATTGTGTAGATTGAGTTTGATTTTTCTCTTGTAATTGTTGTGTATATTGATGCTGGTATGGTTCCTCTATACCTAAATAATGACTGAATTTGATCATATTATTTTTAGATGCATCCGGATAACCAATATGAAATGATGCACTAGCTCTTGCATTTAACATCCATGAAAATATTTTAAATTTAATTTGACTTGAATAGATTTGTAATATACCTGGACGCTGGTAGCTTAATTCTAAATGACCAATTAATAAATTAAATACTCGTATGGCATGTGATGACGGCAAATGATACAGTTTCGTTAAAAATATTTTTATTAAACCTTCAACAATTATTAATATATCTTGAATATCGGTTTCATTTTTAATTATAATTCCATCAGTGTGAAATAGATCAAACGGTCGGTTTAACAGTTTTTCAATAATATCTAATAACTCTAAGCAACGTTTTGTTTCACAATGTAGTGTAAAATCGATTAACATTTTCCCAACAGCGGAACGAACAACCATATCTTTTTCAGAAGCAATAGATGAAAATATTGGTAACACAATACGATCTAAAATTTCTTCTTCATACGCTGCACTGTAATATAGAATAAAAGTTCAACACCTATTCATACTTACATAATTTATTCAAAACTCACCGATTAGTTTCCATGATTTGCATTAAAGATTGAATTGCTTTAACCCGTATTGAAGTTCTATTTATTTTATAAAAACGTTCGATGAAGCAATGCATTGATTGTAGCCACTGAGGTCGTGTTGCTGATATTCTAGAAGTTTTGTATTCCATTAATCTAAAAACAGATGTTTCTGAACGATCTTCTGCAACTTTTTCAATTAAATTATAAATCATATCATGTTCAGCTGCTATTTCGTTTTCTTCCAGCAATAATTCAATTCCATCAAGAGTTTCGTGAAAATGTTTTTGAACTTCATTATCTCTACTTAAGCCATTTGTTCTGTATAACTCAATATTATCAGATATTGCCTCTAGTATACTATAAATCACATCCCATGAATGTTCGGGCAATTCTTTACCACATTTTTTTATCAATCTTTGTATGCTTAAAACAACTTCAAACGTGACTATTAAATGACGACTTTCAAGAGCATGCAGAAAGCTACCTAGCACAGTGGATGGTGAACAACGTAACATAGGTGGAACAGATCCAGTTGAACCCCATAGACCCATATTGATATGAAAAACCGCACCACGTAATACATACATATTTGCACGACGATCGTTCAAAATATTGCACATTGTCAATAATGAAGCGTAGCCCAAATTTGATCCAAGTAAGTTTTTCATTATTTTCCATGCTATTTCACAATATGCCTCTCTGCATGTTCTACATAACGCAATTATACAGATTGTTAACGTTTCATTGGGTAAAATCGTGTAACATATGACAGCATCAAGAACTGATAGCCATAATAAAACAGTTTGAGTTTCTTCTACAGTACAACTCATCACATGAGCATGTCTGTAATAATAGATAAGTTTGTAATTGGATTTTCAAATGAAATTTAAAAAAAAAAATATACTTACTCAACAATTCCAACTATAACATCTTTATTCAAAAAGGCAGCATTAAATTTGATTAAATTAATTAAAATTTCTAAATATAAATCAATTAATCCAGCAGCAACAATTTGTGGGATCCAATCTAACATGAATTTACCAATCTCCTCTTCGAAATATGTTATTTCTTTGCCACTATCTGTTAAACTTTTCAATAATTCTAGTCGAAAAAATATATCTTCTGGAACATCATGATTTTGTATAACACGAAAAAAGTGGGCTCGCATAACGGATAAACTTTCATATTGACCTTGAATCAGATTTTTGTAAAATGTGAACGCTGTTTGTCGTTGTTCTGCAGGTTTATTCGGAATGATAAGATCTTTTGTTAGCTCCCATAGCTCCTTTAGTGTTGTCTGCAAAAAAAATAATTTATTTGAAATCGACACAGTTGACCTACATTAGGTATAGGTAACAGATAAGATTATCATACATATCAAAACTTAGAATAGAACGAACATGTTCAATCTTGTTCAAATCAAGTAAAATTTTTCTTGATTTAAAATTTATATTTTTCAAAATATCCCTAGTAGAAACTTACATCATCTAATCGTTTAGTTAAAACATCATCTCCAAGTTCCTTTAAAGCTTTACACCGTTGAGTCACTGATGTTTCAGGTCTAAGTTCTTTCTCCAATTTTGTAGTCAATTGAAAATCGATTCTTTCTTTCAGAGGATCTAAAATGAAAAATTTTATTTGTTAAATATTTCAATAGGATACTGTTAATCATCGTTAATCATACTGCCTAATGGTTTGTTGATCCGGAAAAATTGTTTAATTTTATTTAAAGTATTTTCCTTATCTTTAGCACTCATTTTCGATTTTATTCCTCTTTAAAATTAAAATACATTTATGTTTCAATGGCGGCGGACTTGTGTCGATCGTTTTGCTTTCTTTCACAAAAATTAGTATATTTATCTTTATAATATAAACTAACGTTACATATTTATATAATTACACATATTAAATATTTTAAAATTTCCTAAATTATATTTTTTAAAAAATTACAACTCTAATATTAAATACAAAGAAAAATATTTAACGATAACATATATTACTACTTCATTTCATCTTTACTCTTTGACAGATGTTGAAGAAGAATTGAAAAGAAAAACAAAATAAATGAAGGAAAATTTTAAGTCCATGGATTTTAAAGACAGCTGATCCAGTTTTTGTTGTCATAGATGAGAAGTTTTCAGATAAATAAACCTATTTTGTTGAATAATTGACAAAATAAACATATTTTATAATGAAAAACAAATATTTAATATACTTTATAATTACCTATAACGTAATTCGATTCGATATTCGATTTTATACATCGAATTATATTATTTAGAAATAAAATTATTCAAAATGTTTGTTTACAGTTCCATCTACATTTCGTTAAAAAAAAGCACTAGCTGTCAAGTTGAATAGTCACATTTGTGTAAAAATTTGACACATCCATAATCACTTCGTTTTAGATTTTTTTTGGATAATAATCAGTAAAAAACGTTATTTTTGAATAAAATCGATAATTATTTAAATAAAATTTGTTGTGTTTATTTAATCCACATAATTTATCATGTTGGTAAGTTAAAGTTAACGACAAAAATTTGATATTAGAAAATGAAAACTAGAACTTCCATATATGGTGATATCAACATTGATGATTCAGAAATATTAAAAAATTAAAGAACAATTTCAAATCTGAAAAAGAAAAATTATTTTCAGAATCCAAATGACGATACAGAGTGGAATGATGTCCTTCGTGCCAAAGGGATTATTCCCCAAAAAGAAAAGGAAATTACTGAAGAAACAATTGTGTCCATGTTAGAAAAAACGATTGATGAAAAACAAAAGACAAGTAAGTTCATAATCATAAATGAATATGAACAAATAATAATTCTAATAATTTTATTTTAGAGGAAAAAGAAATGGCAGGTTTGGATCTGGATGGATTAGATGAATTAGAAGATTCAGAAGATGAAGCCGTACTACTTGAATATCGTAATCGTCGTATTGCCGAGCTAAAAGCCTTATCAGCTAAACCGAAGTTCGGCTCTGTTCGTGAAATTTCGGGACAAGATTACGTTGATGAAGTAAATAAAGCTGGGGAAGGAATATGGGTTGTTTTGCATTTATATAAACAAGGCATACCACTTTGTAATTTATTAAATCAATATATGTCAGAAATATCAAGGAAATTTCCATATACAAAATTTCTGAAATCAATCGCTTCAACGTGCATACCAAATTTTCCAGAAAAAAATCTTCCATCGATTTTTGTTTATTTCGAAGGACAAATGAAACAACAATTAATTGGACCATTAGAATTTCGAGGAACTAATTTAACATTTGACGAGTTTGAATATTTAATTGGAAAAACAGAAGCCATCGCAACAGATATAAAAGAAGATCCAAAAAAAGCAGTTAAAGATAAATTATTTTCTGATTTAGCGGATACAAATGATTGGTGATTTTGTAGATAGTTTTTATATTTGTTTAATTTTAAAAATATCTATTTTATTTATTTTACTATCGTACTTGATTTGAAAGTTTAAACAATTACAATAATATATGTTAAAAGATCGTTTGGTGGGTATTTTGAATTTCTTGTTTTTCTTACAGTTGCAAACCATCGTTTATATGAGTTTTTAGGGTTCCGATTTTTAATAGAAACTAATTGTGAGAGTTAAACTTTTCTGTCCATTAGTGATTATCTTGTAAAGTACAATATAAAGTCTATGTACCTGAAACTTTAAAAGCATATAAAACTAACTCCGCACAAGATGATCTCTCTCTCAGCAACTTTACACGGACCCTAAATTGTTCGTATAATCTTCCTCTCGAATGCTTACACGACCACAAAAGATTTTTTGTTCGCAGAAGTTTAGAGTATGCGTAGAAAACTCTGTATGCGCAGTGACACGGGATTTTATATCTGCCTGCATGTCATATGACGATGAGTCGAGCAAGTACGACATTAACAAGTATTATGCAATGTTTAGCAGTGCAATTCCACAATAATTCGAACACTTTTGGCGCGGTCACCTTTTTTATACAGTGGAATAATCAGAGCTGTTTTCCATTCAGCAGGTCTTCTCAGATGGTATCAGATTGCAAGAATCAGATCGTATATACATAAGGCAAGAGCTGCTCCTCTATTTTTAAATAGTTCTGCAGGAATGTGATGCCATTTTTAGTTTTTTAGTAAGCATAGCTGCTACTCTTTCTATTGTTGGGTAAGGGAAAAAACCTCCTCACTTTATAGAGCAAGTGCTCAAAAAGAATGAACTACGTTCGCCTTATTCAGCAGGTGTTGAAAGTGGGATCATCATACTGTCAGCACATCACGTTAATTTGTTGTAACTTCGCTGTTTCCATTTTTGATGTGTCTTGGGTGGAAATCTTTTGTGAGATTCTGGGCATTGGCAAAGCGCTCTTTCGGGCCGCCTTCCCCTTTCTCGCACACGACAACATCTTCCTCTTTTCATCCGGCTTTGATACAAGTTACAACTACTATCCATCATAATCCAACCTCTTCTAATCTATTCTGTATGCACCTTCTGCTTAACTAATTTTACGAAAATACATAGTGAGTGAGGTGTGCTATAAATTTTTATACGATATATATTTCGAGTTGTTTCGTTAGGCGAGTTCAATCAAAAATGGATGGGAATAATAATAAAACGAAAATTTTGTTTTTCCTTATTTTATTTACAGAAAATGAAACTATGCAAAAATAATGATGGAAAACAAAGATTTTTAGCACTATCTGTCAAATAAATAATTAATTAACTTATCAATACGGAAATTATATAAATTTGAACGAAACGGCTAAAAGACAATAGCATTAATAATTTAAAAAACTACATTATCGATAAATTTAAAATTTAAATGCCGTAAATGGAATTTTTATTCGAAATTTTGTACTGAGTATTTTGAACTTTTTTTTTTGTCTTTAAAAGGACAAAAAATTTATACCTACTGTTCAGGCTACCAACCTCAAAAGATAAAAAAAATATATTTCCATCAATCAGTCTTAATAAATAAATTAATAAATATTTCCATCAATCAGTCTTAATAAATAAATTGTAATTCTGCTGAATAAAAAACTGTATAAAAACCTTAATATCTGATTGAAATAAAACACATTTTATATTTTTGTCAAAAGAAATAATACTTCTTTTTAATTGCGAAACTCAACATGGTCCTTCGAGCCGGATTAACATTATTGCGAACATCAACAAACGGCATCAAGGAATAAAGCGAATCGGCGAAGAAGTTTATCCAACAATATATTATATACTATCAACAAATTTATTCATACAACGTGGGATAGTTGAGTATCTGCGAGTGAAATCAAAATTGCGAGTTGGATTGTGACCTGATCACCTCATCATAGAATAGGAATATTGCTGTTAGACATCTATTTATTACCTTCAACAATAAAACGTGAGTTTATACTTTTATATTAAGTTTACAAAACATTCTAAAATATTAAAAAGTGCATATAAGTTAATAACTTTTAAAATAAAAAATTATTAAATTTAACCAAGTTAAATCTGTGAAAACGGCAATATTTTGGAAAAGACTAATTAATGTATAATGTGTATGTCATGGTGTTTGGTGTTTTAGCATTTTTTTTTATATATAATAATCGTAAGTGTGAATTTCAATTTTGAACTATTTATATATAAACTGTACATCATATGATTTAATCACGTTTTGAATTTGGGTTTTAAGGTGTTAAACATTTTAAATTTTTTCAATTTCTAAGTGTTTATTAAAATGTGTATAATTGTGAATGAATATTTTAAATTATTAAATTAGAATCTAAACAAAAACTATAACATTTCTGATTTGGGTAGTTGAATTTATTATTATCATTGTTTACATCAAACTATTTTTGTGTAACAGCACTGTGTTTTTTTTTTAAATTTCAATATCCGTACATATAAATGAACTATTTTCATTAAACAGTTTTTTTTTTTTGCCTAGAGTTATATCTAACGGTTAAGTGATTTAGACCTGCTTTTTTATATTACATACAATTTTTCAATTAAAATATGGCCGACAATCGAGCACTAAATAGAATTCTACGACGGATGACAAAAATTAAATTGTTTTTGGAAAGGCCTAATGAAGCAAAACTCAGTGATGTTAAATTAAAACTAGTTCAACTAGAAGATGAATGGACTGAATACAAGGCAGTTGAAGGAAGCATAAAAGATACTACAGAGGTTACAGAACTGAAAGATAAAATTGAAAGTGATCATTTCGATATAAAAGAGTGTTTAAAAAAATTCGAATGCGATTTAATAAATGTATCAGGCGACAACAGTGACGCGCACAACTGTACATTAAACGATTTATTATTAAATCAAAGGTCATTTTTGGATGAAATATCTCATTTTAATAAAGGTAGCGGAGAAAGTGAAGTGAGATTACCACGTATAACTTTACCTAATTTTTCCGGAATTTATGATGAATTTCCTTCATTTAAAGATTTGTTTGAAGCTTCTATAGATAAGAATCAAAATATTTCCAATGCACATAAGCTTCAATATTTGAAAGGATTATTAAAAGGTGAGGCAGCAGATCTGGTACGGCATATTCCTATAACTGCGGCAAATTATCGAGAAGCATGGGAAATCATAAAATTACGATATGACAAGAAAAAACATGTCTTATCAAAGCTAATTCATAAATTTTTAAACCAGCCTGCTATCTCATACCCGTCATCCAAATCACTTCATCATATGGCTGATTTATCGGATGAAGTATTGCGAGGGTTAAAGGTGTTAGGTGAAGAAGCTGAAACAAGAGATCCCTGGCTAATATCCTTATTAGTTAACAAGTTGGATATAGAAACACAACAAGCTTGGGCGTTAGATCCAACCAATGTAGATTTTCCGAAAATGAAAGAATTTTTTGAATTTTTAAATAGAAGAAGTGATGCATTGGAAACCTGTGAATTACAAAAACGTATTTCCATTTCACGTCCTAAAGGTAATCATGTAAAGTCTCTGCATTCCTCGGTTTACATTAGGAAATGTCCAAAATGCGAATTAAATCATCTGTTATTTGAGTGCGAAGAGGTTCTAGAATTACCAGTTCATGATAGAAGAGGATTTATAGCTGGAAATAAGTTGTGTTTTAATTGTATGCGAAGTGGACATCAAGCATTTGATTGTAGATCCAGCTATAAATGCAACCAATGTGGAAGAAGACACCATTCAACCTTACACCAAGATACTGATGTTTCTTTAAATAACGCTGGAACCAGCCTAATACAGAATGAACCATTAGATTCACCAGTTCATACTTCACAAGATTCATCTAACAGTGCAACTGTAAAGAATGACATCATTACGCTAAATACATCGATGACCGAACATTTTCAAGCAATTCTTCCTACTGCAGTTGTAAAAATAAAAGACGGCTATGGTTGTCAAAGGCAATGTAGGGTGTTGTTAGACTCAGGAGCGCAAGCATCTTTTATTTCAGAATCTTGCATGCAGAGGCTCAAACTTAAAAGAAAAAATGCAAGGGTATCCGTAAGTGGTTTCGCTGAAGGATCTTTGTATACAAAGGGAGTTACAACTATCACTGCCATTTCATGTTATTCTGAAAATGATAAGATCACAATAGATGCATTAATATTGGACAAATTACCTAGTCGAATTCCTCAACAATTACTACATGTAAAAGATTTTAATAATATTGCAGACCTAAAATTTGCGGATCATAATTTCGAAGCCCCTGCTGACATTGATTTAGTGATTGGAGCAGATAAATTCTTTTCTATCTTATGTGAAGGAACAATTAAACGTTTGGCAGGGTCATTAATTGCTCAGAAAACAATTTTTGGTTGGGTAATAGCTGGAAAAGAGTCCAAACAAACCATTTATCCACATTTGAAAATCCATAATGCAATTTTGCATGACAATACTGATAAAAATATGGATTCGATGCTTCAAAGTTTTTGGGAAATAGAAGAAATAGTTCAAGAAAAACTTTTAACATCTGAAGAACAAGATTGCGAAGATCATTTTCAAGCTACATATACCAGAAAAAATGGTAAATACTTAGTGAGGATACCATTTAAACAAAACACTACCACGCCAGCAAATTCACTCATTATAGCTCAGAAAAGGTTTTTTTTTCTCGAGAAAAGGTTTAGTATTGATGAAAGTTTCAAAAGAGAATATCAACAAGTTATAAGGGAATACATTGATATGGGTCACATGCGCGAGATAAGTAAAGTTGAAATGGCAAAGCATGAAAAACTCTGTTATTACCTTCCTCATCATGCAGTGCGAAAGGAAGATAGTACAACGACAAAAGTTAGAGTTGTCTTCGATGGTTCTTCAAAAACAAATAACGGCATGTCATTAAATGAAAACATGATGGTTGGTCCAACCATTCAGCCATCATTATATTCAATTTTATTGCGATTTCGATTTCACAAGGTAGTTATTACAGGCGATATTGAAAAAATGTATAGGCAAGTGATGATTCTTGAACATGATCAAGATTTCCAAAGAATTTTATGGCGAGAAACAACCGAAACTCCTCTGAAACACTATGCACTCACTACCGTTACCTTTGGGCTTGCTGCCTCTGCATATCTCGCTATTAGATGTTTGCATCAAGCTTCATTAGATAACGAAAAGCAATATCCTCATGCGGCACGAATCATACGAACTGATTTCTACGTAGATGATTTTCTATCGGGAGCAGAAACGATTGAAGAGGTGAGAGAATTGAAACAAGACGTAGATAATATTTTACGTTATGGTGGATTTAAGCTAAGGAAATGTAGATCAAATGAGAACGCATTATATGAAGAAGTTGGAGAATCCATTATGTCATTTTGTGACACTGTTCACAAACTATTGGGTCTTCAATGGGACTGCAAAGCAGATAATTTCTTTTTCCAAGTGAAAATTCCGGTAGATCAACATGCAACTAAAAGATCATTAATATCATGTTCATCAAAAATATTTGATCCTCTTGGATGGTTGTCTCCTTCAACCATTATTGCAAAGCTTTTGTTTCAACGTTTATGGTTAAAAAAAAATGATCGGGATGAAAAGCTTCCAGAAGATATTAATGACACATGGATAAAATTAAACAAACAATTCAAGGAACTAGAAAAAATTAAGATACCTAGATACATTCCTAAGAATGATATAGAAATTCATGGTTTTTGTGACGCCAGTCAACTCGCATATGCAGCAGTCATCTATATTAGATCAAGTGATGATAAAGGAGAAATAACAACAAACTTACTAACATCGAAAACAAAGGTAGCTCCTATCAAACAGATCTCCTTACCAAGATTAGAACTGTGTGGAGCTCTACTCTTGGCGAAATTGGTAAATTCAGTTAAGGTGGAGTTGAAGGTGGACAATATATACGCTTGGACAGATTCAACAATAGTCCTGGCATGGCTTTCGGAACATCCTTCCAAGTGGAAAACTTTTATTGGAAATAGAACCTCTGAAATTTTAAACTTGGTACCGCGACAATATTGGAATCACATCAATTCACAACAAAACCCAGCAGATCATCCTTCAAGAGGAATCTTTCCTAAGGAGCTTATAGGGTTAATTCAATGGTGGAACGGGCCTACTTGGTTAGCACAAGAAAAATGTAACTGGCCAGTCACGCAAATTAAATCTATAAGTTCATGTTTAGAGCAAAAAGCAAAACAAATAAACTTTTTTGAACATGAAATTAAATATGAAATTTTTGAAACAATAATAAATAAATTTTCTTCTTTTTCAAAGATCTTGAGAATTCTAAGCTATGTATACAGATTAGGAAAAAGGCAAATAAATTTAGCAAGAAGTTCATCACTAACCGTAAAGGAGTTAAATTACACCGAGCAACAAATAATTAAGTGGGCCCAAATGCAAACATTTGAAAAAGACATAAACGATTTAAAAAAAAATGGAAAAATATCTGTTCACAGTAAAATATTATCATTATCTCCATTTTTGGATGATAATGGTGTGCTAAGGGTAGGCGGACGCATAGAGTGTGCTTCAAATTCATATGAAACTAAGCATCCTGCCATACTACATAAAACCCATCTTGTAACAAAATTAATAATTAACTTTGTTCATCAAAAATATCTTCATCCGGGCTCATCACTTACGTCTCATCTGTTGCGACAACGCTATTGGATAGTCAGTGGTCGCAGCGTCATTCGCACTGAGGTAAAAAATTGTATACAATGCTTCCGTCAAAGAGCAAAGGTGTCAGAACAACTAATGGGGAATCTACCAGCGATCAGAGTTACACCTGCGCGACCTTTCAGCCGTACGGGGGTTGACTATGCAGGACCAATTCTACTGGCATCAAAGAAGGGCCGAGGAGCCAAACTTACAAAGGGATATTTAGCAATATTTGTTTGTCTAGTGACAAAGGCTATACATTTGGAGGTAGTAAGTGATCTTACAACTGAATCATTCATCGCTACATTGAGAAGATTTGCTAGTAGAAGAGGAGTACCAAGTGATATTTACTCAGACAATGGGTCGAACTTTGTTGGTGCCAAACGAGTCCAAGATGAGGTATGCAAATTCCTTTTAAAACATAATAATGGTTCTATTATTGCAGATTATTTAGCTCAAAATGGAACTAATTGGCATTTTATTCCGCCTTCCGCGCCAAACTTCGGCGGATTATGGGAAGCGGCAGTTAAATCGGTAAAGACCCATCTTACTCGGGTCACAGGATATACCAATTTGACTTTTGAAGAGATGTGCACACTTTTAACTCAAATAGAAGCGATTCTTAATTCTAGACCACTATGCGAAATTTCAGAAGACGATTCAACGTACGAAGCTTTAACGCCTGCACATTTCCTAATCGGTTCAACGCTTGGCTCAATTCCCGAATATGATTTAGATGATCTTAAAATAAACAGGCTGTCTAGATGGCAACAAGTACAAGCAAGAGTACAATGCTTTTGGAAAAGGTATCAAAGAGAGTACATCAACAATCTGCAACAGCGAAACAAGTGGCGATTTAAGAAAGAAAACATTAAGGTTAACGACATGGTTTTAATACACGATGAAAACTTGCCAGCTACCAAATGGAAACTTGGGCGCATTACTGAAATTCACCCCGATGCTAAAGGTGTTGTTCGAGTTGTCACTGTAAAAACTGCAAGCGGTACTGTCAAGAGACCAATATGTAAACTAGCTAGACTACCAATAAATTAATTAACGAATAATTTCGTCAATGGGTGGGAGTATGTTCAGGCTACCAACCTCAAAAGATAAAAAAAATATATTTCCATCAATCAGTCTTAATAAATAAATTAATAAATATTTCCATCAATCAGTCTTAATAAATAAATTGTAATTCTGCTAAATAAAAAACTGTATAAAAACCTTAATATCTGATTGAAATAAAACACATTTTATATTTTTGTCAAAAGAAATAATACTTCTTTTTAATTGCGAAACTCAACACCTACAGTCCAATTAAATCTTTTTAAAAAAGCATTTTGAACTTATTTTTATTAAATCTATTTACACTAATGTGTAATGTAATGTTTTCTAGTCTGCATATTATGTATTATAAGCTGTTGCAGCTTAATAACAGATAAATAAATAAATAAAAAAAGATAATGTCGAATTCTTTTCACCCAAATCCATAAAAAAAAATTGATATAAATCAAAAATTTTGTTCTTTTCACCCAATTTTTTTTCCGTTGAAAAAACTCATATGATTTTTCGGTTTTGTTTATTTTAAGCAAAATTTTTGAAAACTAGATAAAAATCACAATTTTTTGAATTTAATATGTATTTATATTGAAATAAGAAACAAAACACAAACAATCTAACATAATAAACATTTGTTGTTGTGTTTTTTTGACATTCTTAAATTTTCTACGGACTAAACAAAATTAGGGCGATGATACATGTAAAAGAAATATCTTTCAGACATAAAAAATTTCGCATTTAATTGGTTGAGGGGCGGTAACATTTTTTAAATTTCAAAAAAATATTTTTGACTGAAAGACAGAAAAAATATCTGTAAGATAAAAAAACATAACCTAAAAAGATATTTTTTGGTTGACAGTTTAAACTGATTAACTGGAAAATTGATTTTAAAAGTAAGTTTTACCAATAATCAATTACAATTAACTTAATTTGATTATTTAATTACAATTAAAATAATTTGTTTACTTATTCATATAGATTTAGGCATTTTCACATTGGACCAAATTTGTATTTTTTTGTTGCGATTATCGCCTAATAAGTAAACAAATTATTTTAATTGTAGCTAAATCATCAAATTAAGTTAATTGCAATTGATTATTGGTAAAACTTACTTTTAAAATCCATTTTTCAGTTAATCAGTTTTAACTGTCAAGCAAAAAATATCTTTTTAGGTTATGTTTTTTTATCTTACAGATATTTTTTCTGTCTTTCAGTCAAAAATATTTTTTTGAAATTTAAAAAATGTTACCGTCCCTCAACCAATTAAATGCGAAATTTTTTATGTCTGAAAGATATTTCTTTTACATGTATCATTGCCCTTAGGCGACCAGTGAAGACCAGCCTTAATAATTTTTATGGCGTAATATATTGTAGCTACCTTCATCTCAATCATATACTCAACGGTTCATCAAAAATAAAAAAAACAGAAGCGCATGAACGCCATAATAAATAATTAAATTGAAGTTTTATATTTCGATTCCCATCGAATTAGTTGATTGTATTACTAAATAAAATTAAAAAAGTTAAAGTATTCTGTTTTGTTGCTTCATTGAAGTGTTAAATTAAATACTATTGGAATAAAATTTAATATCGATAGGTAAGTTGAATAAATAAAATTAGGAATGTAACAAATAATAGAGCTCAATGTAATTTTTGTTTATTTTATAATTTATCACACTGATTTATAATCAAAACAATTCTGATTCATGTGATTAATGTTAGAATTAATTTCTTTTTTTAGTTTGAAAGTTAAATTCATTCAAATAAATTCGGAAATATCAACGTAATAATATATATAAGCATTATTTATCACTTAATCTTATTTTGTATATTATATTTGGTAACTTTGACCTCCATCCAATACGGTATTACATTTAAATTAAACCATGCAAATTACTTGTCTGATTTTAATTTCATTTGCGTTTCTTTATAATTATACAAAATTTGCCCAAAGTTATGCGAAGTGAAATATTTGTAATATAATCCAAATTTTTCTCTTTGAAATTTCGCTCATAAACTATGGTGTTATAACTATGTTTCATTTGAAAATCGATTTGGGTTTCAAAATTTGTTGTTTTTAACCAAAAAAAAATTTAAGTTTAGATACAGCTGTTGATTTCACTATAAAGTACAAATATTGATGTCTAGATGTAAATTACGAGAGTTAATCATCCCCGGCTTTATTAAAGTAGAAATTTTAGAATTATGAAATATTGTAACCATTTACAGTTTACTCCCACAAAAAAAAAATATTGTCATCGCTATTCCTGTATATGGTGTTCATACAGATTCTATGGTGTTAAATGTTATACCAGTAGTACTACGTTTCCTGTACAATTTCTCAGATTTTGCTAATCTTCACAAATGAGATTACATAACGATCCTTTTGAAACATCCCGTACATCTATCTATGAAACATTTGAAATATAAAATCCTGATTTATAACTTCCTGTATTGACAATATAGATTATAGAATGTAGGGTGACATGTACCTACCAAAGGCTAGATCCGCAAATTGTTATATTCAAACAATCCAAATCAATAATATTTTCATTAATATAAAAATAAAACCAATTCAATTACCAATAATGTTGTGAATCAAACAAAGTGCATAAAATTTCTAATATAAATAAAATATTGTTCAAATTCGCTTACCAAAAATAGAATGCTAATCAAGGTCATTTTAATACATTTAATGTATTGTTTGTTGCAATTTTAACGAGTTTTCCAATGCCAGAAAATTTATATGTGTTTTTTATTTACAGAGAAATAAAAGTCCAGACACAAAGTAAAATGAGTTCTGAAGATAATACAGAAGCAAGTGATTCTCAAGTAGAGGTAAATGAAAATTTGTTTACAATATAATGAATTTATTTTTAAATTTTTCTTATTATCAAGGAACAATTAAATGCAAGAGAAGTAGAGAAAATTGAAGAAGAAAAATTAAAATCTAAATATCCAGCGGCGGGAACTGGCTTAAGAGCAGCCGGTCCTGGAGGTCATTCAGCATTTTTACAAAAACGACTTCAAAAAGGGGTAAGCAAGATTTTAATTAATGTTTGGTTCATCGAGATAGCTATGTCTGGAAGCGATTTTGACCAACAACCTGCAGCCTGCTCCCACTTGACGTTTTTCACATCGTTTTAAAAATCTGTCCTATTCAGACATTTTTTAAAAAAAAACACCACATTTCTCATCTTTTCCAATACTATCTCCATTTCTTATATATGATTTTTTCTGCAGATCTTTATACTTAAGGAACCCCCATGAAACTATCATCCAAGGTTGGCAAATATCATGATATTTATATAAATATCAAAATATCCGATATATATCAGATATATATCCGATATATATCATGTTCTGATATTTATTTTTGAATAAGTTGTTTATCTTAAATATTATTCAATATATGGCCCTTTTCACACTTGTATTCAGTGCAGCGCATCACTTCCTCGTTTCTTACCTCTTTGCCTATAAACTAAATTCAAATATGGCAACTCCAATTGAGTTTATCGGCAATTTATCAAGCCTATTCGTCTATCTTCAATTGCACAAGTCTATATGACGAATACGCTTACTTGCTTTGCTTTGGCTTTTTTATTTGGCCAAATTGCATCATCAATACCTATACAAGATTGTACAACTGGTCCAGTAATGGTCCATTGCTGGCGACCAGCAATGCAGCAATGAGAGTTCTGGCAACCATAACTGGACCATAAACATCATGTAACTGTATGATATCTTCGAACATTGAATAGCTGCCATGCAATGGCCCATATAAGGTTACACAACTGGTCCAGTAATGGTCAATTACTGGCGACCAGTAATTCAACAATGGCCGGGTACTGGCAACTATGGTTCGATCATTAACATAATTTTACTTGTTGATAACTTCGGACAATAAATGGCTGCCATTTATTTGCCGGAGAGAAAAACAGCAATGGCCCATGCAAGGGTGTACAACTGACCCAGAAACAGACCAATAATGATGACCAGTATTGCAGCAATAACCAAATACTGGCAACAATGGCAGGGTCATATTAAAAATAAAATATCATACGTAAATTTTAATAAATTCAATACAAAATAATTAAAATAAAGTAAAAGTGTTCTGAGAAAAAAAAATTTAAAACTTATACCAATTTTAACATAACATATCAGTCTTTCAGCAGAGATGCGATAATTAAACTATAGGTGAAATTTTTCAAACTATAAGTATTTGTCTAAAATGGATAACACTCTAGCGTATTTTAACCACATGACAAAGATCGGCCAATTTATGGTCCAGTACTAGTTCAATAAGAATAGCCAATTGATGTTAACCATTAACGTGCCATTACTTAGCCATTTAGTAAACTGGTAATTTTCTATAAACCGTAGATCGGATGGTTCATGGTTCCAACAATGCCCCAATTACAAGACAATAGCCATGTATTGTTTACCATTCATGGGCTAGTGCTTAACCATTCAAAGGTAACTAAATACTGGCTATTTTCATTTAACCATAGGTCAGCGTATGAATGGTTTTAGTACTGGCCTAATGGCCCTACAAGTCCTGTTAACTATTAATGGACTAGTGCTTGGTCGTTTTCAAATTCTGGAGTCCTCTGCTTGGGTAGTCATTCCATTCCACCACACTATTGGTGGTGTATTTCTGCACTAAGCATGCAATACTTATTATGAAAATGGTGTAGATTCGGTTAAAAGTGCCATTACAAATGGTATGAAGGCTGAAATAGTTATATATAATTAAGGAAATATATGCTTCTTCTTTTTGGTGGTTGTTGTAACGTTTACTTACCTAAAAATCGATGACCAAGCATAAATCTTCTTCGATAAAGCTTCTTAACTTCGAAAGGCTGCTCTAGTTTAAGATCGACTTCCAGTTTCCCAAGCAGGATTTGCCTGACCCTTAAATACGGTCGAGCACTGGCCCATTAATGGTAAACAGTACTTTGCTATTGTTATTGGGCCAGTACTAGAAACATTCTTCGACCGATCTATGGTTTACACTTTACAGAATAGAGTCAGTATATAGTTACCTTTAAATGGCCAAGCACTGGCCAATTAATGGTAAACCATACTTGGCTATTGTTATTGGGCCATTACTGGAACCATAAATTGGCCAATATTAGGTTTATAGAAAATAACCAGTACACTTTAGTTTAAATGGCCAAGCAATGGCTCGTTAATGGCTAACATTAATTGGCTATTGTTATTAGGGCAGTACTACAGTCATGAACTGGCCGATCGATGTCAGTTGGTTAAAATTTACTAGACTAAAATTCATTTTAGAAATACATATTTGAAAATTTTTTATCTATAGTTACTATTCGCTTCTCAACTAAAAGACTATGGTAATATTGAGAAGGTTGGTATAAGTTTTATGTTTTTCATTAGACATTTTTATTTTATTTTAAATTATGAAATCCATTTGTATTTAATTTATTTAAATTTGCCTATGATACCATGGGCCATTGCTGCAATACTGGCCCCACTATTCAACCTTGTATGGGCCTTTGCTGTGTTTTTCTCTGACCTATGAATGGCAGCCGATTATTGCCCTAAGTTATCATCCAGAATAATTATGTCAATGACCAAGGCATGGTTGCCAGTACTCTGCCATTGCTGCGTTACTTGTTTCCATTACTGGACCATTACTGGACCAGTTGTACAACCTTGTATAGGTTATGCGAAATTTCAACTACAACGGCAATAGTCCTTTTATCTCTTTGAGTCTGTCTAAAGCGACTGCTTTTGTCTTTGGATAACAAGGCATATGTTTAGCATTCATTACAATGTTTGTCATAAGATTAGTTTTGTCAGAATCTATGTCAGCTTTATGGTCTTGGCATAGCTGAACGTTACCTCGATTTGGCATGCATTTTGTAAGCAGTGCTGCGACTATTAACAGATTTTCTAACCTTAAGGTAGGAATAATTAATTATTTTTTTTTTATAAATATCATGATATATATCAGGGAATAAATATCGTGATATATATCAATGATATATATCGGATATATATCATTGATATATATCATGCCAACCTTGCTATCATCAAGAAGGAGGTGCCCCCTAACATGCGAGACACTTGTCAATAATTTTCGATTGATGTCATGTAATTGTTCAGTATTCGTGACCAGCCGGATCTTAGTTGCGCTAGAATGCATGCGAAGCAGTTGGTTTTCTTCTGCAGTGACTTGCGGTTGTTTTTCTGTCAGGACTCTATTATTTACATATATAGTTGTTTATTGTTTTTTTCAAAGCCTTGGTGTAAAGCCTTTTATACCACTTCTATATGTAAGCTAATCGATATTCTTGGTATTTGGAATCCCTATAACTTCGGTTTGGAAGAGCTTACTAGTTTTTGTTATGGATCTGGTTGAGGTCATTAATAGGATGTCATTGCATGGATGTTGCTCTTTGTGGCCGGTCCATATGTTTTGTTTAGACAGCATTTCATTGTGTTTACGGACCAGTAACATATTACATTGTCCATGCAGGGGCTTCTATGGGCCATAAGATGGCATCAAGTAGCGGTTCTCAGAGCTCCGTTTTGTGTGGTTTGCATCTTCTTCCATTGTGTGTCAGAAACTTGAGGTATCCATATGGGTGCTGCGTAGTTAAGGATGAGTCTACCTGTAGATTTGTATGTTGTGATAATTGTGTTCTAATCCTTGCCCCATGATCTTCCAGCTAGCGGTTTTAGTGCATTGTTTCTGTTTTTCAGATTTGAGTTCACTTGTGCAAGAGCATTGAACTTGAATAGTGGGTCGAATGTAACTCTCAGCAATGTTGGATTTTAACTGTAGGAAGGAGCACGTTGTCAATGCCTTATGTTTAATTTTGTATTCATTTCCTTCGTCCAAGTGGTGAAAAGTGTAGAAGTGAACCTTTTTAACGATAGTATCAGTTTTCTGCTTCCAAATCATTCATTGAGGGAGTTGAGGTATTCGTTCACTGGTGAGTTGTTCTTGATTGCTTCCTGTTGTAAGAACCTGGCAATCGTCTGCATATGATATGACGGTTATTCCTTCTGGTAGAGTAGGTAGATAAGATCGCATGGGCAGAGGTTGCAGGAACTTGATATCCTAGGTTGCAGAAGTGCTACAATTAGAAAATTATCAAATAATTAGAGTCAATAGTCACTCACGAGTCACGACATACAGGAGGTGTGGTGTTTTACATTAAAAATTACTGGAAATATATCATAAAAAGTGTTTGTTACAATAATGAAATTTGGTGGTTAATTGTAAAAGTACAATATAATTTTAATACTATCTATTTGGCTGGTTTATATCGATCACCAAAAAATTTAAATTCTGATTTTTACAATTTTTTCCAAAATTTTAGCGAAGATCTAAATGAATTTAATAGTGATAAAATTATTGTTCTTGGGGATTTTAATATTGATTGGTTGAAAGAAAACAGTTGCAGAACTAAAATGCATGAAACAATTGTTGATAATTCGTTTAAACAAATAGTAATAAATCCAACGAGAATCACACATAATTCAGAAACATTAATAGATTGGATTCTAACTAACAAATGTGGTAACGTTAATGCTGATACGATTATTAGTAAAAAAAAATTAGTGACCATGAAACTATTAAAATTAAAATAAATATACAAAATGTTTGTGATTATGAGCCTAAGACTTATAGATTCTTAAACTGTAATAAAAATACTTTGAGGACAAAAATTTGTAGCAGTGATATAATGTCGACATATATTTAGGGTTCCGTTTTTTTATACGGAACACTATTGGTGAGAGTACAACGTGTTTTTCATATTTCGATTATCTCGTGAACCATTAATCCGATGAACTTAAAATTTGAGGTGCTTATAAAACTAACCTATCCACACAAGATGGCGGGTTAAAAAATAAATAAAGTTGTGTTCGTTTGTTTTAAAGAGGTACGATGTAAAGCAGGGTTGTCAAAGACCCATGGGTCGTAGCAAAAACCCTGGACATTGAGTTTTTGCTGGGTTTTACCTGGGATATTCGTTTTTTGTGTTTTTCCGATATTTCTGTAATAAACTCAATTAATTGCATACTAACACCATAGATTTCTCATTTGACTAAAGACGAAAATAATAAACGTCTGATCCAATGTTATTGTTGTATTTCTTTTACGTCTTAAAACTCAATGCATTCTAAATCTAGAAGGTATTGATATATGCAACACATTTTAACATCATTACTTTACAAATTTCGCCAACTCAATGATGAGGATGACATTGGAATTCTCAGAAGCTTTTTTCGTGTTTTTTATAAAATGAAAAATCTATGTAAATAGATTTTTCATTTTATAAAAAACGTAAAAACGTTGTTCTGCTATAAATATCATAAAAATAATATCGACATTTTGTTTTATTAGTAAAGTAACGTGATTAGTTCGAACAATTGTGAACACAGTGATCAAAAATTAACTGCTACTCTAGTAGTTGGTGTGTGATATCATATAAGCTTAAGTGTGGTTATGGCAAAATTGCTTAATTTATGGCAAAATTGCTTAATTTATGGCAAAATTGCATGGGTGTCCAACAAGTTAGGCTGGGATAGAAAGAATATTTAGCACGTTTGGGCATGTGTGGAGCAAGCTCCGTAAAAGATTGGGCAGAGAAAAAGTTTACAAATTAGTAAAGATTTTTTAATTTCTTCAATATAAACCGTAAGCTTTATAGAAATAAATAAAACAATTTAATATACGAGTATAAAATGTATATCAATTTATAGGTTGGGAGAGATGTGAGAGATTGAATGGAGATTTATGGGAGAGATTGAAAAACAGAATCAGTATATTTCATCTTCTAATTTAATTTTTGAACAATAATTGAACACAAAAATTTAAGCCGATATACTGATGTACAAGAAGAAAAATGGCGCACAAGTGATTCACTCAAATTATTATTTTCTATTTTCAATAAAGTTAATTAATACAGATTATAAAAAAAATGTAATTCAAAAATGGTCCTAATTATTAACTTGTTTTGCCAAAAAAAATTTTTAAAATAACTAAACACTGTACATCAGTTTTAATTTTTTGACAACGCATTGATGTTTCATGTAAGTTTAGTAAAACATTGCTAAACAGAAATAAAATACCTGTTCTTTTCCAGAGTTTTATATTTAATATGCATTTCTGACCAAAAATAAAAAAGCCCAAGCGGCACGTATATCCGCTAGAAATAGGTAGATTTCGAGACCAGACAGCTTTGTGTACAAATAGAATTGGATGTGTCAGATTATTTTAAATAAAAAAATTTAAGTAGAATAGTCCAAGTCCAGAATAATCCAAAAAATTTATCAAACCAAACTAAATACATTAACGGAAACTATTTTATCAATGCAATTTCGGAACAGTTTTATTAAATTTGGTTAAAACTACTTTTAATAACATATTAAATCCACCAAAGAGCAAATAAACGTTCTCACAACGTCACACCTACAACACCACCACACATAATTTATAATCTAAAATTGTCAAACAACTTTTACACCTCAAATAATTCAAATATCTACAATTTAGGAAGACTTTTGTAAATGTGTAATCAATATGCATATAAGAAAATATTCCTTAATTTAAAACAATAATAACTCAGCTTTGTTTTAATTTTTTTTTTAATTTTTGCGAAAAAACTAAAAACTGAAAAAAAAACAAAAGAAAATGTTTTTAATATTTTTTCTATGGGATATTTTTATATTTTTATGGAAGTTGTTGTTGTAATTAAATGTCATGCATTAGGCTTAATGCTAATTACATTGAGACCTCTTGGGTTAAAAAGCTGAAAATCTCTGAGGTTATAGTTGAAAAGTTTATCTAAAAGTTAATATGAGTTTAAATAACATAAGCTCAAAAATGAAGAAGGCATGGCCGTTTGCGTTTGTTTTCGTTCTAACAGCCCTGGTGTCCTCAACCTCTAAACTTGAACTATTTTTTTTTTTAATTTTGGAAAGATTTATGTTCTAGTTAACGTATGCGTAAATATTCAAAAGTGAGATTGGCCATTTTCAGCCAACTCAAGGCCTACAAAGTTCATTAAATTTTTAAAACAGCTCATTTTTCAGGAACCTGGAACGCCAAGGTTGTCATTTGGAAACAAATGATAAAAATATGTTCAAATATTCAATATTGATAAATTCTATTAAAATATTATGATTCAAACGGAAGTTATAACGCCCTAGATTTTTCGACTTTTTTGACTCTAGCCACTATATTTGGCCGGGTCGATTTGTAGGGAAGCAAAAAAAATCGCTCAAGTGACAAGGAAAATCGTATTCCAGGGATCAAAATAAGAATCTTTGCCCGAGGAACCATACCTCTAAAATGAAGTCTGATGTTCCTATTTTTGATCCGTAGGTCAAATTTTGAAAAATCCCACTTTGACCCTTTTAGAGTGTCCCAATCGCGTCTAAATGTATGACCGACCCCCACTAACTTTGGAGGGCCGATCCACCCATGCTAGTGGCACACCCTGGAACCCTCCTGGGGGGTCTCCTATACAAAAATTGCAAAAAATTTTCATTTTTTGGCATTTCACCCCCTTGGATGAACTTTTTTGCTGTCGAAACTATTTCCATCGCATTCTACACCAAAAATTAGGGGGGTCACCCACACATTTCATTGTCGTAGGATGCACCGGTGTCATGCTCCCATTGCTATCCAGCATGACGTCGCCTAGATTCTTTTGTCATTTAGACCATTTCTTTTCATTTAAATAAATCATAAGCTCTTATCATAAAACAATCCTAAAATTTCCATCCCATTCAACAAATACGATCCCATAAACTATTTTCTTTTGATATAAATATTAATAACTCATCTTAAATTGTTTCTTTCAATATATATACTTCCGTCAAACATTTATGGGTTTAAAATAACTATTTCAACATTTTATCGTTTACACCTTTCTCATAACCAGTGGAGGATTACCATAGAGGCGGAAGAGTCGGCCGCCTCGGGCCCCACATGCACAGGGGCCCCCTCGGTACAAATAGTATTGATATTTTATAGGTATTCAAATATCAGATGACTGCGTTCATTCAACCAAAGTTTTTAAACCTAAAGATTTTTTTAATATTATCCCACATGTAAAAGTGTTAGGTTGTCAATTTGTATTACTTTTTTTCATGTATGTATTTATTTTAATAATTCTAATTTGATAGTTTTATAATTTTTTAATGTACAAATTCGTTTTTCAATTTGTATAGTAAAAAAACATTTTGTTTTGAAAAGTTCCACTGTTACGAATGAATATTAATACTAAAACTTTATTTGCAATGGGCTGTTATTATATTAATCGCAAAATTATTGATAAAAACAAAATCCAGATAAGTATTTTTTGGATATTTGAAGTATATTTGAGTTTTATGTTTTCATCAATGATTTTGGATTTCTTTTAAGACCTACAATTTATTGAAAGCATTAAACTGAAAACCTCAATTTTAAGCATATAATTGTACATATTTTAGATTAATTTCATATATAACTAAATAAATGAAAACTTTTTAACGTGTAGAATTGAAATCTATTATTGTATGCTTAAAATCCATGTATTTTTTATACAATACATGCTAAATTCATCATTTGGATTAACGTTTGAAAAGGGTTTCCATATGATATGATTGATATAGTATAGGTGTTTTAGCTTTAGTTGTATATTTCGTTTTATCAACGTTGATTGGAAAAAAGATTGTCTAAAAAATTTGTTTGAAAAATTTGAAAAAAAGATTGTTTGTAACTGGACGTATTGATACGCCGCAGGAGGGATCGATTTTGATCGATTATGATCAATGTTGATCTACGGGTCTGACTACCCTGCGTACTCCAGTCCCTGCCATTGACATATGAGTTAGCGTGAGATATCACATACCACTGACAATGGCAGGAGATGTCATTAGCCAAGATGATATCTTAGGGTGCTGGCGGACGAACTTTAATTAGTCAACGGCAGCACTTCCAGTCTTAGCTGGGCAGCGTTCCGTAGCGGTACCGCTCATTAGCTCTTCCGAGGAATCGAACCAACACGTAGTTATGTGTGGGCTTTGTGCCTCGATTGAAGTGGTGGGCGGTGCGTCTGGGGTGCGCTGCATCAGCTGGATTATTGGCATTTAGTTTTGTTTTGTTTTCTGCAAATTTCTCACAATTTGTTTTTCACTTATTATTTTGTTATTATTTCTTCATCTTATCATGAAATATTGGCATATGTCATATTTTGTAGTATGATAGGATTTTTTACTTAGTTATGCATTTTAAAATAAAACACAAAAAAATAAAATAAACATTTTGATATATATATATGGCAGTACAACCGAAAAAAAATAAGTCTGCAAGTGGTAAAGCAAATTTGCGCAATCCACCCGCCCATAAAGCGGCATGTCCACGGAATTTGCATGAAAATATATATGAATCAATAAAAAATTTTAAAATACATGTTCAAAACATCTGCGGATTGAACGCTAACCATGACCACGTGCAACATCATCTTGAGCACGACAAACCGAACATTCTATTCCTTACAGAAACACAAGTTTCTGAAAATTTTCTCTTTATAGAATCGCTTAATTCCAAATATAGGCTCGAATCAGCTTTCAAACTCCATCAGGGCGTATGCGCATTCATTCATGAGAGTGTTGCGTACACGCGCTTTCCAAATTTTGAACTACACGGTGACGGCTTCAATACAATGGTTTTAAAGATTTGTCTTCCAGAAATGACTTTTTTTACAATAGCTTTATACCGGTCCCCCAACAAACGTAACCCAAACTTTTTTAATATACTGACAAAAATTATGGACGAGATTAGAGCAAAGTCCCCTAATTGTGAAGTTATCGTTACCGGTGACTTCAACGTCCACAACAAATCATGGTTGGAATTCTCCAAATCGACCGACGATGTTGACAATAGTGGAAAACTGGCAGAAATTTTTGCCGCGTCTCAGGGCCTATTCCAAATTGTAAAAAGCCCGACTTTCACTCCCCGTAATGGCGGTGATAATAGTTTTCTACTAGATCTCTATCTTACCACAATGCCAGATATTACGAGTGTCGATGTTGCGAAAGGTAGTATTGGAAATTCTGATCATTATTTAATCTCATCAGTTATCAAAACTGATTTACTTAAAACTACAGCTCCCAAACCCCGTAAAATATTTCACTACTCAAAAATGGATAAGAGTGGTCTTCAAAATTTTTTCCATGGTTTCCCTTTCGACCGTCATTGTTTTTACACTGACAATGTAAATGTTTCTGCTCAAAACTTTACAGAAACCATCCAATTTGCTATAAATAAATTTGTCCCTTTCTCCATAGTAAAACCCAAACAAAAATACTTGTATTCGAAAGCTGCCAAAACGGCACTTAGAAACAAACGTAGATCATTTAATATTTGGATTCATAACAAAACTCCCACTAATCGATCCCAATATCTAAAGGCCAACAAAATATCTAATCAGATTATCTCAAACGAAAAGTCCGAAATTGACAGAGCGAAAGCCTCAAAACTTACGTCTATGTCTGTTTCTGACAAGAGTTTCTACAGTGCCATTAATTCTTTAAATTCTGGTACAAAATTTTCTATTCCCCCTATTATTGATGGTGATTTAATCGTCAATGATCCCGCAAGAAAAGCTAACTTGTTCGCTGAACGCTTTGCTCTGAACTCCACTGTTTTGGAAACTCCTAAAGAAATACCCCAAATCCAGTCTTCAGGAGTTAATATGAATGAACTTCACTTCAAACCCAAAATAGTCGCTAAACTTTTAAAGGGGTTAAACATCAACAAAGCATCAGGAATGGACAATATTCCACCCATTATTTTAAAAACCTTTTCCAAAGAACTTGCACCAACTTTAACTAAAATATTCTACCAATCCTACAAATCTGGTATATTTCCCTCGTGCTGGAAGTTGGCAAATGTCCAGCCCGTCCCCAAAAAGGGACCAAGATCCGATATCTCAAATTATAGGCCAATAGCTTTACTATCGGTCCTATCCAAAGTCTATGAGCATTATATTAATACACATATTTCAAAATTTCTGGAAGAAAATCATTTAATATCCGACAGCCAATACGGTTTTCGAAACAAAAGATCAACTACCGATCTATTAAACTATGTAGCGCATTGTTGGAACAGCATACTTGATAAAGGTGGTGAAACATACGTTATCGCTTTAGACATCTCCAAGGCATTCGATCGAGTCTGGCATGCCAACTTAATCAACAAGCTCGTTGCGTACGGTTTTCATCCCAATGTTGTGAAGCTGATTCAAAATTTTCTATCCGACCGATACATTTCGGTAACCTTAGACGGATATTCTTCTGAGTCTAAACTAATTAACGCTGGTGTACCCCAAGGCTCAGTATTGTCCCCAACCCTATTTTTGATTTATATCAACGAATTGTTGAAAATCACCAGCAACCCAATAAATAGTTTTGCAGATGATAGTACTCTGCACAAGTCGTTCGAGCCCCTTCCTTCAAAAGGTAAAATGCACGAACGAATTAATCCTGCCCGGAGAGACGCTGCCATAAACGTGAACAAAGACCTGAATAAAGTCGCCGACTGGGGTGACCAAAACCTTGTCAATTTCAACTCCACCAAAACACAGCTGTTGATTGTTTCCAGATTAAAGACCGAGTTCCCCAAAGATATTTTATTTAGTATGTGTGATGAACCAATAGGTGAATGTAAAAACATTCGTTTATTGGGTGTCACAGTTTCAAATGACCTACTCTGGAACGATCATGTAATGGCGATGGCAAAAAGCGCGTCTAAAAAACTCGGCCTCCTAAATAGATGCAAAAAATTTTTCACTCCATACCAATTGCTCCATGTTTATAAGTCCTATATTCGTCCCTGTATGGAGTACTGCTGTCAAGTTTGGGGTGCTGCCTCTGTTTCCATCTTGGCCCTCTTGGACTCTGTTCAAAAGCGAGCTATACGAATTGTAGGTGATCGAACTTTGACATCACAACTTGATTCCCTACAACATCGTCGCACTGTTGCTGACCTCGTTGTTTTTTACAAATATCGTCATCAGCAGTGCTCAGATGAAATCAGCGGCATCATGCCTCAAACTTATTCTTACCCCCGTTCCACTCGGCAATCGGCTGCCGCAACCAGTGAAACGGTAAAGATCCCGCGCTGTCATACTGGCAGATCGCAGAGAGACTTCTTTGTCCGAACTGCGTACAAATGGAATAGTTTGCCGGAACACTTAGTCTCAGGTGGCTTCAACCCACAGATGTTTAAAAAAAGCGTTAATCTACACCTCAGAACGCCAGTTGTTGTGGGACCCAGGTCTAGACCTAGGTCTTAAAAGGTATTTATGTGTTGTTGTGACACATATTCTAAACCCTATTACACAACACATTTTATTAAAAAAAAAAAAAAAAAAAATAGCTCGTGAAATTGAAGTACAACAAAAATACTGGCGGGAAGTTTTAAAAAGAGTTGCAGCTACAGTAAAGCTATTAGCTACTTTGGGTTTAGCATTTCGTGGTCATCGAGAAGATATTGATTCGAACAGAAAAGGAAATTTTATGACATGCATTGAGTACCTATCCCAATTTGATGATTTTCTTAAAAATCATTTGGAGAGGTACAGCCATCCAGGAAAAGGTAATGTAAGTTATTTATCACATACCACATGCGATGAATTTATAAATTTAATGGGAACTGAAGTAAAAGAACACCTAATTCAAGAAATTCAGGACTCTTTATATTATTCAATTATTGTTGATTCTACGCCAGACGTGAACCACACTGACCAACTAAGTTTTATATAAAGGTACATTGATAAAGTGGGCGATGCGAGAGAACGATTTTTGGATTTTTACAAATTGAAAATCACAATTCAGAATATCTAGCACAACTTATTTTGAAAACTTTAAACAATTTGTCTTTGGATATTAAAAATTGTCGCGGTCAAACATATATGGCCGGAAAATATAATGGTTTACAAGCCAGAATTAAAACTCTAAGTGAGACCGCCATTTTTATTCCTTGTACAAGTCATACGCTTAATTTAATTGGAAATTATGCTGCAGATGCCTATTCTACTGCGGTGTATTATTTTAACTTTATCCAAAATATATATGTATTCTTTTCTTCATCTACTCACAGATGGAAGTTGCTTATTGATAATTTTTCCGATCCTAATTCCAAACATATTAAAAAATTAAGTGACACAAGTGACAAGATGGTCTGCAAGAGCTGATACAGTATCCGCCTTGCGGTTTAATTACAAAAATATTAAAAGCGTTCTTATCCAAATTAGCGAAAATGAAGACGAAAAACCGATTACTAAAGTTGAGGTTAAAAAATTAGCTAGCTCTTTCGATGAATATGAATTGCCTTATTAACCGTTCTATGGGATATATTATTGCAAAGAATCAATAGTACTAGAAAATCATTTCAAAATATTCAAACGAACTTATTACAAGGAGTAAAACTGTTTATTTCTTTGTCACAATTTACAAGGGATGTTCGGAATGATTTTGAGAGCATAGAAAAGCAAGCAAACTTATTAACAGACAATATTAGCTACAAAGAAGGACGAAAAAGAAAACGCAAAATTATGTATGATGAATCATCTGCAAATGATACACAGTTAGGAGGACGAAAATTGTTTATCATATGATCTGTGTCTCATATCTCACAATATGATCTGTGATAGACTTGCCACTGAAATGTCTACCAGAACGTCCATTTATGAAACTGTTTTAAATAATTTTAAATTATTTTTTGATCAAAATATATCCAGTGATGAAGTTGACAAGTGTATTTTAGAATTGTCAAATACATATGCGAGGGATATAGAAGTACAATATTTTAAAGACGAAGTATATCATTTTTTAAAATATATAAAAGAAGAGAACATCACTTGTCCATTTAAGATGTACAAGGTAATCATTGATGGCCTGCAATCTTCATTTCCCAATGTGGAAACTATTTTAAAAATATTTCTTACATTGCCGATATGCAACGCAAGTGGGGAACGATCTTTCTCCGTTCTGAAGCGGATAAAAAATTATTTAAGAAATAGTCTTAATCAAACTCATTTGCAAAATTTTTGGTAAAATCTTAGGCCCCAAAATTTTGTTCCGCCTCAGGCCCCTTAAAGGCATAATCCCCCACTGCTCATAACAATGGACAATCCCAATTTTTATTCTATTTAAATTATTTGAAAAAACCATAAATGTTTATTCCCTTAATATTATCTTTTTAGTTTCCGCTATTTCTATAATCCTCTAAAATAGATCTTCAAAATATGTATACTAATTTTTAATTGTGTCGCCACGATTATATTTTTCTTGATACCTTTTTGTCACAGCGATTGTTTTATTATCCTTCACGGATTAAATAAATTTAAATTTATTTCCTTAACCCCTTAAGGTTTTATTTGTTTATAAAAATTTATGTTTGGTTGAACTATTTGTTTGAAAAATTTTGTGCGGAAAATAATTCTTTTAAAAAAATGCTCCGATTTTCTTGAAACTTTGATGATCGTTCGGATAATAAAAAAAAACTAACACGTGTTTTTTATTTTTTTATTTTCTCACTAGTTCTAAGCTACAGGTTGGCTCGAACTTTTTTAAGAAACATGAAAGTTAAAAGCTAAATTGTGCTCGAACGGGTGAACCGATTTTAATAATTTTTTTTTTGTTTGAAAGGTTAGGCTTTTTAAAAGGGTTTAAAATAACTATTTCAACATTTTCTCGTTTACACCTTTCTCATAACCAGTGGAGGATTACCATAGAGGCGGAAGAGTCGGCCGCCTCGGGCCCCACATGCACAGGGGCCCCCTCGGTACAAATAGTATTGATATTTTATAGGTATTCAAATATCAGATGACTGCGTTCATTCAACCAAAGTTTTTAAACCTAAAGATTTTTTTAATATTATCCCACATGTAAAAGTGTTAGGTTGTCAATTTGTATTACTTTTTTTCATGTATGTATTTATTTTAATAATTCTAATTTGATAGTTTTATAATTTTTTAATGTACAAATTCGTTTTTCAATTTGTATAGTAAAAAAACATTTTGTTTTGAAAAGTTCCACTGTTACGAATGAATATTAATACTAAAACTTTATTTGCAATGGGCTGTTATTATATTAATCGCAAAATTATTGATAAAAACAAAATCCAGATAAGTATTTTTTGGATATTTGAAGTATATTTGAGTTTTATGTTTTCATCAATGATTTTGGATTTCTTTTAAGACCTACAATTTATTGAAAGCATTAAACTGAAAACCTCAATTTTAAGCATATAATTGTACATATTTTAGATTAATTTCATATATAACTAAATAAATGAAAACTTTTTAACGTGTAGAATTGAAATCTATTATTATATGCTTAAAATCCATGTATTTTTTATACAATACATGCTAAATTCATCATTTGGATTAACGTTTGAAAAGGGTTTCCATATGATATGATTGATATAGTATAGGTGTTTTAGCTTTAGTTGTATATTTCGTTTTATTAACGTTGATTGGAAAAAAGATTGTCTAAAAAATTTGTTTGAAAAATTTGAAAAAAAGATTGTTTGTAACTGGACGTATTGATACTCAAATAGCTCGTGAAATTGAAGTACAACAAAAATACTGGCGGGAAGTTTTAAAAAGAGTTGCAGCTACAGTAAAGCTATTAGCTACTTTGGGTTTAGCATTTCGTGGTCATCGAGAAGATATTGATTCGAACAGAAAAGGAAATTTTATGACATGCATTGAGTACCTATCCCAATTTGATGATTTTCTTAAAAATCATTTGGAGAGGTACAGCCATCCAGGAAAAGGTAATGTAAGTTATTTATCACATACCACATGCGATGAATTTATAAATTTAATGGGAACTGAAGTAAAAGAACACCTAATTCAAGAAATTCAGGACTCTTTATATTATTCAATTATTGTTGATTCTACGCCAGACGTGAACCACACTGACCAACTAAGTTTTATATAAAGGTACATTGATAAAGTGGGCGATGCGAGAGAACGATTTTTGGATTTTTACAAATTGAAAATCACAATTCAGAATATCTAGCACAACTTATTTTGAAAACTTTAAACAATTTGTCTTTGGATATTAAAAATTGTTGCGGTCAAACATATATGGCCGGAAAATATAATGGTTTACAAGCCAGAATTAAAACTCTAAGTGAGACCGCCATTTTTATTCCTTGTACAAGTCATACGCTTAATTTAATTGGAAATTATGCTGCAGATGCCTATTCTACTGCGGTGTATTATTTTAACTTTATCCAAAATATATATGTATTCTTTTCTTCA
>OY856187.1:148559714-148758184 GCA_963693315.1 Diogma glabrata
TTTCTCTGAAATTAACTTTTTTCATATTTTATTACTGTAGACCAAAAAACAATAATAAACCCAAATTTTGAGAACCCTGGGATAACCTGCTTAAGAGATATTCTCAACCTTATATTCTTTAACATTGACTGAAGCAAGCAAGGGTATCGTTGAAATAAGAGTTTCTCTGAAATTAATTTTTTTCATATTTTATTACTGTAGACCAAAAAACAATAATAAACCCAAATTTTGAGAACCCTGGGATAACCTGCTTAAGAGATATTCTCAACCTTATATTCTTTAACATTGACTGAAGCAAGCAAGGGTATCGTTGAAATAAGAGTTTCTCTGAAATTAACTTTTTTCATATTTTATTACTGTAGACCAAAAAACAATAATAAACCCAAATTTTGAGAACCCTGGGATAACCTGCTTAAGAGATATTCTCAACCTTATATTCTTTAACATTGACTGAAGCAAGCAAGGGTATCGTTGAAATAAGAGTTTCTCTGAAATTAATTTTTTTCATATTTTATTACTGTAGACCAAAAAACATTAATAAACCCAAATTTTGAGAACCCTGGATAACCTGCTTAAGAGATATTCTCAACCTTATATTCTTTAACATTGACTGAAGCAAGCAAGGGTATCGTTGAAATAAGAGTTTCTCTGAAATTAAATTTTTCATATTTTATTACTGTAGACCAAAAAACAATAATAAACCCAAATTTTGAGAACCCTGGGATAACCTGCTTAAGAGATATTCTCAACCTTATATTCTTTAACATTGACTGAAGCAAGCAAGGGTATCGTTGAAATAAGAGTTTCTCTGAAATTAACTTTTTTCATATTTTATTACTGTAGACCAAAAAACAATAATAAACCCAAATTTTGAGAACCCTGGGATAACCTGCTTAAGAGATATTCTCAACCTTATATTCTTTAACATTGACTGAAGCAAGCAAGGGTATCGTTGAAATAAGAGTTTCTCTGAAATTAACTTTTTTCATATTTTATTACTGTAGACCAAAAAACAATAATAAACCCAAATTTTGAGAACCCTGGGATAACCTGCTTAAGAGATATTCTCAACCTTATATTCTTTAACATTGACTGAAGCAAGCAAGGGTATCGTTGAAATAAGAGTTTCTCTGAAATTAATTTTTTTCATATTTTATTACTGTAGACCAAAAAACAATAATAAACCCAAATTTTGAGAACCCTGGGATAACCTGCTTAAGAGATATTCTCAACCTTATATTCTTTAACATTGACTGAAGCAAGCAAGGGTATCGTTGAAATAAGAGTTTCTCTGAAATTAACTTTTTTCATATTTTATTACTGTAGACCAAAAAACAATAATAAACCCAAATTTTGAGAACCCTGGGATAACCTGCTTAAGAGATATTCTCAACCTTATATTCTTTAACATTGACTGAAGCAAGCAAGGGTATCGTTGAAATAAGAGTTTCTCTGAAATTAATTTTTTTCATATTTTATTACTGTAGACCAAAAAACAATAATAAACCCAAATTTTGAGAACCCTGGGATAACCTGCTTAAGAGATATTCTCAACCTTATATTCTTTAACATTGACTGAAGCAAGCAAGGGTATCGTTGAAATAAGAGTTTCTCTGAAATTAACTTTTTTCATATTTTATTACTGTAGACCAAAAAACAATAATAAACCCAAATTTTGAGAACCCTGGGATAACCTGCTTAAGAGATATTCTCAACCTTATATTCTTTAACATTGACTGAAGCAAGCAAGGGTATCGTTGAAATAAGAGTTTCTCTGAAATTAATTTTTTTCATATTTTATTACTGTAGACCAAAAAACAATAATAAACCCAAATTTTGAGAACCCTGGGATAACCTGCTTAAGAGATATTCTCAACCTTATATTCTTTAACATTGACTGAAGCAAGCAAGGGTATCGTTGAAATAAGAGTTTCTCTGAAATTAACTTTTTTCATATTTTATTACTGTAGACCAAAAAACAATAATAAACCCAAATTTTGAGAACCCTGGGATAACCTGCTTAAGAGATATTCTCAACCTTATATTCTTTAACATTGACTGAAGCAAGCAAGGGTATCGTTGAAATAAGAGTTTCTCTGAAATTAACTTTTTTCATATTTTATTACTGTAGACCAAAAAACAATAATAAACCCAAATTTTGAGAACCCTGGGATAACCTGCTTAAGAGATATTCTCAACCTTATATTCTTTAACATTGACTGAAGCAAGCAGGGTATCGTTGAAATAAGAGTTTCTCCGAAATTAATTTTTTTCATATTTTATTACTGTAGACCAAAAAACAATAATAAACCCAAATTTTGAGAACCCTGGGATAACCTGCTTAAGAGATATTCTCAACCTTATATTCTTTAACATTGACTGAAGCAAGCAAGGGTATCGTTGAAATAAGAGTTTCTCTGAAATTAATTTTTTTCATATTTTATTTTCTGTAGACCAAAAAACAATAATAAGCCCAAATTTTGAGAACCCTGGGATAACCTGCTTAAGAGATATTCTCAACCTTATATTCTTTAACATTGACTGAAGCAAGCAAGGGTATCGTTGAAATAAGAGTTTCTTTGAAATTAATTTTTTTCATATTTTATTTTTGTAGACCAAAAAACAATAATAAGCCCAAATTTTGAGGACCCTGGGATAACCTGCTTAAGAGATATTCTCAACCTTATATTCTTTAACATTGACTGAAGCAAGCAAGGGTATCGTTGAAATAAGAGTTTCTCTGAAATTAATTTTTTTCATATTTTATTACTGTAGACCAAAAAACAATAATAAACCCAAATTTTGAGAACCCTGGGATAACCTGCTTAAGAGATATTCTCAACCTTATATTCTTTAACATTGACTGAAGCAAGCAAGGGTATCGTTGAAATAAGAGTTTCTCTGAAATTAATTTTTTTCATATTTTATTACTGTAGACCAAAAAACAATAATAAACCCAAATTTTGAGAACCCTGGGATAACCTGCTTAAGAGATATTCTCAACCTTATATTCTTTAACATTGACTGAAGCAAGCAAGGGTATCGTTGAAATAAGAGTTTCTCTGAACTGTTGACCAAAAAACAATAATAAACCCAAATTTTGAGAACCCTGGGATAACCTGCTTAAGAGATATTCTCAACCTTATATTCTTTAACATTGACTGAAGCAAGCAAGGGTATCGTTGAAATAAGAGTTTCTCTGAAATTAATTTTTTTCATATTTTATTACTGTAGACCAAAAAACAATAATAAACCCAAATTTTGAGAACCCTGGGATAACCTGCTTAAGAGATATTCTCAACCTTATATTCTTTAACATTGACTGAAGCAAGCAAGGGTATCGTTGAAATAAGAGTTTCTCTGAAATTAACTTTTTTCATATTTTATTACTGTAGACCAAAAAACAATAATAAACCCAAATTTTGAGAACCCTGGGATAACCTGCTTAAGAGATATTCTCAACCTTATATTCTTGAACATTGACTGAAGCAAGCAAGGGTATCGTTGAAATAAGAGTTTCTCTGAAATTAACTTTTTTCATATTTTATTACTGTAGACCAAAAAACAATAATAAACCCAAATTTTGAGAACCCTGGGATAACCTGCTTAAGAGATATTCTCAACCTTATATTCTTTAACATTGACTGAAGCAAGCAAGGGTATCGTTGAAATAAGAGTTTCTCTGAAATTAATTTTTTTCATATTTTATTACTGTAGACCAAAAAACAATAATAAACCCAAATTTTGAGAACCCTGGGATAACCTGCTTAAGAGATATTCTCAACCTTATATTCTTTAACATTGACTGAAGCAAGCAAGGGTATCGTTGAAATAAGAGTTTCTTTGAAATTAATTTTTTCATATTTTATTACTGTAGACCAAAAAACAATAATAAACCCAAATTTTGAGAACCCTGGGATAACCTGCTTAAGAGATATTCTCAACCTTATATTCTTTAACATTGACTGAAGCAAGCAAGGGTATCGTTGAAATAAGAGTTTCTCTGAAATTAACTTTTTTCATATTTTATTACTGTAGACCAAAAAACAATAATAAACCCAAATTTTGAGAACCCTGGGATAACCTGCTTAAGAGATATTCTCAACCTTATATTCTTTAACATTGACTGAAGCAAGCAAGGGTATCGTTGAAATAAGAGTTTCTCTGAAATTAACTTTTTTCATATTTTATTACTGTAGACCAAAAAACAATAATAAACCCAAATTTTGAGAACCCTGGGATAACCTGCTTAAGAGATATTCTCAACCTTATATTCTTTAACATTGACTGAAGCAAGCAAGGGTATCGTTGAAATAAGAGTTTCTCTGAAATTAACTTTTTTCATATTTTATTACTGTAGACCAAAAAACAATAATAAACCCAAATTTTGAGAACCCTGGGATAACCTGCTTAAGAGATATTCTCAACCTTATATTCTTTAACATTGACTGAAGCAAGCAAGGGTATCGTTGAAATAAGAGTTTCTCTGAAATTAACTTTTTTCATATTTTATTACTGTAGACCAAAAAACAATAATAAACCCAAATTTTGAGAACCCTGGGATAACCTGCTTAAGAGATATTCTCAACCTTATATTCTTTAACATTGACTGAAGCAAGCAAGGGTATCGTTGAAATAAGAGTTTCTCTGAAATTAATTTTTTTCATATTTTATTACTGTAGACCAAAAAACAATAATAAACCCAAATTTTGAGAACCCTGGGATAACCTGCTTAAGAGATATTCTCAACCTTATATTCTTTAACATTGACTGAAGCAAGCAAGGGTATCGTTGAAATAAGAGTTTCTCTGAAATTAATTTTTTTCATATTTTATTACTGTAGACCAAAAAACAATAATAAACCCAAATTTTGAGAACCCTGGGATAACCTGCTTAAGAGATATTCTCAACCTTATATTCTTTAACATTGACTGAAGCAAGCAAGGGTATCGTTGAAATAAGAGTTTCTTTGAAATTAATTTTTTCATATTTTATTACTGTAGACCAAAAAACAATAATAAACCCAAATTTTGAGAACCCTGGGATAACCTGCTTAAGAGATATTCTCAACCTTATATTCTTTAACATTGACTGAAGCAAGCAAGGGTATCGTTGAAATAAGAGTTTCTTTGAAATTAATTTTTTCATATTTTATTACTGTAGACCAAAAAACATTAATAAACCCAAATTTTGAGAACCCTGGGATAACCTGCTTAAGAGATATTCTCAACCTTATATTCTTTAACATTGACTGAAGCAAGCAAGGGTATCGTTGAAATAAGAGTTTCTCTGAAATTAACTTTTTTCATATTTTACTACTGTAGACCAAAAAACAATAATAAACCCAAATTTTGAGAACCCTGGGATAACCTGCTTAAGAGATATTCTCAACCTTATATTCTTTAACATTGACTGAAGCAAGCAAGGGTATCGTTGAAATAAGAGTTTCTCTGAAATTAACTTTTTTCATATTTTATTACTGTAGACCAAAAAACAATAATAAACCCAAATTTTGAGAACCCTGGGATAACCTGCTTAAGAGATATTCTCAACCTTATATTCTTTAACATTGACTGAAGCAAGCAAGGGTATCGTTGAAATAAGAGTTTCTCTGAAATTAACTTTTTTCATATTTTATTACTGTAGACCAAAAAACAATAATAAACCCAAATTTTGAGAACCCTGGGATAACCTGCTTAAGAGATATTCTCAACCTTATATTCTTTAACATTGACTGAAGCAAGCAAGGGTATCGTTGAAATAAGAGTTTCTCTGAAATTAATTTTTTTCATATTTTATTACTGTAGACCAAAAAACAATAATAAACCCAAATTTTGAGAACCCTGGGATAACCTGCTTAAGAGATATTCTCAACCTTATATTCTTTAACATTGACTGAAGCAAGCAAGGGTATCGTTGAAATAAGAGTTTCTCTGAAATTAACTTTTTTCATATTTTATTACTGTAGACCAAAAAACAATAATAAACCCAAATTTTGAGAACCCTGGGATAACCTGCTTAAGAGATATTCTCAACCTTATATTCTTTAACATTGACTGAAGCAAGCAAGGGTATCGTTGAAATAAGAGTTTCTTTGAAATTAATTTTTTTCATATTTTATTACTGTAGACCAAAAAACATTAATAAACCCAAATTTTGAGAACCCTGGGATAACCTGCTTAAGAGATATTCTCAACCTTATATTCTTTAACATTGACTGAAGCAAGCAAGGGTATCGTTGAAATAAGAGTTTCTCTGAAATTAAATTTTTTCATATTTTATTACTGTAGACCAAAAAACAATAATAAACCCAAATTTTGAGAACCCTGGGATAACCTGCTTAAGAGATATTCTCAACCTTATATTCTTTAACATTGACTGAAGCAAGCAAGGGTATCGTTGAAATAAGAGTTTCTCTGAAATTAACTTTTTTCATATTTTATTACTGTAGACCAAAAAACAATAATAAACCCAAATTTTGAGAACCCTGGGATAACCTGCTTAAGAGATATTCTCAACCTTATATTCTTTAACATTGACTGAAGCAAGCAAGGGTATCGTTGAAATAAGAGTTTCTCTGATATTAACTTTTTTCATATTTTATTACTGTAGACCAAAAAACAATAATAAACCCAAATTTTGAGAACCCTGGGATAACCTGCTTAAGAGATATTCTCAACCTTATATTCTTTAACATTGACTGAAGCAAGCAAGGGTATCGTTGAAATAAGAGTTTCTCTGAAATTAATTTTTTTCATATTTTATTACTGTAGACCAAAAAACAATAATAAACCCAAATTTTGAGAACCCTGGGATAACCTGCTTAAGAGATATTCTCAACCTTATATTCTTTAACATTGACTGAAGCAAGCAAGGGTATCGTTGAAATAAGAGTTTCTCTGAAATTAACTTTTTTCATATTTTATTACTGTAGACCAAAAAACAATAATAAACCCAAATTTTGAGAACCCTGGGATAACCTGCTTAAGAGATATTCTCAACCTTATATTCTTTAACATTGACTGAAGCAAGCAAGGGTATCGTTGAAATAAGAGTTTCTCTGAAATTAATTTTTTTCATATTTTATTACTGTAGACCAAAAAACAATAATAAACCCAAATTTTGAGAACCCTGGGATAACCTGCTTAAGAGATATTCTCAACCTTATATTCTTTAACATTGACTGAAGCAAGCAAGGGTATCGTTGAAATAAGAGTTTCTCTGAAATTAACTTTTTTCATATTTTATTACTGTAGACCAAAAAACAATAATAAACCCAAATTTTGAGAACCCTGGGATAACCTGCTTAAGAGATATTCTCAACCTTATATTCTTTAACATTGACTGAAGCAAGCAAGGGTATCGTTGAAATAAGAGTTTCTCTGAAATTAATTTTTTTCATATTTTATTACTGTAGACCAAAAAACAATAATAAACCCAAATTTTGAGAACCCTGGGATAACCTGCTTAAGAGATATTCTCAACCTTATATTCTTTAACATTTACTGAAGCAAGCAAGGGTATCGTTGAAATAAGAGTTTCTCTGAAATTAACTTTTTTCATATTTTATTACTGTAGACCAAAAAACAATAATAAACCCAAATTTTGAGAACCCTGGGATAACCTGCTTAAGAGATATTCTCAACCTTATATTCTTTAACATTGACTGAAGCAAGCAAGGGTATCGTTGAAATAAGAGTTTCTCTGAAATTAACTTTTTTCATATTTTATTACTGTAGACCAAAAAACAATAATAAACCCAAATTTTGAGAACCCTGGGATAACCTGCTTAAGAGATATTCTCAACCTTATATTCTTTAACATTGACTGAAGCAAGCAGGGTATCGTTGAAATAAGAGTTTCTCCGAAATTAATTTTTTTCATATTTTATTACTGTAGACCAAAAAACAATTATAAACCCAAATTTTGAGAACCCTGGGATAACCTGCTTAAGAGATATTCTCAACCTTATATTCTTTAACATTGACTGAAGCAAGCAAGGGTATCGTTGAAATAAGAGTTTCTTTGAAATTAATTTTTTTCATATTTTATTTTTGTAGACCAAAAAACAATAATAAGCCCAAATTTTGAGAACCCTGGGATAACCTGCTTAAGAGATATTCTCAACCTTATATTCTTTAACATTGACTGAAGCAAGCAAGGGTATCGTTGAAATAAGAGTTTCTTTGAAATTAATTTTTTTCATATTTTATTTTTTTAGACCAAAAAACAATAATAAGCCCAAATTTTGAGGACCCTGGGATAACCTGCTTAAGAGATATTCTCAACCTTATATTCTTTAACATTGACTGAAGCAAGCAAGGGTATCGTTGAAATAAGAGTTTCTCTGAAATTAATTTTTTTCATATTTTATTACTGTAGACCAAAAAACAATAATAAACCCAAATTTTGAGAACCCTGGGATAACCTGCTTAAGAGATATTCTCAACCTTATATTCTTTAACATTGACTGAAGCAAGCAAGGGTATCGTTGAAATAAGAGTTTCTCTGAAATTAATTTTTTTCATATTTTATTACTGTAGACCAAAAAACAATAATAAACCCAAATTTTGAGAACCCTGGGATAACCTGCTTAAGAGATATTCTCAACCTTATATTCTTTAACATTGACTGAAGCAAGCAAGGGTATCGTTGAAATAAGAGTTTCTCTGAACTGTTGACCAAAAAACAATAATAAACCCAAATTTTGAGAACCCTGGGATAACCTGCTTAAGAGATATTCTCAACCTTATATTCTTTAACATTGACTGAAGCAAGCAAGGGTATCGTTGAAATAAGAGTTTCTCTGAAATTAATTTTTTTCATATTTTATTACTGTAGACCAAAAAACAATAATAAACCCAAATTTTGAGAACCCTGGGATAACCTGCTTAAGAGATATTCTCAACCTTATATTCTTTAACATTGACTGAAGCAAGCAAGGGTATCGTTGAAATAAGAGTTTCTCTGAAATTAACTTTTTTCATATTTTATTACTGTAGACCAAAAAACAATAATAAACCCAAATTTTGAGAACCCTGGGATAACCTGCTTAAGAGATATTCTCAACCTTATATTCTTTAACATTGACTGAAGCAAGCAAGGGTATCGTTGAAATAAGAGTTTCTCTGAAATTAACTTTTTTCATATTTTATTACTGTAGACCAAAAAACAATAATAAACCCAAATTTTGAGAACCCCGGGATAACCTGCTTAAGAGATATTCTCAACCTTATATTCTTTAACATTGACTGAAGCAAGCAAGGGTATCGTTGAAATAAGAGTTTCTCTGAAATTAATTTTTTTCATATTTTATTACTGTAGACCAAAAAACAATAATAAACCCAACTTTTGAGAACCCTGGGATAACCTGCTTAAGAGATATTCTCAACCTTATATTCTTTAACATTGACTGAAGCAAGCAAGGGTATCGTTGAAATAAGAGTTTCTCTGAAATTAACTTTTTTCATATTTTATTACTGTAGACCAAAAAACAATAATAAACCCAAATTTTGAGAACCCTGGGATAACCTGCTTAAGAGATATTCTCAACCTTATATTCTTTAACATTGACTGAAGCAAGCAGGGTATCGTTGAAATAAGAGTTTCTCCGAAATTAATTTTTTTCATATTTTATTACTGTAGACCAAAAAACAATTATAAACCCAAATTTTGAGAACCCTGGGATAACCTGCTTAAGAGATATTCTCAACCTTATATTCTTTAACATTGACTGAAGCAAGCAAGGGTATCGTTGAAATAAGAGTTTCTTTGAAATTAATTTTTTTCATATTTTATTTTTGTAGACCAAAAAACAATAATAAGCCCAAATTTTGAGAACCCTGGGATAACCTGCTTAAGAGATATTCTCAACCTTATATTCTTTAACATTGACTGAAGCAAGCAAGGGTATCGTTGAAATAAGAGTTTCTTTGAAATTAATTTTTTTCATATTTTATTTTTTTAGACCAAAAAACAATAATAAGCCCAAATTTTGAGGACCCTGGGATAACCTGCTTAAGAGATATTCTCAACCTTATATTCTTTAACATTGACTGAAGCAAGCAAGGGTATCGTTGAAATAAGAGTTTCTCTGAAATTAATTTTTTTCATATTTTATTACTGTAGACCAAAAAACAATAATAAACCCAAATTTTGAGAACCCTGGGATAACCTGCTTAAGAGATATTCTCAACCTTATATTCTTTAACATTGACTGAAGCAAGCAAGGGTATCGTTGAAATAAGAGTTTCTCTGAAATTAATTTTTTTCATATTTTATTACTGTAGACCAAAAAACAATAATAAACCCAAATTTTGAGAACCCTGGGATAACCTGCTTAAGAGATATTCTCAACCTTATATTCTTTAACATTGACTGAAGCAAGCAAGGGTATCGTTGAAATAAGAGTTTCTCTGAACTGTTGACCAAAAAACAATAATAAACCCAAATTTTGAGAACCCTGGGATAACCTGCTTAAGAGATATTCTCAACCTTATATTCTTTAACATTGACTGAAGCAAGCAAGGGTATCGTTGAAATAAGAGTTTCTCTGAAATTAATTTTTTTCATATTTTATTACTGTAGACCAAAAAACAATAATAAACCCAAATTTTGAGAACCCTGGGATAACCTGCTTAAGAGATATTCTCAACCTTATATTCTTTAACATTGACTGAAGCAAGCAAGGGTATCGTTGAAATAAGAGTTTCTCTGAAATTAACTTTTTTCATATTTTATTACTGTAGACCAAAAAACAATAATAAACCCAAATTTTGAGAACCCTGGGATAACCTGCTTAAGAGATATTCTCAACCTTATATTCTTTAACATTGACTGAAGCAAGCAAGGGTATCGTTGAAATAAGAGTTTCTCTGAAATTAACTTTTTTCATATTTTATTACTGTAGACCAAAAAACAATAATAAACCCAAATTTTGAGAACCCCGGGATAACCTGCTTAAGAGATATTCTCAACCTTATATTCTTTAACATTGACTGAAGCAAGCAAGGGTATCGTTGAAATAAGAGTTTCTCTGAAATTAATTTTTTTCATATTTTATTACTGTAGACCAAAAAACAATAATAAACCCAAATTTTGAGAACCCTGGGATAACCTGCTTAAGAGATATTCTCAACCTTATATTCTTTAACATTGACTGAAGCAAGCAAGGGTATCGTTGAAATAAGAGTTTCTTTGAAATTAATTTTTTCATATTTTATTACTGTAGACCAAAAAACAATAATAAACCCAAATTTTGAGAACCCTGGGATAACCTGCTTAAGAGATATTCTCAACCTTATATTCTTTAACATTGACTGAAGCAAGCAAGGGTATCGTTGAAATAAGAGTTTCTCTGAAATTAACTTTTTTCATATTTTATTACTGTAGACCAAAAAACAATAATAAACCCAAATTTTGAGAACCCTGGGATAACCTGCTTAAGAGATATTCTCAACCTTATATTCTTTAACATTGACTGAAGCAAGCAAGGGTATCGTTGAAATAAGAGTTTCTCTGAAATTAACTTTTTTCATATTTTATTACTGTAGACCAAAAAACAATAATAAACCCAAATTTTGAGAACCCTGGGATAACCTGCTTAAGAGATATTCTCAACCTTATATTCTTTAACATTGACTGAAGCAAGCAAGGGTATCGTTGAAATAAGAGTTTCTCTGAAATTAACTTTTTTCATATTTTATTACTGTAGACCAAAAAACAATAATAAACCCAAATTTTGAGAACCCTGGGATAACCTGCTTAAGAGATATTCTCAACCTTATATTCTTTAACATTGACTGAAGCAAGCAAGGGTATCGTTGAAATAAGAGTTTCTCTGAAATTAATTTTTTTCATATTTTATTACTGTAGACCAAAAAACAATAATAAACCCAAATTTTGAGAACCCTGGGATAACCTGCTTAAGAGATATTCTCAACCTTATATTCTTTAACATTGACTGAAGCAAGCAAGGGTATCGTTGAAATAAGAGTTTCTCTGAAATTAACTTTTTTCATATTTTATTACTGTAGACCAAAAAACAATAATAAACCCAAATTTTGAGAACCCTGGGATAACCTGCTTAAGAGATATTCTCAACCTTATATTCTTTAACATTGACTGAAGCAAGCAAGGGTATCGTTGAAATAAGAGTTTCTTTGAAATTAATTTTTTTCATATTTTATTACTGTAGACCAAAAAACATTAATAAACCCAAATTTTGAGAACCCTGGGATAACCTGCTTAAGAGATATTCTCAACCTTATATTCTTTAACATTGACTGAAGCAAGCAAGGGTATCGTTGAAATAAGAGTTTCTCTGAAATTAAATTTTTCATATTTTATTACTGTAGACCAAAAAACAATAATAAACCCAAATTTTGAGAACCCTGGGATAACCTGCTTAAGAGATATTCTCAACCTTATATTCTTTAACATTGACTGAAGCAAGCAAGGGTATCGTTGAAATAAGAGTTTCTCTGAAATTAACTTTTTTCATATTTTATTACTGTAGACCAAAAAACAATAATAAACCCAAATTTTGAGAACCCTGGGATAACCTGCTTAAGAGATATTCTCAACCTTATATTCTTTAACATTGACTGAAGCAAGCAAGGGTATCGTTGAAATAAGAGTTTCTCTGAAATTAACTTTTTTCATATTTTATTACTGTAGACCAAAAAACAATAATAAACCCAAATTTTGAGAACCCTGGGATAACCTGCTTAAGAGATATTCTCAACCTTATATTCTTTAACATTGACTGAAGCAAGCAAGGGTATCGTTGAAATAAGAGTTTCTCTGAAATTAATTTTTTTCATATTTTATTACTGTAGACCAAAAAACAATAATAAACCCAAATTTTGAGAACCCTGGGATAACCTGCTTAAGAGATATTCTCAACCTTATATTCTTTAACATTGACTGAAGCAAGCAAGGGTATCGTTGAAATAAGAGTTTCTCTGAAATTAACTTTTTTCATATTTTATTACTGTAGACCAAAAAACAATAATAAACCCAAATTTTGAGAACCCTGGGATAACCTGCTTAAGAGATATTCTCAACCTTATATTCTTTAACATTGACTGAAGCAAGCAAGGGTATCGTTGAAATAAGAGTTTCTCTGAAATTAATTTTTTTCATATTTTATTACTGTAGACCAAAAAACAATAATAAACCCAAATTTTGAGAACCCTGGGATAACCTGCTTAAGAGATATTCTCAACCTTATATTCTTTAACATTGACTGAAGCAAGCAAGGGTATCGTTGAAATAAGAGTTTCTCTGAAATTAACTTTTTTCATATTTTATTACTGTAGACCAAAAAACAATAATAAACCCAAATTTTGAGAACCCTGGGATAACCTGCTTAAGAGATATTCTCAACCTTATATTCTTTAACATTGACTGAAGCAAGCAAGGGTATCGTTGAAATAAGAGTTTCTCTGAAATTAATTTTTTTCATATTTTATTACTGTAGACCAAAAAACAATAATAAACCCAAATTTTGAGAACCCTGGGATAACCTGCTTAAGAGATATTCTCAACCTTATATTCTTTAACATTTACTGAAGCAAGCAAGGGTATCGTTGAAATAAGAGTTTCTCTGAAATTAACTTTTTTCATATTTTATTACTGTAGACCAAAAAACAATAATAAACCCAAATTTTGAGAACCCTGGGATAACCTGCTTAAGAGATATTCTCAACCTTATATTCTTTAACATTGACTGAAGCAAGCAGGGTATCGTTGAAATAAGAGTTTCTCCGAAATTAATTTTTTTCATATTTTATTACTGTAGACCAAAAAACAATTATAAACCCAAATTTTGAGAACCCTGGGATAACCTGCTTAAGAGATATTCTCAACCTTATATTCTTTAACAATGACTGAAGCAAGCAAGGGTATCGTTGAAATAAGAGTTTCTTTGAAATTAATTTTTTTCATATTTTATTTTTGTAGACCAAAAAACAATAATAAGCCCAAATTTTGAGAACCCTGGGATAACCTGCTTAAGAGATATTCTCAACCTTATATTCTTTAACATTGACTGAAGCAAGCAAGGGTATCGTTGAAATAAGAGTTTCTTTGAAATTAATTTTTTTCATATTTTATTTTTGTAGACCAAAAAACAATAATAAGCCCAAATTTTGAGAACCCTGAGATAACCTGCTTAAGAGATATTCTCAACCTTATATTCTTTAACATTGACTGAAGCAAGCAAGGGTATCGTTGAAATAAGAGTTTCTTTGAAATTAATTTTTTTCATATTTTATTACTGTAGACCAAAAAACAATAATAAACCCAAATTTTGAGAACCCTGGGATAACCTGCTTAAGAGATATTCTCAACCTTATATTCTTTAACATTGACTGAAGCAAGCAAGGGTATCGTTGAAATAAGAGTTTCTCTGAAATTAATCATTTCCATATTTTATTACTGTAGACCAAAAAAACAATAATAAACCCAAATTTTGAGAACCCTGGGATAACCTGCTTAAGAGATATTCTCAACCTTATATTCTTTAACATTGACTGAAGCAAGCAAGGGTATCGTTGAAATAAGAGTTTCTTTGAAATTAATTTTTTTCATATTTTATTACTGTAGACCAAAAAACAATAATAAACCCAAATTTTGAGAACCCTGGGATAACCTGCTTAAGAGATATTCTCAACCTTATATTCTTTAACATTGACTGAAGCAAGCAAGGGTATCGTTGAAATAAGAGTTTCTCTGAAATTAATTTTTTTCATATTTTATTACTGTAGACAAAAAAACAATAATAAACCCAAATTTTGAGAACCCTGAGATAACCTGCTTAAGAGATATTCTCAACCTTATATTCTTTAACATTGACTGAAGCAAGCAAGGGTATCGTTGAAATAAGAGTTTCTTTGAAATTAATTTTTTTCATATTTTATTACTGTTGACCAAAAAACAATAATAAACCCAAATTTTGAGAACCCTGGGATAACCTGCTTATGAGATATTCTCAACCTTATATTCTTTAACATTGACTGAAGCAAGCAAGGGTATCGTTGAAATAAGAGTTTCCTTGAAATTAATTTTTTTCATATTTTATTACTGTAGACCAAAAAACAATAATAAGCCCAAATTTTGAGAACCCTGGGATAACCTGCTTAAGAGATATTCTCAACCTTATATTCTTTAACATTGACTGAAGCAAGCAAGGGTATCGTTGAAATAAGAGTTTCTCTGAAATTAATTTTTTTCATATTTTATTACTGTAGACCAAAAACCAATAATAAACCCAAATTTCGAGAACCCTGGGATAACCTGCTTAAGAGATATTCTCAACCTTATATTCTTTAACATTGACTGAAGCAAGCAAGGGTATCGTTGAAATAAGAGTTTCTTTGAAATGAATTTTTTTCATATTTTATTACTTTAGACCGAAAAACAATAATAAACCCAAATTTTGAGAACACTGGGATAACCTGCTTAAGAGATATTCTCAACCTTATATTCTTTAACATTGACTGAAGCAAGCAAGGGTATCGTTGAAATAAGAGTTTCTCTGAAATTAATTTTTTTTCATATTTTATTACTGTAAACTAAAAAACAATAATAAACCCAAATTTTGAGAACCCTTGGTTAACCTGCTTAAGAGATATTCTCAACCTTATATTCTTTAACATTGACTGAAGCAAGCAAGGGTATCGTCGAAATAAGAGTTTCTTTGAAATTAATTTTTTTCATATTTTATTACTGTAGACCAAAAAACAATAATAAACCCAAATTTTGAGAACCCTGGGATAACCTGCTTAAGAGATATTCTCAACCTTATATTCTTTAACATTGACTGAAGCAAGCAAGGGTATCGTTGAAATAAGAGTTTCTCTGAAATTAATTTTTTTCATATTTTATTACTGTAGACCAAAAACCAATAATAAACCCAAATTTCGAGAACCCTGGGATAACCTGCTTAAGAGATATTTTCAACCTTATATTCTTTAACATTGACTGAAGCAAGCAAGGGTATCGTTGAAATATTAAAGATAATTCTAAACTTTTTATATATATTTATTAAACAACTAGATTTAATCAAACATAGAAAATCAACCGAAAACTATTTGCAAGTTGCAACTGCAATTAAAAGTTATGAGTTTTACAATGGAATTCACTCCGATGAATATTTTGAAATTATATGGTATTTTACAGTAATCTTAATAATGCCGTAAATATGTAAACATGTGAGCAACTTGCAGTACTATTATTAAGTGTGTTTTCTTCTATATCGGAGAGTTCGGAGCGATAAAATAACATCTGTATCAGATATATCGTATAATTTTTTCCTCCGATAATTTACTGTCAGATATAAAATATATTCTCTGTTTTTTCCACAAAAAAAATAAAACATAATTTATTAATTAAATCTAAATTTTATTAAATAATTTATTTAAATTTGTTTTTAATCGAAACTTTACCTACAATTCTTTAAACGATGATTTCCAGTCGGTAAAAAAAAATATCTGGAAATATCTGTAAAAGTTGTCAGAGAGAAAATATATGATCTGATATATCTGTTCCGTGTTTTTTATCATTCTCGGATATCATCCGAGAGTGATAAAAAACACGGAACAGATATATCAGATATATCTGAGAATGCAAAAAACGCAGATAATTTTTTTGACTTTTTGACGTTTAAAATATCTCTCCAATCTCTCCGATAGAAAAAAAAACACACTCATTATCACGGGTTGTTATTACTTCTGATGCAATTTTTACGTTCATGCGTGATCTCTAAAGTCACACCCTCAACCCTCTAATTATATATGTTTGCTTACGCAAGAGATGAAACCGTTTACGAAATTTTAAGTTATTTTGTTGTATAACGTAAGCAAAAAGTTAAAAAGAATTGTAATTGTAATAAGTGACTAAAATTCATACCAACATTTTCGTCTTTTCTTCACTATATTTTTAATTGTGTTAAGTCATGCATTGTATCGAAAAAAAAAAAAATGGTACATACCCCAAACTTGATTTTATGGTTTTGGACCATCCTCTATCTATATGGCGAAAAATATTAACGACTCTGATGCATAGGTCTTCACCAAAGTCTTAACCTATTTGGTATTCACCAAAGCTTTGTAAACAAAATAAGCCTGTTCTGCATGTTAAGGCGGCTTGGAGCGGCTGTCTTGGATCAAGTGGCTTGGTAGATAAACGTGTGAAAATGTTTTCTGGTCACCTTAAGATTGAACGAATAAATTCACGAGGATTGAGAGAGGATTTGCTACCTACGTGTACGTGTTACATATAACAATATTTCTCTTATTGCCGTGCATGCACCTACTGAAGCTAAGACCGTCGACTATAAGGATAAAGGCTACATAGCACTGGAAGAGGTTATGAAACAAACACCCACACGCGACTTCATTATGGTTCTTGGTGACTTTAATGGACAGGTTGGAAGAGATATCTCTTATGGAAATGTGGTGGGTCCCAACAGCCTGTATTTGAATTCGAATGATAATGGTGAGAGAATGACTGAGTTTGCATTATCAAATAATTTGAGAATTGCCAGTACGTTCTTTCCGCATCGATCGATTCATAAACAAACTTGGGTCTCACCGAATGGAAACACTCGAAATCAAATTGATCACGTTCTAGTAACAGCACGTTTCTTTTCGAGCGTTCGGGATGTGCGATCCTTTAGAGGTGCATAAATTGGAAGTGATCACTTCCTTGTATGTGCAACGATAAGGTTCCACTTCCCAAATCCAGGCATTCCAAAATTCAGTCAACGGAAACATTTTAACATCTCATCATTAAAGAATGCTGAAACAGAAGAGAGTATCAAATCCATATTGCCGAAACATTGGAGAAATCAGAAACCATTAATGGAGACGTCGATAAGTTATGGTATTTGCTCAAAGATGCTGTTTTAAGCGCTGCTGAGGGAATACTTGGACGACCACAGAACCACTCCCAGAAGCCATGGATTGATCAAGCATGCCTTGACGCTATTCAATACAAAAGAGATTGCTATCTGAAGTGTCTACAAGGACGCAACACCAGGTCCACGAAGGAGAACTATAAACTGGCAAGACAAGCCGTTACAAAGCTATGTAGACGACCGAAGAGAGAATGGTGGAAGAAACAGTGTGAGGAGATTGAAAGCTTCAATAAGGAACATCAATCGCGTAACTTCTTTCAACAGGTACTCAAAACCTTAAAGAAGGGCCCTCAAACTAGACTGACTGCTATTCAAAATGAAGATGGGGAGCTACAAGTAGACCTTAAAAATATTTTATATACTTAGGCAGCTTATTTTGAGAATCTTCTCAACTTAAGTGATCAGCAATAAGTCGGGCCACGAGCAAATCTTATTCGTGCGTCAAAGGTACATGTAGACGAACCCACCAAAGAGGAATTCGATGCGGCGCTGTCAAAATTAAAATGCAATAAAGCACCTGGTGGGCTAATAAATTCCTGAAACTTGAAAATGCAAAAATCGTTACTTAAGCTGAAAATTTTATCTTGACCATTTCGCTTATATTTATGTACATTTTGAGAAATTTCGAATCATTTTATAGTATTTGTGTTTCAGATTCAAAATTTATTTTAAATTATCATTTGAATTCGATCCGGTGTTGTCGTTAATCACTTATTTGGACGATTTATTGCAATTTTGGGCTAATAAATTTCTGAAACTTGAAAATTCAAAAATCGTAACTTAAGCTGAAAATTTTATTTTGACCATTTCGCTTATATTTATGTACATTTTGAGAAATTTCGAATTAATTTAAGGTATTTGTGTTTCAGATTCAAAATTTATTTTAAATTATCATTTGAATTCGATCCGGTGTTGTCTTTAATCACTTATTTGGACGATTTATTGCAATTTTGGGCTAATAAATTTCTGAAACTTGAAAATACAAAAATCGTAACTTAAGCTGAAAATTTTATTTTGACCATTTCGCTTATATTTATGTACATTTTGAGAAATTTCGAATTAATTTATCGTATTTGTGTTTCAGATTTAAAATTTATTTAAAATTATCATTTGAATTCGATCCGGTTTTGTCGTTAATCACTTATTTGGACGATTTATTGCAATTTTGGGCTAATAAATTCCTGAAACTTGAAAATGCAAAAATCGTTACTTAAGCTGAAAATTTTATTTTGACCATTTCGCTTATATTTATGTACATTTTGAGAAATTTCGAATCAATTTATGGTATTTGTGTTTCAGATTCAAAATTTATTTTAAATTCTCATTTGAATTCGATCCGGTGTTGTCGTTAATCACTTATTTGGACGATTTATTGCAATTTTGGGCTAATAAATTTCTGAAACTTGAAAATTCAAAAATCGTAACTTAAGCTGAAAATTTTATTTTGACCATTTCGCTTATATTTATGTACATTTTGAGAAATTTCGAATTAATTTATGGTATTTGTGTTTCAGATTCAAAATTTATTTTAAATTATCATTTGAATTCGATCCAATGTTGTCTTATTTGGACGATTTATTTGGACGATTTATTGCAATTTTGGGCTAATAAATTCCCTTACTTGATCCAAAAATCGTAACTTAAGCTGAAAATTTTATTTTGACCATTTCGCTTATATTTATGTACATTTTGAGAAATTTCGAATTAATTTATCGTATTTGTGTTTCAGATTTAAAATTTATTTAAAATTATCATTTGAATTCGATCCGGTTTTGTCGTTAATCACTTATTTGGACGATTTATTGCAATTTTGGGCTAATAAATTCCTGAAACTTGAAAATGCAAAAATCGTTACTTAAGCTGAAAATTTTATTTTGACCATTTCGCTTATATTTATGTACATTTTGAGAAATTTCCAATTAATTTATGGTATTTGTGTTTCAGATTCAAAATTTATTTAAAATTATCATTTGAATTTGGACGATTTATTGCAATTTTGGGCTAATAAATTTCTTCAAAAATCGTAACTTAAGCTGAAAATTTTATTTTGACCATTTCGCTTATATTTATGTACATTTTGAGAAATTTCCAATTAATTTATGGTATTTGTGTTTCAGATTCAAAATTTATTTAAAATTATCATCTGAATTCGATCCGGTTTTGTCGTTAATCACTTATTTGGACGATTTATTGCAATTTTGGGCTAATAAATTCCTGAAACTTGAAAATGCAAAAATCGTAACTTAAGCTGAAAATTTTATTTTGACCATTTCGCCTATATTTATGTACATTTTGAGAAATTTCGAATTAATTTATGGTATTTGTGTTTCAGATTCAAAATTTATTTAAAATTATCATTTGAATTCGATCCGGTTCTGTCGTTAATCACTTATTTGGACGATTTATTGCAATTTTGGGCTAATAAATTTCTGAAACTTGAAAATTCAAAAATCGTAACTTAAGCTGAAAATTTTATTTTGACCATTTCGCTTATATTTATGTACATTTTGAGAAATTTCGAATTAATTTATGGTATTTGTGTTTTAGATTCAAAATTTATTTAAAATTATCATTTGAATTTGGACGATTTATTGCAATTTTGGGCTAATAAATTCCTGAAACTTGAAAATCCAAAAATCGTAACTTAAGCTGAAAATTTTATTTTGACCATTTCGCTTATATTTATGTACATTTTAAGAAATTTCGAATTAATTTATGGTATTTGTGTTTTAGATTCAAAATTTATTTAAAATTATCATTTGAATTTGGACGATTTATTGCAATTTTGGGCTAATAAATTCCTGAAACTTGAAAATGCAAAAATCGTAACTTAAGCTGAAAATTTTATTTTGACCATTTCGCTTATATTTATGTACATTTTGAGAAATTTCGAATCAATTTATGGTATTTGTGTTTCAGATTCAAAATTTATTTTAAATTATCATTTGAATTCGATCCGGTGTTGTCGTTAATCACTTATTTGGACGATTTATTGCAATTTTGGGCTAATAAATTTCTGAAACTTGAAAATTCAAAAATCGTAACTTAAGCTGAAAATTTTATTTTGACCATTTCGCTTATATTTATGTACATTTTGAGAAATTTCGAATTAATTTATGGTATTTGTGTTTCAGATTCAAAATTTATTTTAAATTATCATTTGAATTCGATCCGGTGTTGTCGTTAATCACTTATTTGGACGATTTATTGCAATTTTGGGCTAATAAATTCCTGAAACTTGAAAATTCAAAAATCGTAACTTAAGCTGAAAATTTTATTTTGACCATTTCGCTTATATTTATGTACATTTTGAGAAATTTCGAATTAATTTATCGTATTTGTGTTTCAGATTTAAAATTTATTTAAAATTATCATTTGAATTCGATCCGGTTTTGTCGTTAATCACTTATTTGGACGATTTATTGCAATTTTGGGCTAATAAATTCCTGAAACTTGAAAATGCAAAAATCGTAACTTAAGCTGAAAATTTTATTTTGACCATTTCGCTTATATTTATGTACATTTTGAGAAATTTCGAATTAATTTATAGTATTTGTGTTTTAGATTCAAAATTTATTTAAAATTATCATTTGAATTTGGACGATTTATTGCAATTTTGGGCTAATAAATTCCTGAATCTTGAAAATGCAAAAATCGTAACTTAAGCTGAAAATTTTATTTTGACCATTTCGCCTATATTTATGTACATTTTGAGAAATTTCGAATTAATTTATGGTATTTGTGTTTCAGATTTAAAATTTATTTAAAATTATCATTTGAATTCGATCCGGTTTTGTCGTTAATCACTTATTTGGACGATTTATTGCAATTTTGGGCTAATAAATTCCTGAAACTTGAAAATGCAAAAATCGTAACTTAAGCTGAAAATTTTATTTTGACCATTTCGCTTATATTTATGTACATTTTGAGAAATTTCGAATTAATTTATAGTATTTGTGTTTTAGATTCAAAATTTATTTAAAATTATCATTTGAATTTGGACGATTTATTGCAATTTTGGGCTAATAAATTCCTGAAACTTGAAAATGCAAAAATCGTAACTTAAGCTGAAAATTTTATTTTGACCATTTCGCTTATATTTATGTACATTTTGAGAAATTTCGAATTAATTTATAGTATTTGTGTTTTAGATTCAAAATTTATTTAAAATTATCATTTGAATTTGGACGATTTATTGCAATTTTGGGCTAATAAATTCCTGAAACTTGAAAATCCAAAAATCGTAACTTAAGCTGAAAATTTTATTTTGACCATTTCGCTTATATTTATGTACATTTTGAGAAATTTCGAATTAATTTATGGTATTTGTGTTTTAGATTCAAAATTTATTTAAAATTATCATTTGAATTTGGACGATTTATTGCAATTTTGGGCTAATAAATTCCTGAAACTTGAAAATGCAAAAATCGTAACTTAAGCTGAAAATTTTATTTTGACCATTTCGCTTATATTTATGTACATTTTGAGAAATTTCGAATCAATTTATGGTATTTGTGTTTCAGATTCAAAATTTATTTTAAATTATCATTTGAATTCGATCCGGTGTTGTCGTTAATCACTTATTTGGACGATTTATTGATATTTTGGGCTAATAAATTTCTGAAACTTGAAAATTCAAAAATCGTAACTTAAGCTGAAAATTTTATTTTGACCATTTCGCTTATATTTATGTACATTTTGAGAAATTTCGAATTAATTTATGGTATTTGTGTTTCAGATTCAAAATTTATTTTAAATTATCATTTGAATTCGATCCGGTGTTGTCGTTAATCACTTATTTGGACGATTTATTGCAATTTTGGGCTAATAAATTTCTGAAACTTGAAAATTAAAAAATCGTAACTTAAGCTGAAAATTTTATTTTGACCATTTCGCTTATATTTATGTACATTTTGAGAAATTTCGAATTAATTTATCGTATTTGTGTTTTAGATTCAAAATTTATTTAAAATTATCATTTGAATTCGATCCGGTTCTGTCGTTAATCACTTATTTGGACGATTTATTGCAATTTTGGGCTAATAAATTTCTGAAACTTGAAAATTCAAAAATCGTAACTTAAGCTGAAAATTTTATTTTGACCATTTCGCTTATATTTATGTACATTTTGAGAAATTTCGAATTAATTTATGGTATTTGTGTTTCAGATTCAAAATTTATTTAAAATTATCATTTGAATTTGGACGATTTATTGCAATTTTGGGCTAATAAATTCCTGAAACTTGAAAATGCAAAAATCGTAACTTAAGCTGAAAATTTTATTTTGACCATTTCGCTTATATTTATGTACATTTTGAGAAATTTCGAATCAATTTATGGTATTTGTGTTTCAGATTCAAAATTTATTTTAAATTATCATTTGAATTCGATCCGGTGTTGTCGTTAATCACTTATTTGGACGATTTATTGCAATTTTGGGCTAATAAATTTCTGAAACTTGAAAATTCAAAAATCGTAACTTAAGCTGAAAATTTTATTTTGACCATTTCGCTTATATTTATGTACATTTTGAGAAATTTCGAATTAATTTATGGTATTTGTGTTTCAGATTCAAAATTTATTTTAAATTATCATTTGAATTCGATCCGGTTTTGTCGTTAATCACTTATTTGGACGATTTATTGCAATTTTGGGCTAATAAATTCCTGAAACTTGAAAATGCAAAAATCGTAACTTAAGCTGAAAATTTTATTTTGACCATTTCGCCTATATTTATGTACATTTTGAGAAATTTCGAATTAATTTATGGTATTTGTGTTTCAGATTCAAAATTTATTTAAAATTATCATTTGAATTCGATCCGGTTCTGTCGTTAATCACTTATTTGGACGATTTATTGCAATTTTGGGCTAATAAATTTCTGAAACTTGAAAATTCAAAAATCGTAACTTAAGCTGAAAATTTTATTTTGACCATTTCGCTTATATTTATGTACATTTTGAGAAATTTCGAATTAATTTATGGTATTTGTGTTTTAGATTCAAAATTTATTTAAAATTATCATTTGAATTTGGACGATTTATTGCAATTTTGGGCTAATAAATTCCTGAAACTTGAAAATCCAAAAATCGTAACTTAAGCTGAAAATTTTATTTTGACCATTTCGCTTATATTTATGTACATTTTAAGAAATTTCGAATTAATTTATGGTATTTGTGTTTTAGATTCAAAATTTATTTAAAATTATCATTTGAATTTGGACGATTTATTGCAATTTTGGGCTAATAAATTCCTGAAACTTGAAAATGCAAAAATCGTAACTTAAGCTGAAAATTTTATTTTGACCATTTCGCTTATATTTATGTACATTTTGAGAAATTTCGAATCAATTTATGGTATTTGTGTTTCAGATTCAAAATTTATTTTAAATTATCATTTGAATTCGATCCGGTGTTGTCGTTAATCACTTATTTGGACGATTTATTGCAATTTTGGGCTAATAAATTTCTGAAACTTGAAAATTCAAAAATCGTAACTTAAGCTGAAAATTTTATTTTGACCATTTCGCTTATATTTATGTACATTTTGAGAAATTTCGAATTAATTTATGGTATTTGTGTTTCAGATTCAAAATTTATTTTAAATTATCATTTGAATTCGATCCGGTGTTGTCGTTAATCACTTATTTGGACGATTTATTGCAATTTTGGGCTAATAAATTCCTGAAACTTGAAAATTCAAAAATCGTAACTTAAGCTGAAAATTTTATTTTGACCATTTCGCTTATATTTATGTACATTTTGAGAAATTTCGAATTAATTTATCGTATTTGTGTTTCAGATTTAAAATTTATTTAAAATTATCATTTGAATTCGATCCGGTTTTGTCGTTAATCACTTATTTGGACGATTTATTGCAATTTTGGGCTAATAAATTCCTGAAACTTGAAAATGCAAAAATCGTAACTTAAGCTGAAAATTTTATTTTGACCATTTCGCTTATATTTATGTACATTTTGAGAAATTTCGAATTAATTTATAGTATTTGTGTTTTAGATTCAAAATTTATTTAAAATTATCATTTGAATTTGGACGATTTATTGCAATTTTGGGCTAATAAATTCCTGAATCTTGAAAATGCAAAAATCGTAACTTAAGCTGAAAATTTTATTTTGACCATTTCGCCTATATTTATGTACATTTTGAGAAATTTCGAATTAATTTATGGTATTTGTGTTTCAGATTTAAAATTTATTTAAAATTATCATTTGAATTCGATCCGGTTTTGTCGTTAATCACTTATTTGGACGATTTATTGCAATTTTGGGCTAATAAATTCCTGAAACTTGAAAATGCAAAAATCGTAACTTAAGCTGAAAATTTTATTTTGACCATTTCGCTTATATTTATGTACATTTTGAGAAATTTCGAATTAATTTATAGTATTTGTGTTTTAGATTCAAAATTTATTTAAAATTATCATTTGAATTTGGACGATTTATTGCAATTTTGGGCTAATAAATTCCTGAAACTTGAAAATGCAAAAATCGTAACTTAAGCTGAAAATTTTATTTTGACCATTTCGCTTATATTTATGTACATTTTGAGAAATTTCGAATTAATTTATAGTATTTGTGTTTTAGATTCAAAATTTATTTAAAATTATCATTTGAATTTGGACGATTTATTGCAATTTTGGGCTAATAAATTCCTGAAACTTGAAAATCCAAAAATCGTAACTTAAGCTGAAAATTTTATTTTGACCATTTCGCTTATATTTATGTACATTTTGAGAAATTTCGAATTAATTTATGGTATTTGTGTTTTAGATTCAAAATTTATTTAAAATTATCATTTGAATTTGGACGATTTATTGCAATTTTGGGCTAATAAATTCCTGAAACTTGAAAATGCAAAAATCGTAACTTAAGCTGAAAATTTTATTTTGACCATTTCGCTTATATTTATGTACATTTTGAGAAATTTCGAATCAATTTATGGTATTTGTGTTTCAGATTCAAAATTTATTTTAAATTATCATTTGAATTCGATCCGGTGTTGTCGTTAATCACTTATTTGGACGATTTATTGATATTTTGGGCTAATAAATTTCTGAAACTTGAAAATTCAAAAATCGTAACTTAAGCTGAAAATTTTATTTTGACCATTTCGCTTATATTTATGTACATTTTGAGAAATTTCGAATTAATTTATGGTATTTGTGTTTCAGATTCAAAATTTATTTTAAATTATCATTTGAATTCGATCCGGTGTTGTCGTTAATCACTTATTTGGACGATTTATTGCAATTTTGGGCTAATAAATTTCTGAAACTTGAAAATTAAAAAATCGTAACTTAAGCTGAAAATTTTATTTTGACCATTTCGCTTATATTTATGTACATTTTGAGAAATTTCGAATTAATTTATCGTATTTGTGTTTTAGATTCAAAATTTATTTAAAATTATCATTTGAATTCGATCCGGTTCTGTCGTTAATCACTTATTTGGACGATTTATTGCAATTTTGGGCTAATAAATTTCTGAAACTTGAAAATTCAAAAATCGTAACTTAAGCTGAAAATTTTATTTTGACCATTTCGCTTATATTTATGTACATTTTGAGAAATTTCGAATTAATTTATGGTATTTGTGTTTCAGATTCAAAATTTATTTAAAATTATCATTTGAATTTGGACGATTTATTGCAATTTTGGGCTAATAAATTCCTGAAACTTGAAAATGCAAAAATCGTAACTTAAGCTGAAAATTTTATTTTGACCATTTCGCTTATATTTATGTACATTTTGAGAAATTTCGAATCAATTTATGGTATTTGTGTTTCAGATTCAAAATTTATTTTAAATTATCATTTGAATTCGATCCGGTGTTGTCGTTAATCACTTATTTGGACGATTTATTGCAATTTTGGGCTAATAAATTTCTGAAACTTGAAAATTCAAAAATCGTAACTTAAGCTGAAAATTTTATTTTGACCATTTCGCTTATATTTATGTACATTTTGAGAAATTTCGAATTAATTTATGGTATTTGTGTTTCAGATTCAAAATTTATTTTAAATTATCATTTGAATTCGATCCGGTGTTGTCTTATTTGGACGATTTATTGCAATTTTGGGCTAATAAATTCCCTTACTTGATTCAAAAATCGCAACTTAAGCTGAAAATTTTATTTTGACCATTTCGCTTATATTTATGTACATTTTGAGAAATTTCGAATTAATTTATGGTATTTGTGTTTTAGATTCAAAATTTATTTAAAATTATCATTTGAATTTGGACGATTTATTGCAATTTTGGGCTAATAAATTCCTGAAACTTGAAAATGCAAAAATCGTAACTTAAGCTGAAAATTTTATTTTGACCATTTCGCTTATATTTATGTACATTTTGAGAAATTTCGAATCAATTTATGGTATTTGTGTTTCAGATTCAAAATTTATTTTAAATTATCATTTGAATTCGATCCGGTGTTGTCGTTAATCACTTATTTGGACGATTTATTTTTACACATTAATAATTACAAAAATCGTAACTTAAGCTGAAAATTTTATTTTGACCATTTCGCTTATATTTATGTACATTTTGAGAAATTTCGAATCAATTTATGGTATTTGTGTTTCAGATTCAAAATTTATTTTAAATTATCATTTGAATTCGATCCGGTGTTGTCGTTAATCACTTATTTGGACGATTTATTGCAATTTTGGGCTAATAAATTTCTGAAACTTGAAAATTCAAAAATCGTAACTTAAGCTGAAAATTTTATTTTGACCATTTCGCTTATATTTATGTACATTTTGAGAAATTTCGAATTAATTTATCGTATTTGTGTTTCAGATTTAAAATTTATTTAAAATTATCATTTGAATTTGGACGATTTATTGCAATTTTGGGCTAATAAATTTCTGAAACTTGAAAATTCAAAAATCGTAACTTAAGCTGAAAATTTTATTTTGACCATTTCGCTTATATTTATGTACATTTTGAGAAATTTCGAATTAATTTATCGTATTTGTGTTTCAGATTTAAAATTTATTTAAAATTATCATTTGAATTCGATCCGGTGTTGTCGTTAATCACTTATTTGGACGATTTATTGCAATTTTGGGCTAATAAATTTCTGAAACTTGAAAATTCAAAAATCGTAACTTAAGCTGAAAATTTTATTTTGACCATTTCGCTTATATTTATGTACATTTTGAGAAATTTCGAATTAATTTATGGTATTTGTGTTTCAGATTCAAAATTTATTTTAAATTATCATTTGAATTCGATCCAATGTTGTCTTATTTGGACGATTTATTTGGACGATTTATTGCAATTTTGGGCTAATAAATTCCCTTACTTGATCCAAAAATCGTAACTTAAGCTGAAAATTTTATTTTGACCATTTCGCTTATATTTATGTACATTTTGAGAAATTTCGAATTAATTTATCGTATTTGTGTTTCAGATTTAAAATTTATTTAAAATTATCATTTGAATTCGATCCGGTTTTGTCGTTAATCACTTATTTGGACGATTTATTGCAATTTTGGGCTAATAAATTCCTGAAACTTGAAAATGCAAAAATCGTTACTTAAGCTGAAAATTTTATTTTGACCATTTCGCTTATATTTATGTACATTTTGAGAAATTTCCAATTAATTTATGGTATTTGTGTTTCAGATTCAAAATTTATTTAAAATTATCATTTGAATTTGGACGATTTATTGCAATTTTGGGCTAATAAATTTCTTCAAAACTCGTAACTTAAGCTGAAAATTTTATTTTGACCATTTCGCTTATATTTATGTACATTTTGAGAAATTTCCAATTAATTTATGGTATTTGTGTTTCAGATTCAAAATTTATTTAAAATTATCATCTGAATTCGATCCGGTTTTGTCGTTAATCACTTATTTGGACGATTTATTGCAATTTTGGGCTAATAAATTCCTGAAACTTGAAAATGCAAAAATCGTAACTTAAGCTGAAAATTTTATTTTGACCATTTCGCCTATATTTATGTACATTTTGAGAAATTTCGAATTAATTTATCGTATTTGTGTTTCAGATTTAAAATTTATTTAAAATTATCATTTGAATTCGATCCGGTTTTGTCGTTAATCACTTATTTGGACGATTTATTGCAATTTTGGGCTAATAAATTCCTGAAACTTGAAAATGCAAAAATCGTTACTTAAGCTGAAAATTTTATTTTGACCATTTCGCTTATATTTATGTACATTTTGAGAAATTTCCAATTAATTTATGGTATTTGTGTTTCAGATTCAAAATTTATTTAAAATTATCATTTGAATTTGGACGATTTATTGCAATTTTGGGCTAATAAATTTCTTCAAAAATCGTAACTTAAGCTGAAAATTTTATTTTGACCATTTCGCTTATATTTATGTACATTTTGAGAAATTTCCAATTAATTTATGGTATTTGTGTTTCAGATTCAAAATTTATTTAAAATTATCATTTGAATTCGATCCGGTTTTGTCGTTAATCACTTATTTGGACGATTTATTGCAATTTTGGGCTAATAAATTTCTGAAACTTGAAAATTCAAAAATCGTAACTTAAGCTGAAAATTTTATTTTGACCATTTCGCTTATATTTATGTACATTTTGAGAAATTTCCAATTAATTTATGGTATTTGTGTTTCAGATTCAAAATTTATTTAAAATTATCATTTGAATTCGATCCGGTTTTGTCGTTAATCACTTATTTGGACGATTTATTGCAATTTTGGGCTAATAAATTTCTGAAACTTGAAAATTCAAAAATCGTAACTTAAGCTGAAAATTTTATTTTGACCATTTCGCTTATATTTATGTACATTTTGAGAAATTTCGAATTAATTTATGGTAATTGTGTTTCAGATTCAAAATTTATTTAAAATTATCATTTGAATTCGATCCGGTTCTGTCGTTATTTGGACGATTTATTGCAATTTTGGGCTAATAAATTTCTGAAACTTGAAAATTCAAAAATCGTAACTTAAGCTGAAAATTTTATTTTGACCATTTCGCTTATATTTATGTACATTTTGAGAAATTTCGAATTAATTTATGGTATTTGTGTTTTAGATTCAAAATTTATTTAAAATTATCATTTGAATTTGGACGATTTATTGCAATTTTGGGCTAATAAATTCCGTAAACTTGAAAATGCAAAAATCGTAACTTAAGCTGAAAATTTTATTTTGACCATTTCGCTTATATTTATGTACATTTTGAGAAATTTCGAATGAATTTATGGTATTTGTGTTTCAGATTCATAATTTATTTAAAATTATCATTTGAATTCGATCCGGTGTTGTCGTTAATCACTTATTTGGACGATTTATTGCAATTTTGGGCTAATAAATTTCTGAAACTTGAAAATTCAAAAATCGTAACTTAAGCAGAAAATTTTATTTTGACCATTTCGCTTATATTTATGTACATTTTGAGAAATTTCCAATTAATTTATGGTATTTGTGTTTCAGATTCAAAATTTATTTTAAATTATCTATTTTAAATTATTTCGCTTATATTTATGTACATTTTGAGAAATTTCGAATTAATTTATGGTATTTGTGTTTCAGATTCAAAATTTGTTTAAAATTATCATTTGAATTCGATCGGGTTTTGTCGTTAATCACTTATTTGGACGATTTATTGCAATTTTGGGCTAATAAATTTCTGAAACTTGAAAATTCAAAAATCGTAACTTAAGCTGAAAATTTTATTTTGACCATTTCGCTTATATTTATGTACATTTTGAGAAATTTCGAATTAATTTATGGTAATTGTGTTTCAGATTCAAAATTTATTTAAAATTATCATCTGAATTCGATCCGGTTTTGTCGTTAATCACTTATTTGGACGATTTATTGCAATTTTGGGCTAATAAATTCCTGAAACTTGAAAATGCAAAAATCGTAACTTAAGCTAAAAATTTTATTTTGACCATTTCGCTTATATTTATGTACATTTTGAGAAATTTCGAATTAATTTATGGTATTTGTGTTTCAGATTCAAAATTTATTTAAAATTATCATTTGAATTCGATCCGGTTCTGTCGTTAATCACTTATTTGGACAATTTATTGCAATTTTGGGCTAATAAATTTCTGAAACTTGAAAATTCAAAAATCGTAACTTAAGCTGAAAATTTTATTTTGATCATTTCGCTTATATTTATGTACATTTTGAGAAATTTCGAATTAATTTATGGTATTTGTGTTTTAGATTCGAAATTTATTTAAAATTATCATTTGAATTTGGACGATTTATTGAATTTTGGGCTAATAAATTCCTGAAACTTGAAAATGCAAAAATCGTAACTTAAGCTGAAAATTTTATTTTGACCATTTCGCTTATATTTATGTACATTTTGAGAAATTTCGAATCAATTTATGGTATTTGTGTTTCAGATTCAAAATTTATTTTAAATTATGATTTGAATTCGATCCGGTGTTTTCGTTAATCACTTATTTGGACGATTTATTGCAATTTTGGGCTAATAAATTTCTGAAACTTGAAAATTCAAAAATCGTAACTTAAGCAGAAAATTTTATTTTGACCATTTCGCTTATATTTATGTACATTTTGAGAAATTTCGAATCAATTTATGGTATTTGTGTTTCAGATTCAAAATTTATTTAAAATTATCATTTGAATTCGATCCGGTGTTGTCGTTAATCACTTATTTGGACGATTTATTGCAATTTTGGGCTAATAAATTTCTGAAACTTGAAAATTCAAAAATCGTAACTTAAGCTGAAAATGTTATTTTGACCATTTCGCTTATATTTATGTACATTTTGAGAAATTTCCAATTAATTTATGGTATTTTTGTTTCAGATTCAAAATTTATTTAAAATTATCATTTGAATTCGATCCGGTTCTGTCGTTAATCACTTATTTGGACGATTTATTGCAATTTTGGGCTAATAAATTTCTGAAACTTGAAAATTCAAAAATCGTAACTTAAGCTGAAAATTTTATTTTGACCATTTCGCTTATATTTATGTACATTTTGAGAAATTTCGAATTAATTTATGGTATTTGTGTTTTAGATTCAAAATTTATTTAAAATTATCATTTGAATTTGGACGATTTATTGCAATTTTGGGCTAATAAATTCCTGAAACTTGAAAATGCAAAAATCGTAACTTAAGCTGAAAATTTTATTTTGACCATTTCGCTTATATTTATGTACATTTTGAGAAATTTCGAATTAATTCATGGTATTTGTGTTTTAGATTCAAAATTTATTTTAAATTATCATTTGAATTCGATCCGGTGTTGTCGTTAATCACTTATTTGGACGATTTATTGCAATTTTGGGCTAATAAATTTCTGAAACTTGAAAATTCAAAAATCGTAACTTAAGCAGAAAATTTTATTTTGACCATTTCGCTTATATTTATGTACATTTTGAGAAATTTCGAATCAATTTATGGTATTTGTGTTTCAGATTCAAAATTTATTTAAAATTATCATTTGAATTCGATCCGGTGTTGTCGTTAATCACTTATTTGGACGATTTATTGCAATTTTGGACTAATAAATTTCTGAAACTTGAAAATTCAAAAATCGTAACTTAAGCTGAAAATTTTATTTTGACCATTTCGCTTATATTTATGTACATTTTGAGAAATTTCCAATTAATTTATGGTATTTGTGTTTCAGATTCAAAATTTATTTTAAATTATCTATTTTAAATTATTTCGCTTATATTTATGTACATTTTGAGAAATTTCGAATTAATTTATGGTATTTGTGTTTCAGATTCAAAATTTGTTTAAAATTATCATTTGAATTCGATCCGGTGTTGTCGTTAATCACTTATTTGGACGATTTATTGCAATTTTGGGCTAATAAATTTCTGAAACTTGAAAATTCAAAAATCGTAACTTAAGCTGAAAATTTTATTTTGACCATTTCGCTTATATTTATGTACATTTTGAGAAATTTCGAATTAATTTATGGTATTTGTGTTTTAGATTCAAAATTTATTTAAAATTATCATTTGAATTCGATCCGGTTTTGTCGTTAATCACTTATTTGGACGATTTATTGCAATTTTGGGCTAATAAATTTCTGAAACTTGAAAATTCAAAAATCGTAACTTAAGCTGAAAATTTTATTTTGACCATTTCGCTTATATTTATGTACATTTTGAGAAATTTCGAATTAATTTATGGTATTTGTGTTTTAGATTCAAAATTTATTTAAAATTATCATTTGAATTTGGACGATTTATTGCAATTTTGGGCTAATAAATTCCTGAAACTTGAAAATGCAAAAATCGTAACTTAAGCTGAAAATTTTATTTTGACCATTTCGCTTATATTTATGTACATTTTGAGAAATTTCGAATCATTTTATGGTATTTGTGTTTCAGATTCAAAATTTATTTTAAATTATCATTTGAATTCGATCCGGTGTTGTCGTTAATCACTTATTTGGACGATTTATTGCAATTTTGGGCTAATAAATTTCTGAAACTTGAAAATTCAAAAATCGTAACTTAAGCTGAAAATTTTATTTTGACCATTTCGCTTATATTTATATACATTTTGAGAAATTTCCAATTAATTTATGGTAGTTGTGTTTCAGATTCAAAATTTATTTTAAATTATCATTTGAATTCGATCCGGTGTTGTCGTTAATCACTTATTTGGACGATTTATTGCAATTTTGGGCTAATAAATTTCTGAAACTTGAAAATTCAAAAATCGTAACTTAAGCTGAAAATTTTATTTTGACCATTTCGCTTATATTTATGTACATTTTGAGAAATTTCGAATTAATTTATCGTATTTGTGTTTCAGATTTAAAATTTATTTAAAATTATCATTTGAATTCGATCCGGTTTTGTCGTTAATCACTTATTTGGACGATTTATTGCAATTTTGGGCTAATAAATTCCTGAAACTTGAAAATGCAAAAATCGTTACTTAGGCTGTTTTCTAAATGACGACTTATTTGAAACTTATTTATGTAGACTTACTTATTCACCGCCATTTTAAATAAGTATTTTAAAGCTATTCTAAATGGTTTAGCATACTTATTTTGACAGCAACATAAAAGCAAATTCGAAAATAAATTTAATTAAAAACATTTATTTAATTTGATCAATTAAAAGAGTTTTCAAAACTATTTTTTTCATTTTAAAGTATTTCATTAATTTTATTAGAAATCGAAAAAGAAGTTTTATTCCTTAAAATCATTTAGTAAACAAACATAAAAATATTTGACACTGTCAAATCGAATTAGATTTTTCTATGAAAAAAAAATTTCAAATAAGTCACCTATTTAGGTTACTTATTCAAATAAGTAAGTCTCCACAAATAAGTTTCAAATAAGTTTTGGTTTAGAAAACAGCCTTAAGCTGAAAATTTTATTTTGACCATTTCGCTTATATTTATGTACATTTTGAGAAATTTCGAATTAATTTATGGTATTTGTGTTTCAGATTCAAAATTTATTTTAAATTATCATTTGAATTCGATCCGGTGTTGTCGTTAATCACTTATTTGGACGATTTATTGCAATTTTGGGCTAATAAATTCCTGAAACTTGAAAATTCAAAAATCGTAACTTAAGCTGAAAATTTTATTTTGACCATTTCGCTTATATTTATGTACATTTTGAGAAATTTCGAATTAATTTATCGTATTTGTGTTTCAGATTTAAAATTTATTTAAAATTATCATTTGAATTCGATCCGGTTTTGTCGTTAATCACTTATTTGGACGATTTATTGCAATTTTGGGCTAATAAATTCCTGAAACTTGAAAATGCAAAAATCGTAACTTAAGCTGAAAATTTTATTTTGACCATTTCGCTTATATTTATGTACATTTTGAGAAATTTCGAATTAATTTATAGTATTTGTGTTTTAGATTCAAAATTTATTTAAAATTATCATTTGAATTTGGACGATTTATTGCAATTTTGGGCTAATAAATTCCTGAATCTTGAAAATGCAAAAATCGTAACTTAAGCTGAAAATTTTATTTTGACCATTTCGCCTATATTTATGTACATTTTGAGAAATTTCGAATTAATTTATGGTATTTGTGTTTCAGATTTAAAATTTATTTAAAATTATCATTTGAATTCGATCCGGTTTTGTCGTTAATCACTTATTTGGACGATTTATTGCAATTTTGGGCTAATAAATTCCTGAAACTTGAAAATGCAAAAATCGTAACTTAAGCTGAAAATTTTATTTTGACCATTTCGCTTATATTTATGTACATTTTGAGAAATTTCGAATTAATTTATAGTATTTGTGTTTTAGATTCAAAATTTATTTAAAATTATCATTTGAATTTGGACGATTTATTGCAATTTTGGGCTAATAAATTCCTGAAACTTGAAAATGCAAAAATCGTAACTTAAGCTGAAAATTTTATTTTGACCATTTCGCTTATATTTATGTACATTTTGAGAAATTTCGAATTAATTTATAGTATTTGTGTTTTAGATTCAAAATTTATTTAAAATTATCATTTGAATTTGGACGATTTATTGCAATTTTGGGCTAATAAATTCCTGAAACTTGAAAATCCAAAAATCGTAACTTAAGCTGAAAATTTTATTTTGACCATTTCGCTTATATTTATGTACATTTTGAGAAATTTCGAATTAATTTATGGTATTTGTGTTTTAGATTCAAAATTTATTTAAAATTATCATTTGAATTTGGACGATTTATTGCAATTTTGGGCTAATAAATTCCTGAAACTTGAAAATGCAAAAATCGTAACTTAAGCTGAAAATTTTATTTTGACCATTTCGCTTATATTTATGTACATTTTGAGAAATTTCGAATCAATTTATGGTATTTGTGTTTCAGATTCAAAATTTATTTTAAATTATCATTTGAATTCGATCCGGTGTTGTCGTTAATCACTTATTTGGACGATTTATTGATATTTTGGGCTAATAAATTTCTGAAACTTGAAAATTCAAAAATCGTAACTTAAGCTGAAAATTTTATTTTGACCATTTCGCTTATATTTATGTACATTTTGAGAAATTTCGAATTAATTTATGGTATTTGTGTTTCAGATTCAAAATTTATTTTAAATTATCATTTGAATTCGATCCGGTGTTGTCGTTAATCACTTATTTGGACGATTTATTGCAATTTTGGGCTAATAAATTTCTGAAACTTGAAAATTAAAAAATCGTAACTTAAGCTGAAAATTTTATTTTGACCATTTCGCTTATATTTATGTACATTTTGAGAAATTTCGAATTAATTTATCGTATTTGTGTTTTAGATTCAAAATTTATTTAAAATTATCATTTGAATTCGATCCGGTTCTGTCGTTAATCACTTATTTGGACGATTTATTGCAATTTTGGGCTAATAAATTTCTGAAACTTGAAAATTCAAAAATCGTAACTTAAGCTGAAAATTTTATTTTGACCATTTCGCTTATATTTATGTACATTTTGAGAAATTTCGAATTAATTTATGGTATTTGTGTTTCAGATTCAAAATTTATTTAAAATTATCATTTGAATTTGGACGATTTATTGCAATTTTGGGCTAATAAATTCCTGAAACTTGAAAATGCAAAAATCGTAACTTAAGCTGAAAATTTTATTTTGACCATTTCGCTTATATTTATGTACATTTTGAGAAATTTCGAATCAATTTATGGTATTTGTGTTTCAGATTCAAAATTTATTTTAAATTATCATTTGAATTCGATCCGGTGTTGTCGTTAATCACTTATTTGGACGATTTATTGCAATTTTGGGCTAATAAATTTCTGAAACTTGAAAATTCAAAAATCGTAACTTAAGCTGAAAATTTTATTTTGACCATTTCGCTTATATTTATGTACATTTTGAGAAATTTCGAATTAATTTATGGTATTTGTGTTTCAGATTCAAAATTTATTTTAAATTATCATTTGAATTCGATCCGGTGTTGTCTTATTTGGACGATTTATTGCAATTTTGGGCTAATAAATTCCCTTACTTGATTCAAAAATCGCAACTTAAGCTGAAAATTTTATTTTGACCATTTCGCTTATATTTATGTACATTTTGAGAAATTTCGAATTAATTTATGGTATTTGTGTTTTAGATTCAAAATTTATTTAAAATTATCATTTGAATTTGGACGATTTATTGCAATTTTGGGCTAATAAATTCCTGAAACTTGAAAATGCAAAAATCGTAACTTAAGCTGAAAATTTTATTTTGACCATTTCGCTTATATTTATGTACATTTTGAGAAATTTCGAATCAATTTATGGTATTTGTGTTTCAGATTCAAAATTTATTTTAAATTATCATTTGAATTCGATCCGGTGTTGTCGTTAATCACTTATTTGGACGATTTATTTTTACACATTAATAATTACAAAAATCGTAACTTAAGCTGAAAATTTTATTTTGACCATTTCGCTTATATTTATGTACATTTTGAGAAATTTCGAATCAATTTATGGTATTTGTGTTTCAGATTCAAAATTTATTTTAAATTATCATTTGAATTCGATCCGGTGTTGTCGTTAATCACTTATTTGGACGATTTATTGCAATTTTGGGCTAATAAATTTCTGAAACTTGAAAATTCAAAAATCGTAACTTAAGCTGAAAATTTTATTTTGACCATTTCGCTTATATTTATGTACATTTTGAGAAATTTCGAATTAATTTATCGTATTTGTGTTTCAGATTTAAAATTTATTTAAAATTATCATTTGAATTTGGACGATTTATTGCAATTTTGGGCTAATAAATTTCTGAAACTTGAAAATTCAAAAATCGTAACTTAAGCTGAAAATTTTATTTTGACCATTTCGCTTATATTTATGTACATTTTGAGAAATTTCGAATTAATTTATCGTATTTGTGTTTCAGATTTAAAATTTATTTAAAATTATCATTTGAATTCGATCCGGTGTTGTCGTTAATCACTTATTTGGACGATTTATTGCAATTTTGGGCTAATAAATTTCTGAAACTTGAAAATTCAAAAATCGTAACTTAAGCTGAAAATTTTATTTTGACCATTTCGCTTATATTTATGTACATTTTGAGAAATTTCGAATTAATTTATGGTATTTGTGTTTCAGATTCAAAATTTATTTTAAATTATCATTTGAATTCGATCCAATGTTGTCTTATTTGGACGATTTATTTGGACGATTTATTGCAATTTTGGGCTAATAAATTCCCTTACTTGATCCAAAAATCGTAACTTAAGCTGAAAATTTTATTTTGACCATTTCGCTTATATTTATGTACATTTTGAGAAATTTCGAATTAATTTATCGTATTTGTGTTTCAGATTTAAAATTTATTTAAAATTATCATTTGAATTCGATCCGGTTTTGTCGTTAATCACTTATTTGGACGATTTATTGCAATTTTGGGCTAATAAATTCCTGAAACTTGAAAATGCAAAAATCGTTACTTAAGCTGAAAATTTTATTTTGACCATTTCGCTTATATTTATGTACATTTTGAGAAATTTCCAATTAATTTATGGTATTTGTGTTTCAGATTCAAAATTTATTTAAAATTATCATTTGAATTTGGACGATTTATTGCAATTTTGGGCTAATAAATTTCTTCAAAACTCGTAACTTAAGCTGAAAATTTTATTTTGACCATTTCGCTTATATTTATGTACATTTTGAGAAATTTCCAATTAATTTATGGTATTTGTGTTTCAGATTCAAAATTTATTTAAAATTATCATCTGAATTCGATCCGGTTTTGTCGTTAATCACTTATTTGGACGATTTATTGCAATTTTGGGCTAATAAATTCCTGAAACTTGAAAATGCAAAAATCGTAACTTAAGCTGAAAATTTTATTTTGACCATTTCGCCTATATTTATGTACATTTTGAGAAATTTCGAATTAATTTATCGTATTTGTGTTTCAGATTTAAAATTTATTTAAAATTATCATTTGAATTCGATCCGGTTTTGTCGTTAATCACTTATTTGGACGATTTATTGCAATTTTGGGCTAATAAATTCCTGAAACTTGAAAATGCAAAAATCGTTACTTAAGCTGAAAATTTTATTTTGACCATTTCGCTTATATTTATGTACATTTTGAGAAATTTCCAATTAATTTATGGTATTTGTGTTTCAGATTCAAAATTTATTTAAAATTATCATTTGAATTTGGACGATTTATTGCAATTTTGGGCTAATAAATTTCTTCAAAAATCGTAACTTAAGCTGAAAATTTTATTTTGACCATTTCGCTTATATTTATGTACATTTTGAGAAATTTCCAATTAATTTATGGTATTTGTGTTTCAGATTCAAAATTTATTTAAAATTATCATTTGAATTCGATCCGGTTTTGTCGTTAATCACTTATTTGGACGATTTATTGCAATTTTGGGCTAATAAATTTCTGAAACTTGAAAATTCAAAAATCGTAACTTAAGCTGAAAATTTTATTTTGACCATTTCGCTTATATTTATGTACATTTTGAGAAATTTCCAATTAATTTATGGTATTTGTGTTTCAGATTCAAAATTTATTTAAAATTATCATTTGAATTCGATCCGGTTTTGTCGTTAATCACTTATTTGGACGATTTATTGCAATTTTGGGCTAATAAATTTCTGAAACTTGAAAATTCAAAAATCGTAACTTAAGCTGAAAATTTTATTTTGACCATTTCGCTTATATTTATGTACATTTTGAGAAATTTCGAATTAATTTATGGTAATTGTGTTTCAGATTCAAAATTTATTTAAAATTATCATTTGAATTCGATCCGGTTCTGTCGTTATTTGGACGATTTATTGCAATTTTGGGCTAATAAATTTCTGAAACTTGAAAATTCAAAAATCGTAACTTAAGCTGAAAATTTTATTTTGACCATTTCGCTTATATTTATGTACATTTTGAGAAATTTCGAATTAATTTATGGTATTTGTGTTTTAGATTCAAAATTTATTTAAAATTATCATTTGAATTTGGACGATTTATTGCAATTTTGGGCTAATAAATTCCGTAAACTTGAAAATGCAAAAATCGTAACTTAAGCTGAAAATTTTATTTTGACCATTTCGCTTATATTTATGTACATTTTGAGAAATTTCGAATGAATTTATGGTATTTGTGTTTCAGATTCATAATTTATTTAAAATTATCATTTGAATTCGATCCGGTGTTGTCGTTAATCACTTATTTGGACGATTTATTGCAATTTTGGGCTAATAAATTTCTGAAACTTGAAAATTCAAAAATCGTAACTTAAGCAGAAAATTTTATTTTGACCATTTCGCTTATATTTATGTACATTTTGAGAAATTTCCAATTAATTTATGGTATTTGTGTTTCAGATTCAAAATTTATTTTAAATTATCTATTTTAAATTATTTCGCTTATATTTATGTACATTTTGAGAAATTTCGAATTAATTTATGGTATTTGTGTTTCAGATTCAAAATTTGTTTAAAATTATCATTTGAATTCGATCGGGTTTTGTCGTTAATCACTTATTTGGACGATTTATTGCAATTTTGGGCTAATAAATTTCTGAAACTTGAAAATTCAAAAATCGTAACTTAAGCTGAAAATTTTATTTTGACCATTTCGCTTATATTTATGTACATTTTGAGAAATTTCGAATTAATTTATGGTAATTGTGTTTCAGATTCAAAATTTATTTAAAATTATCATCTGAATTCGATCCGGTTTTGTCGTTAATCACTTATTTGGACGATTTATTGCAATTTTGGGCTAATAAATTCCTGAAACTTGAAAATGCAAAAATCGTAACTTAAGCTAAAAATTTTATTTTGACCATTTCGCTTATATTTATGTACATTTTGAGAAATTTCGAATTAATTTATGGTATTTGTGTTTCAGATTCAAAATTTATTTAAAATTATCATTTGAATTCGATCCGGTTCTGTCGTTAATCACTTATTTGGACAATTTATTGCAATTTTGGGCTAATAAATTTCTGAAACTTGAAAATTCAAAAATCGTAACTTAAGCTGAAAATTTTATTTTGATCATTTCGCTTATATTTATGTACATTTTGAGAAATTTCGAATTAATTTATGGTATTTGTGTTTTAGATTCGAAATTTATTTAAAATTATCATTTGAATTTGGACGATTTATTGAATTTTGGGCTAATAAATTCCTGAAACTTGAAAATGCAAAAATCGTAACTTAAGCTGAAAATTTTATTTTGACCATTTCGCTTATATTTATGTACATTTTGAGAAATTTCGAATCAATTTATGGTATTTGTGTTTCAGATTCAAAATTTATTTTAAATTATGATTTGAATTCGATCCGGTGTTTTCGTTAATCACTTATTTGGACGATTTATTGCAATTTTGGGCTAATAAATTTCTGAAACTTGAAAATTCAAAAATCGTAACTTAAGCAGAAAATTTTATTTTGACCATTTCGCTTATATTTATGTACATTTTGAGAAATTTCGAATCAATTTATGGTATTTGTGTTTCAGATTCAAAATTTATTTAAAATTATCATTTGAATTCGATCCGGTGTTGTCGTTAATCACTTATTTGGACGATTTATTGCAATTTTGGGCTAATAAATTTCTGAAACTTGAAAATTCAAAAATCGTAACTTAAGCTGAAAATGTTATTTTGACCATTTCGCTTATATTTATGTACATTTTGAGAAATTTCCAATTAATTTATGGTATTTTTGTTTCAGATTCAAAATTTATTTAAAATTATCATTTGAATTCGATCCGGTTCTGTCGTTAATCACTTATTTGGACGATTTATTGCAATTTTGGGCTAATAAATTTCTGAAACTTGAAAATTCAAAAATCGTAACTTAAGCTGAAAATTTTATTTTGACCATTTCGCTTATATTTATGTACATTTTGAGAAATTTCGAATTAATTTATGGTATTTGTGTTTTAGATTCAAAATTTATTTAAAATTATCATTTGAATTTGGACGATTTATTGCAATTTTGGGCTAATAAATTCCTGAAACTTGAAAATGCAAAAATCGTAACTTAAGCTGAAAATTTTATTTTGACCATTTCGCTTATATTTATGTACATTTTGAGAAATTTCGAATTAATTCATGGTATTTGTGTTTTAGATTCAAAATTTATTTTAAATTATCATTTGAATTCGATCCGGTGTTGTCGTTAATCACTTATTTGGACGATTTATTGCAATTTTGGGCTAATAAATTTCTGAAACTTGAAAATTCAAAAATCGTAACTTAAGCAGAAAATTTTATTTTGACCATTTCGCTTATATTTATGTACATTTTGAGAAATTTCGAATCAATTTATGGTATTTGTGTTTCAGATTCAAAATTTATTTAAAATTATCATTTGAATTCGATCCGGTGTTGTCGTTAATCACTTATTTGGACGATTTATTGCAATTTTGGACTAATAAATTTCTGAAACTTGAAAATTCAAAAATCGTAACTTAAGCTGAAAATTTTATTTTGACCATTTCGCTTATATTTATGTACATTTTGAGAAATTTCCAATTAATTTATGGTATTTGTGTTTCAGATTCAAAATTTATTTTAAATTATCTATTTTAAATTATTTCGCTTATATTTATGTACATTTTGAGAAATTTCGAATTAATTTATGGTATTTGTGTTTCAGATTCAAAATTTGTTTAAAATTATCATTTGAATTCGATCCGGTGTTGTCGTTAATCACTTATTTGGACGATTTATTGCAATTTTGGGCTAATAAATTCCTGAAACTTGAAAATGCAAAAATCGTAACTTAAGCTGAAAATTTTATTTTGACCATTTCGCTTATATTTATGTACATTTTGAGAAATTTCGAATTAATTTATGGTATTTGTGTTTTAGATTCAAAATTTATTTAAAATTATCATTTGAATTCGATCCGGTTTTGTCGTTAATCACTTATTTGGACGATTTATTGCAATTTTGGGCTAATAAATTTCTGAAACTTGAAAATTCAAAAATCGTAACTTAAGCTGAAAATTTTATTTTGACCATTTCGCTTATATTTATGTACATTTTGAGAAATTTCGAATTAATTTATGGTATTTGTGTTTTAGATTCAAAATTTATTTAAAATTATCATTTGAATTTGGACGATTTATTGCAATTTTGGGCTAATAAATTCCTGAAACTTGAAAATGCAAAAATCGTAACTTAAGCTAAAAATTTTATTTTGACCATTTCGCTTATATTTATGTACATTTTGAGAAATTTCGAATTAATTTATGGTATTTGTGTTTCAGATTCAAAATTTATTTAAAATTATCATTTGAATTCGATCCGGTTCTGTCGTTAATCACTTATTTGGACAATTTATTGCAATTTTGGGCTAATAAATTTCTGAAACTTGAAAATTCAAAAATCGTAACTTAAGCTGAAAATTTTATTTTGATCATTTCGCTTATATTTATGTACATTTTGAGAAATTTCGAATTAATTTATGGTATTTGTGTTTTAGATTCGAAATTTATTTAAAATTATCATTTGAATTTGGACGATTTATTGAATTTTGGGCTAATAAATTCCTGAAACTTGAAAATGCAAAAATCGTAACTTAAGCTGAAAATTTTATTTTGACCATTTCGCTTATATTTATGTACATTTTGAGAAATTTCGAATCAATTTATGGTATTTGTGTTTCAGATTCAAAATTTATTTTAAATTATGATTTGAATTCGATCCGGTGTTTTCGTTAATCACTTATTTGGACGATTTATTGCAATTTTGGGCTAATAAATTTCTGAAACTTGAAAATTCAAAAATCGTAACTTAAGCAGAAAATTTTATTTTGACCATTTCGCTTATATTTATGTACATTTTGAGAAATTTCGAATCAATTTATGGTATTTGTGTTTCAGATTCAAAATTTATTTAAAATTATCATTTGAATTCGATCCGGTGTTGTCGTTAATCACTTATTTGGACGATTTATTGCAATTTTGGGCTAATAAATTTCTGAAACTTGAAAATTCAAAAATCGTAACTTAAGCTGAAAATGTTATTTTGACCATTTCGCTTATATTTATGTACATTTTGAGAAATTTCCAATTAATTTATGGTATTTTTGTTTCAGATTCAAAATTTATTTAAAATTATCATTTGAATTCGATCCGGTTCTGTCGTTAATCACTTATTTGGACGATTTATTGCAATTTTGGGCTAATAAATTTCTGAAACTTGAAAATTCAAAAATCGTAACTTAAGCTGAAAATTTTATTTTGACCATTTCGCTTATATTTATGTACATTTTGAGAAATTTCGAATTAATTTATGGTATTTGTGTTTTAGATTCAAAATTTATTTAAAATTATCATTTGAATTTGGACGATTTATTGCAATTTTGGGCTAATAAATTCCTGAAACTTGAAAATGCAAAAATCGTAACTTAAGCTGAAAATTTTATTTTGACCATTTCGCTTATATTTATGTACATTTTGAGAAATTTCGAATTAATTCATGGTATTTGTGTTTTAGATTCAAAATTTATTTTAAATTATCATTTGAATTCGATCCGGTGTTGTCGTTAATCACTTATTTGGACGATTTATTGCAATTTTGGGCTAATAAATTTCTGAAACTTGAAAATTCAAAAATCGTAACTTAAGCAGAAAATTTTATTTTGACCATTTCGCTTATATTTATGTACATTTTGAGAAATTTCGAATCAATTTATGGTATTTGTGTTTCAGATTCAAAATTTATTTAAAATTATCATTTGAATTCGATCCGGTGTTGTCGTTAATCACTTATTTGGACGATTTATTGCAATTTTGGACTAATAAATTTCTGAAACTTGAAAATTCAAAAATCGTAACTTAAGCTGAAAATTTTATTTTGACCATTTCGCTTATATTTATGTACATTTTGAGAAATTTCCAATTAATTTATGGTATTTGTGTTTCAGATTCAAAATTTATTTTAAATTATCTATTTTAAATTATTTCGCTTATATTTATGTACATTTTGAGAAATTTCGAATTAATTTATGGTATTTGTGTTTCAGATTCAAAATTTGTTTAAAATTATCATTTGAATTCGATCCGGTGTTGTCGTTAATCACTTATTTGGACGATTTATTGCAATTTTGGGCTAATAAATTTCTGAAACTTGAAAATTCAAAAATCGTAACTTAAGCTGAAAATTTTATTTTGACCATTTCGCTTATATTTATGTACATTTTGAGAAATTTCGAATTAATTTATGGTATTTGTGTTTTAGATTCAAAATTTATTTAAAATTATCATTTGAATTCGATCCGGTTTTGTCGTTAATCACTTATTTGGACGATTTATTGCAATTTTGGGCTAATAAATTTCTGAAACTTGAAAATTCAAAAATCGTAACTTAAGCTGAAAATTTTATTTTGACCATTTCGCTTATATTTATGTACATTTTGAGAAATTTCGAATTAATTTATGGTATTTGTGTTTTAGATTCAAAATTTATTTAAAATTATCATTTGAATTTGGACGATTTATTGCAATTTTGGGCTAATAAATTCCTGAAACTTGAAAATGCAAAAATCGTAACTTAAGCTGAAAATTTTATTTTGACCATTTCGCTTATATTTATGTACATTTTGAGAAATTTCGAATCATTTTATGGTATTTGTGTTTCAGATTCAAAATTTATTTTAAATTATCATTTGAATTCGATCCGGTGTTGTCGTTAATCACTTATTTGGACGATTTATTGCAATTTTGGGCTAATAAATTTCTGAAACTTGAAAATTCAAAAATCGTAACTTAAGCTGAAAATTTTATTTTGACCATTTCGCTTATATTTATATACATTTTGAGAAATTTCCAATTAATTTATGGTAGTTGTGTTTCAGATTCAAAATTTATTTTAAATTATCATTTGAATTCGATCCGGTGTTGTCGTTAATCACTTATTTGGACGATTTATTGCAATTTTGGGCTAATAAATTTCTGAAACTTGAAAATTCAAAAATCGTAACTTAAGCTGAAAATTTTATTTTGACCATTTCGCTTATATTTATGTACATTTTGAGAAATTTCGAATTAATTTATCGTATTTGTGTTTCAGATTTAAAATTTATTTAAAATTATCATTTGAATTCGATCCGGTTTTGTCGTTAATCACTTATTTGGACGATTTATTGCAATTTTGGGCTAATAAATTCCTGAAACTTGAAAATGCAAAAATCGTTACTTAGGCTGTTTTCTAAATGACGACTTATTTGAAACTTATTTATGTAGACTTACTTATTCACCGCCATTTTAAATAAGTATTTTAAAGCTATTCTAAATGGTTTAGCATACTTATTTTGACAGCAACATAAAAGCAAATTCGAAAATAAATTTAATTAAAAACATTTATTTAATTTGATCAATTAAAAGAGTTTTCAAAACTATTTTTTTCATTTTAAAGTATTTCATTAATTTTATTAGAAATCGAAAAAGAAGTTTTATTCCTTAAAATCATTTAGTAAACAAACATAAAAATATTTGACACTGTCAAATCGAATTAGATTTTTCTATGAAAAAAAAATTTCAAATAAGTCACCTATTTAGGTTACTTATTCAAATAAGTAAGTCTCCACAAATAAGTTTCAAATAAGTTTTGGTTTTGAAAACAGCCTTAAGCTGAAAATTTTATTTTGACCATTTCGCTTATATTTATGTACATTTTGAGAAATTTCGAATTAATTTATGGTATTTGTGTTTCAGATTCAAAATTTATTTAAAATTATCATTTGAATTTGGACGATTTATTGCAATTTTGGGCTAATAAATTTCTGAAACTTGAAAATTCAAAAATCGCAACTTAAGCTGAAAATTTTATTTTGACCATTTCGCTTATATTTATGTACATTTTGAGAAATTTCGAATCAATTTATGGTATTTGTGTTTCAGATTCAAAATTTATTTAAAATTATCATTTGAATTCGATCCGGTTTTGTCGTTAATCACTTATTTGGACGATTTATTGCAATTTTGGGCTGATAAATTTCTGAAACTTGAAAATTCAAAAATCGTAACTTAAGCTGAAAATTTTATTTTGACCATTTCGCTTATATTTATGTACATTTTGAGAAATTTCGAATTAATTTATAGTATTTGTGTTTTAGATTCAAAATTTATTTAAAATTATCATTTGAATTTGGACGATTTATTGCAATTTTGGGCTAATAAATTCCTGAATCTTGAAAATGCAAAAATCGTAACTTAAGCTGAAAATTTTATTTTGACCATTTCGCCTATATTTATGTACATTTTGAGAAATTTCGAATTAATTTATGGTATTTGTGTTTCAGATTTAAAATTTATTTAAAATTATCATTTGAATTCGATCCGGTTTTGTCGTTAATCACTTATTTGGACGATTTATTGCAATTTTGGGCTAATAAATTCCTGAAACTTGAAAATGCAAAAATCGTAACTTAAGCTGAAAATTTTATTTTGACCATTTCGCTTATATTTATGTACATTTTGAGAAATTTCGAATTAATTTATAGTATTTGTGTTTTAGATTCAAAATTTATTTAAAATTATCATTTGAATTTGGACGATTTATTGCAATTTTGGGCTAATAAATTCCTGAAACTTGAAAATGCAAAAATCGTAACTTAAGCTGAAAATTTTATTTTGACCATTTCGCTTATATTTATGTACATTTTGAGAAATTTCGAATTAATTTATAGTATTTGTGTTTTAGATTCAAAATTTATTTAAAATTATCATTTGAATTTGGACGATTTATTGCAATTTTGGGCTAATAAATTCCTGAAACTTGAAAATCCAAAAATCGTAACTTAAGCTGAAAATTTTATTTTGACCATTTCGCTTATATTTATGTACATTTTGAGAAATTTCGAATTAATTTATGGTATTTGTGTTTTAGATTCAAAATTTATTTAAAATTATCATTTGAATTTGGACGATTTATTGCAATTTTGGGCTAATAAATTCCTGAAACTTGAAAATGCAAAAATCGTAACTTAAGCTGAAAATTTTATTTTGACCATTTCGCTTATATTTATGTACATTTTGAGAAATTTCGAATCAATTTATGGTATTTGTGTTTCAGATTCAAAATTTATTTTAAATTATCATTTGAATTCGATCCGGTGTTGTCGTTAATCACTTATTTGGACGATTTATTGATATTTTGGGCTAATAAATTTCTGAAACTTGAAAATTCAAAAATCGTAACTTAAGCTGAAAATTTTATTTTGACCATTTCGCTTATATTTATGTACATTTTGAGAAATTTCGAATTAATTTATGGTATTTGTGTTTCAGATTCAAAATTTATTTTAAATTATCATTTGAATTCGATCCGGTGTTGTCGTTAATCACTTATTTGGACGATTTATTGCAATTTTGGGCTAATAAATTTCTGAAACTTGAAAATTAAAAAATCGTAACTTAAGCTGAAAATTTTATTTTGACCATTTCGCTTATATTTATGTACATTTTGAGAAATTTCGAATTAATTTATCGTATTTGTGTTTTAGATTCAAAATTTATTTAAAATTATCATTTGAATTCGATCCGGTTCTGTCGTTAATCACTTATTTGGACGATTTATTGCAATTTTGGGCTAATAAATTTCTGAAACTTGAAAATTCAAAAATCGTAACTTAAGCTGAAAATTTTATTTTGACCATTTCGCTTATATTTATGTACATTTTGAGAAATTTCGAATTAATTTATGGTATTTGTGTTTCAGATTCAAAATTTATTTAAAATTATCATTTGAATTTGGACGATTTATTGCAATTTTGGGCTAATAAATTCCTGAAACTTGAAAATGCAAAAATCGTAACTTAAGCTGAAAATTTTATTTTGACCATTTCGCTTATATTTATGTACATTTTGAGAAATTTCGAATCAATTTATGGTATTTGTGTTTCAGATTCAAAATTTATTTTAAATTATCATTTGAATTCGATCCGGTGTTGTCGTTAATCACTTATTTGGACGATTTATTGCAATTTTGGGCTAATAAATTTCTGAAACTTGAAAATTCAAAAATCGTAACTTAAGCTGAAAATTTTATTTTGACCATTTCGCTTATATTTATGTACATTTTGAGAAATTTCGAATTAATTTATGGTATTTGTGTTTCAGATTCAAAATTTATTTTAAATTATCATTTGAATTCGATCCGGTGTTGTCTTATTTGGACGATTTATTGCAATTTTGGGCTAATAAATTCCCTTACTTGATTCAAAAATCGCAACTTAAGCTGAAAATTTTATTTTGACCATTTCGCTTATATTTATGTACATTTTGAGAAATTTCGAATTAATTTATGGTATTTGTGTTTTAGATTCAAAATTTATTTAAAATTATCATTTGAATTTGGACGATTTATTGCAATTTTGGGCTAATAAATTCCTGAAACTTGAAAATGCAAAAATCGTAACTTAAGCTGAAAATTTTATTTTGACCATTTCGCTTATATTTATGTACATTTTGAGAAATTTCGAATCAATTTATGGTATTTGTGTTTCAGATTCAAAATTTATTTTAAATTATCATTTGAATTCGATCCGGTGTTGTCGTTAATCACTTATTTGGACGATTTATTTTTACACATTAATAATTACAAAAATCGTAACTTAAGCTGAAAATTTTATTTTGACCATTTCGCTTATATTTATGTACATTTTGAGAAATTTCGAATCAATTTATGGTATTTGTGTTTCAGATTCAAAATTTATTTTAAATTATCATTTGAATTCGATCCGGTGTTGTCGTTAATCACTTATTTGGACGATTTATTGCAATTTTGGGCTAATAAATTTCTGAAACTTGAAAATTCAAAAATCGTAACTTAAGCTGAAAATTTTATTTTGACCATTTCGCTTATATTTATGTACATTTTGAGAAATTTCGAATTAATTTATCGTATTTGTGTTTCAGATTTAAAATTTATTTAAAATTATCATTTGAATTTGGACGATTTATTGCAATTTTGGGCTAATAAATTTCTGAAACTTGAAAATTCAAAAATCGTAACTTAAGCTGAAAATTTTATTTTGACCATTTCGCTTATATTTATGTACATTTTGAGAAATTTCGAATTAATTTATCGTATTTGTGTTTCAGATTTAAAATTTATTTAAAATTATCATTTGAATTCGATCCGGTGTTGTCGTTAATCACTTATTTGGACGATTTATTGCAATTTTGGGCTAATAAATTTCTGAAACTTGAAAATTCAAAAATCGTAACTTAAGCTGAAAATTTTATTTTGACCATTTCGCTTATATTTATGTACATTTTGAGAAATTTCGAATTAATTTATGGTATTTGTGTTTCAGATTCAAAATTTATTTTAAATTATCATTTGAATTCGATCCAATGTTGTCTTATTTGGACGATTTATTTGGACGATTTATTGCAATTTTGGGCTAATAAATTCCCTTACTTGATCCAAAAATCGTAACTTAAGCTGAAAATTTTATTTTGACCATTTCGCTTATATTTATGTACATTTTGAGAAATTTCGAATTAATTTATCGTATTTGTGTTTCAGATTTAAAATTTATTTAAAATTATCATTTGAATTCGATCCGGTTTTGTCGTTAATCACTTATTTGGACGATTTATTGCAATTTTGGGCTAATAAATTCCTGAAACTTGAAAATGCAAAAATCGTTACTTAAGCTGAAAATTTTATTTTGACCATTTCGCTTATATTTATGTACATTTTGAGAAATTTCCAATTAATTTATGGTATTTGTGTTTCAGATTCAAAATTTATTTAAAATTATCATTTGAATTTGGACGATTTATTGCAATTTTGGGCTAATAAATTTCTTCAAAAATCGTAACTTAAGCTGAAAATTTTATTTTGACCATTTCGCTTATATTTATGTACATTTTGAGAAATTTCCAATTAATTTATGGTATTTGTGTTTCAGATTCAAAATTTATTTAAAATTATCATCTGAATTCGATCCGGTTTTGTCGTTAATCACTTATTTGGACGATTTATTGCAATTTTGGGCTAATAAATTCCTGAAACTTGAAAATGCAAAAATCGTAACTTAAGCTGAAAATTTTATTTTGACCATTTCGCCTATATTTATGTACATTTTGAGAAATTTCGAATTAATTTATCGTATTTGTGTTTCAGATTTAAAATTTATTTAAAATTATCATTTGAATTCGATCCGGTTTTGTCGTTAATCACTTATTTGGACGATTTATTGCAATTTTGGGCTAATAAATTCCTGAAACTTGAAAATGCAAAAATCGTTACTTAAGCTGAAAATTTTATTTTGACCATTTCGCTTATATTTATGTACATTTTGAGAAATTTCCAATTAATTTATGGTATTTGTGTTTCAGATTCAAAATTTATTTAAAATTATCATTTGAATTTGGACGATTTATTGCAATTTTGGGCTAATAAATTTCTTCAAAAATCGTAACTTAAGCTGAAAATTTTATTTTGACCATTTCGCTTATATTTATGTACATTTTGAGAAATTTCCAATTAATTTATGGTATTTGTGTTTCAGATTCAAAATTTATTTAAAATTATCATTTGAATTCGATCCGGTTTTGTCGTTAATCACTTATTTGGACGATTTATTGCAATTTTGGGCTAATAAATTTCTGAAACTTGAAAATTCAAAAATCGTAACTTAAGCTGAAAATTTTATTTTGACCATTTCGCTTATATTTATGTACATTTTGAGAAATTTCCAATTAATTTATGGTATTTGTGTTTCAGATTCAAAATTTATTTAAAATTATCATTTGAATTCGATCCGGTTTTGTCGTTAATCACTTATTTGGACGATTTATTGCAATTTTGGGCTAATAAATTTCTGAAACTTGAAAATTCAAAAATCGTAACTTAAGCTGAAAATTTTATTTTGACCATTTCGCTTATATTTATGTACATTTTGAGAAATTTCGAATTAATTTATGGTATTTGTGTTTTAGATTCAAAATTTATTTAAAATTATCATTTGAATTTGGACGATTTATTGCAATTTTGGGCTAATAAATTCCGTAAACTTGAAAATGCAAAAATCGTAACTTAAGCTGAAAATTTTATTTTGACCATTTCGCTTATATTTATGTACATTTTGAGAAATTTCGAATGAATTTATGGTATTTGTGTTTCAGATTCATAATTTATTTAAAATTATCATTTGAATTCGATCCGGTGTTGTCGTTAATCACTTATTTGGACGATTTATTGCAATTTTGGGCTAATAAATTTCTGAAACTTGAAAATTCAAAAATCGTAACTTAAGCAGAAAATTTTATTTTGACCATTTCGCTTATATTTATGTACATTTTGAGAAATTTCCAATTAATTTATGGTATTTGTGTTTCAGATTCAAAATTTATTTTAAATTATCTATTTTAAATTATTTCGCTTATATTTATGTACATTTTGAGAAATTTCGAATTAATTTATGGTATTTGTGTTTCAGATTCAAAATTTGTTTAAAATTATCATTTGAATTCGATCGGGTTTTGTCGTTAATCACTTATTTGGACGATTTATTGCAATTTTGGGCTAATAAATTTCTGAAACTTGAAAATTCAAAAATCGTAACTTAAGCTGAAAATTTTATTTTGACCATTTCGCTTATATTTATGTACATTTTGAGAAATTTCGAATTAATTTATGGTAATTGTGTTTCAGATTCAAAATTTATTTAAAATTATCATCTGAATTCGATCCGGTTTTGTCGTTAATCACTTATTTGGACGATTTATTGCAATTTTGGGCTAATAAATTCCTGAAACTTGAAAATGCAAAAATCGTAACTTAAGCTAAAAATTTTATTTTGACCATTTCGCTTATATTTATGTACATTTTGAGAAATTTCGAATTAATTTATGGTATTTGTGTTTCAGATTCAAAATTTATTTAAAATTATCATTTGAATTCGATCCGGTTCTGTCGTTAATCACTTATTTGGACAATTTATTGCAATTTTGGGCTAATAAATTTCTGAAACTTGAAAATTCAAAAATCGTAACTTAAGCTGAAAATTTTATTTTGATCATTTCGCTTATATTTATGTACATTTTGAGAAATTTCGAATTAATTTATGGTATTTGTGTTTTAGATTCGAAATTTATTTAAAATTATCATTTGAATTTGGACGATTTATTGAATTTTGGGCTAATAAATTCCTGAAACTTGAAAATGCAAAAATCGTAACTTAAGCTGAAAATTTTATTTTGACCATTTCGCTTATATTTATGTACATTTTGAGAAATTTCGAATCAATTTATGGTATTTGTGTTTCAGATTCAAAATTTATTTTAAATTATGATTTGAATTCGATCCGGTGTTTTCGTTAATCACTTATTTGGACGATTTATTGCAATTTTGGGCTAATAAATTTCTGAAACTTGAAAATTCAAAAATCGTAACTTAAGCAGAAAATTTTATTTTGACCATTTCGCTTATATTTATGTACATTTTGAGAAATTTCGAATCAATTTATGGTATTTGTGTTTCAGATTCAAAATTTATTTAAAATTATCATTTGAATTCGATCCGGTGTTGTCGTTAATCACTTATTTGGACGATTTATTGCAATTTTGGGCTAATAAATTTCTGAAACTTGAAAATTCAAAAATCGTAACTTAAGCTGAAAATGTTATTTTGACCATTTCGCTTATATTTATGTACATTTTGAGAAATTTCCAATTAATTTATGGTATTTTTGTTTCAGATTCAAAATTTATTTAAAATTATCATTTGAATTCGATCCGGTTCTGTCGTTAATCACTTATTTGGACGATTTATTGCAATTTTGGGCTAATAAATTTCTGAAACTTGAAAATTCAAAAATCGTAACTTAAGCTGAAAATTTTATTTTGACCATTTCGCTTATATTTATGTACATTTTGAGAAATTTCGAATTAATTTATGGTATTTGTGTTTTAGATTCAAAATTTATTTAAAATTATCATTTGAATTTGGACGATTTATTGCAATTTTGGGCTAATAAATTCCTGAAACTTGAAAATGCAAAAATCGTAACTTAAGCTGAAAATTTTATTTTGACCATTTCGCTTATATTTATGTACATTTTGAGAAATTTCGAATTAATTCATGGTATTTGTGTTTTAGATTCAAAATTTATTTTAAATTATCATTTGAATTCGATCCGGTGTTGTCGTTAATCACTTATTTGGACGATTTATTGCAATTTTGGGCTAATAAATTTCTGAAACTTGAAAATTCAAAAATCGTAACTTAAGCAGAAAATTTTATTTTGACCATTTCGCTTATATTTATGTACATTTTGAGAAATTTCGAATCAATTTATGGTATTTGTGTTTCAGATTCAAAATTTATTTAAAATTATCATTTGAATTCGATCCGGTGTTGTCGTTAATCACTTATTTGGACGATTTATTGCAATTTTGGACTAATAAATTTCTGAAACTTGAAAATTCAAAAATCGTAACTTAAGCTGAAAATTTTATTTTGACCATTTCGCTTATATTTATGTACATTTTGAGAAATTTCCAATTAATTTATGGTATTTGTGTTTCAGATTCAAAATTTATTTTAAATTATCTATTTTAAATTATTTCGCTTATATTTATGTACATTTTGAGAAATTTCGAATTAATTTATGGTATTTGTGTTTCAGATTCAAAATTTGTTTAAAATTATCATTTGAATTCGATCCGGTGTTGTCGTTAATCACTTATTTGGACGATTTATTGCAATTTTGGGCTAATAAATTTCTGAAACTTGAAAATTCAAAAATCGTAACTTAAGCTGAAAATTTTATTTTGACCATTTCGCTTATATTTATGTACATTTTGAGAAATTTCGAATTAATTTATGGTATTTGTGTTTTAGATTCAAAATTTATTTAAAATTATCATTTGAATTCGATCCGGTTTTGTCGTTAATCACTTATTTGGACGATTTATTGCAATTTTGGGCTAATAAATTTCTGAAACTTGAAAATTCAAAAATCGTAACTTAAGCTGAAAATTTTATTTTGACCATTTCGCTTATATTTATGTACATTTTGAGAAATTTCGAATTAATTTATGGTATTTGTGTTTTAGATTCAAAATTTATTTAAAATTATCATTTGAATTTGGACGATTTATTGCAATTTTGGGCTAATAAATTCCTGAAACTTGAAAATGCAAAAATCGTAACTTAAGCTGAAAATTTTATTTTGACCATTTCGCTTATATTTATGTACATTTTGAGAAATTTCGAATCATTTTATGGTATTTGTGTTTCAGATTCAAAATTTATTTTAAATTATCATTTGAATTCGATCCGGTGTTGTCGTTAATCACTTATTTGGACGATTTATTGCAATTTTGGGCTAATAAATTTCTGAAACTTGAAAATTCAAAAATCGTAACTTAAGCTGAAAATTTTATTTTGACCATTTCGCTTATATTTATATACATTTTGAGAAATTTCCAATTAATTTATGGTAGTTGTGTTTCAGATTCAAAATTTATTTTAAATTATCATTTGAATTCGATCCGGTGTTGTCGTTAATCACTTATTTGGACGATTTATTGCAATTTTGGGCTAATAAATTTCTGAAACTTGAAAATTCAAAAATCGTAACTTAAGCTGAAAATTTTATTTTGACCATTTCGCTTATATTTATGTACATTTTGAGAAATTTCGAATTAATTTATCGTATTTGTGTTTCAGATTTAAAATTTATTTAAAATTATCATTTGAATTCGATCCGGTTTTGTCGTTAATCACTTATTTGGACGATTTATTGCAATTTTGGGCTAATAAATTCCTGAAACTTGAAAATGCAAAAATCGTTACTTAGGCTGTTTTCTAAATGACGACTTATTTGAAACTTATTTATGTAGACTTACTTATTCACCGCCATTTTAAATAAGTATTTTAAAGCTATTCTAAATGGTTTAGCATACTTATTTTGACAGCAACATAAAAGCAAATTCGAAAATAAATTTAATTAAAAACATTTATTTAATTTGATCAATTAAAAGAGTTTTCAAAACTATTTTTTTCATTTTAAAGTATTTCATTAATTTTATTAGAAATCGAAAAAGAAGTTTTATTCCTTAAAATCATTTAGTAAACAAACATAAAAATATTTGACACTGTCAAATCGAATTAGATTTTTCTATGAAAAAAAAATTTCAAATAAGTCACCTATTTAGGTTACTTATTCAAATAAGTAAGTCTCCACAAATAAGTTTCAAATAAGTTTTGGTTTAGAAAACAGCCTTAAGCTGAAAATTTTATTTTGACCATTTCGCTTATATTTATGTACATTTTGAGAAATTTCGAATTAATTTATGGTATTTGTGTTTCAGATTCAAAATTTATTTAAAATTATCATTTGAATTTGGACGATTTATTGCAATTTTGGGCTAATAAATTTCTGAAACTTGAAAATTCAAAAATCGCAACTTAAGCTGAAAATTTTATTTTGACCATTTCGCTTATATTTATGTACATTTTGAGAAATTTCGAATCAATTTATGGTATTTGTGTTTCAGATTCAAAATTTATTTAAAATTATCATTTGAATTCGATCCGGTTTTGTCGTTAATCACTTATTTGGACGATTTATTGCAATTTTGGGCTGATAAATTTCTGAAACTTGAAAATTCAAAAATCGTAACTTAAGCTGAAAATTTTATTTTGACCATTTCGCTTATATTTATGTACATTTTGAGAAATTTCGATTAATTTATGGTATTTGTGTTTCAGATTCAAAATTTATTTAAAATTATCATTTGAATTCGATCCGGTGTTGTCGTTAATCACTTATTTGGACGATTTATTGCAATTTTGGTCTAATAAATTTCTGAGACTTGAAAATTCAAAAATCGTAACTTAAGCAGAAAATTTTATTTTGACCATTTCGCTTATATTTATGTACATTTTGAGAAATTTCCAATTAATTTATGGTATTTGTGTTTCAGATTCAAAATTTGTTTAAAATTATCATTTGAATTCGATCCGGTGTTGTCTTATTTGGACGATTTATTTGGACGATTTATTGCAATTTTGGGCTAATAAATTCCCTTACTTGATTCAAAAATCGTAACTTAAGCTGAAAATTTTATTTTGACCATTTCGCTTATATTTATGTACATTTTGAGAAATTTCGAATTAATTTATGGTATTTGTGTTTCAGATTTAAAATTTATTTAAAATTATCATTTGAATTCGATCCGGTTTTGTCGTTAATCACTTATTTGGACGATTTATTGCAATTTTGGGCTAATAAATTTCTGAAACTTGAAAATTCAAAAATCGTAACTTAAGCTGAAAATTTTATTTTGACCATTTCGCTTATATTTATGAACATTTTGAGAAATTTCGAATTAATTTATGGTATTTGTGTTTCAGATTCAAAATTTATTTAAAATTATCATTTGAATTTGGACGATTTATTGCAATTTTGGGCTAATAAATTTCTGAAACTTGAAAATTCAAAAATCGTAACTTAAGCTGAAAATTTTATTTTGACCATTTCGCTTATATTTATGTACAATCACTTATTTGGACGATTTATTGCAATTTTGGGCTAATAAATTTCTGAAACTTGAAAATTCAAAAATCGTAACTTAAGCTGAAAATTTTATTTTGACCATTTCGCTTATATTTATGTACATTTTGAGAAATTTCGAATTAATTTATCGTATTTGTGTTTCAGATTCAAAATTTATTTAAAATTATCATTTGAATTCGATCCGGTTTTGTCGCTAATCACTTATTTGGACGATTTATTGCAATTTTGGGCTAATAAATTTCTGAAACTTGAAAATTCAAAAATCGTAACTTAAGCTGAAAATTTTATTTTGACCATTTCGCTTATATTTATGTACATTTTGAGAAATTTCGAATTAATTTATGGTATTTGTGTTTTAGATTCAAAATTTATTTAAAATTATCATTTGAATTTGGACGATTTATTGCAATTTTGGGCTAATAAATTCCGTAAACTTGAAAATGCAAAAATCGTAACTTAAGCTGAAAATTTTATTTTGACCATTTCGCTTATATTTATGTACATTTTGAGAAATTTCGAATCAATTTATGGTATTTGTGTTTCAGATTCAAAATTTATTTAAAATTATCATTTGAATTCGATCCGGTGTTGTCGTTAATCACTTATTTGGACGATTTATTGCAATTTTGGTCTAATAAATTTCTGAGACTTGAAAATTCAAAAATCGTAACTTAAGCAGAAAATTTTATTTTGACCATTTCGCTTATATTTATGTACATTTTGAGAAATTTCCAATTAATTTATGGTATTTGTGTTTCAGATTCAAAATTTGTTTAAAATTATCATTTGAATTCGATCCGGTTTTGTCGTTAATCACTTATTTGGACGATTTATTGCAATTTTGGTCTAATAAATTTCTGAAACTTGAAAATTCAAAAATCGTAACTTAAGCTGAAAATTTTATTTTGACCATTTCGCTTATATTTATTATGTACATTTTGAGAAATTTCGAATTAATTTATCGTATTTGTGTTTCAGATTCAAAATTTATTTAAAATTATCATTTGAATTCGATCCGGTTTTGTCGCTAATCACTTATTTGGACGATTTATTGCAATTTTGGGCTAATAAATTTCTGAAACTTGAAAATTCAAAAATCGTAACTTAAGCTGAAAATTTTATTTTGACCATTTCGCTTATATTTATGTACATTTTGAGAAATTTCGAATTAATTTATGGTATTTGTGTTTTAGATTCAAAATTTATTTAAAATTATCATTTGAATTTGGAAGATTTATTGCAATTTTGGGCTAATAAATTCCGTAAACTTGAAAATGCAAAAATCGTAACTTAAGCTGAAAATTTTATTTTGACCATTTCGCTTATATTTATGTACATTTTGAGAAATTTCGAATCAATTTATGGTATTTGTGTTTCAGATTCAAAATTTATTTAAAATTATCATTTGAATTCGATCCGGTGTTGTCGTTAATCACTTATTTGGACGATTTATTGCAATTTTGGGCTAATAAATTTCTGAAACTTGAAAATTCAAAAATCGTAACTTAAGCTGAAAATTTTATTTTGACCATTTCGCTTATATTTATGTACATTTTGAGAAATTTCGAATTAATTTATGGTATTTGTGTTTCAGATTCAAAATTTATTTAAAATTATCATTTGAATTCGATCCGGTTTTGTCGTTAATCACTTATTTGGACGATTTATTGCAATTTTGGGCTAATAAATTTCTGAAACTTGAAAATTCAAAAATCGTAACTTAAGCTGAAAATATTATTTTGACCGTTTCGCTTATATTTATGTACATTTTGAGAAATTTCGAATTAATTTATGGTAATTGTGTTTCAGATTCAAAATTTATTTAAAATTATCATCTGAATTCGATCCGGTGTTGTCGTTAATCACTTATTTGGACGATTTATTGCAATTTTGGGCTAATAAATTCCTGAAACTTGAAAATGCAAAAATCGTAACTTAAGCTGAAAATTTTATTTTGACCATTTCGCTTATATTTATGTACATTTTGAGAAATTTCGAATTAATTTATGGTATTTGTGTTTCAGATTCAAAATTTATTTAAAATTATAATTTGAATTCGATCCGGTTCTGTCGTTAATCACTTATTTGGACGATTTATTGCAATTTTGGGCTAATAAATTCCTGAAACTTGAAAATGCAAAAATCGTAACTTAAGCTGAAAATTTTATTTTGACCATTTCGCTTATATTTATGTACATTTTGAGAAATTTCGAATCAATTTATGGTATTTGTGTTTCAGATTTAAAATTTATTTTAAATTATCATTTGAATTCGATCCGGTGTTGTCGTTAATCACTTATTTGGACGATTTATTGCAATTTTGGACTAATAAATTTCTGAAACTTGAAAATTCAAAAATCGTAACTTAAGCTGAAAATTTTATTTTGACCATTTCGCTTATATTTATGTACATTTTGAGAAATTTCGAATCAATTTATGGTATTTGTGTTTCAGATTCAAAATTTATTTTAAATTATCATTTGAATTCGATCCGGTGTTGTCGTTAATCACTTATTTGGACGATTTATTGCAATTTTGGGCTAATAAATTTCTGAAACTTGAAAATTCAAAAATCGTAACTTAAGCTGAAAATTTTATTTTGACCATTTCGCTTATATTTATGTACATTTTGAGAAATTTCCAATTAATTTATGGTATTTGTGTTTCAGATTCAAAATTTATTTAAAATTATCATTTGAATTCGATCCGGTTCTGTCGTTAATCACTTATTTGGACGATTTATTGCAATTTTGGGCGAAATTCAAAATATATTTAAAATTATCATTTGAATTTGGACGATTTATTGCAATTTTGGGCTAATAAATTTCTGAAACTTGAAAATGCAAAAATCGTAACTTAAGCTGAAAATTTTATTTTGACCATTTCGCTTATATTTATGTACATTTTGAGAAATTTCGAATCAATTTATGGTATTTGTGTTTCAGATTCAAAATTTATTTTAAATTATCATTTGAATTCGATCCGGTGTTGTCGTTAATCACTTATTTGGACGATTTATTGCAATTTTGGGCTAATAAATTTCTGAAACTTGAAAATTCAAAAATCGTAACTTAAGCTGAAAATTTTATTTTGACCATTTCGCTTATATTTATGTACATTTTGAGAAATTTCGAATCAATTTATGGTATTTGTGTTTCAGATTCAAAATTTATTTTAAATTATCATTTGAATTCGATCCGGTGTTGTCGTTAATCACTTATTTGGACGATTTATTGCAATTTTGGGCTAATAAATTTCTGAAACTTGAAAATTCAAAAATCGTAACTTAAGCTGAAAATTTTATTTTGACCATTTCGCTTATATTTATGTACATTTTGAGAAATTTCGAATTAATTTATGGTATTTGTGTTTTAGATTCAAAATTTATTTAAAATTATCATTTGAATTTGGAAGATTTATTGCAATTTTGGGCTAATAAATTCCGTAAACTTGAAAATGCAAAAATCGTAACTTAAGCTGAAAATTTTATTTTGACCATTTCGCTTATATTTATGTACATTTTGAGAAATTTCGAATCAATTTATGGTATTTGTGTTTCAGATTCAAAATTTATTTAAAATTATCATTTGAATTCGATCCGGTGTTGTCGTTAATCACTTATTTGGACGATTTATTGCAATTTTGGACTAATAAATTTCTGAAACTTGAAAATTCAAAAATCGTAACTTAAGCTGAAAATTTTATTTTGACCATTTCGCTTATATTTATGTACATTTTGAGAAATTTCGAATCAATTTATGGTATTTGTGTTTCAGATTCAAAATTTATTTTAAATTATCATTTGAATTCGATCCGGTGTTGTCGTTAATCACTTATTTGGACGATTTATTGCAATTTTGGGCTAATAAATTTCTGAAACTTGAAAATTCAAAAATCGTAACTTAAGCTGAAAATTTTATTTTGACCATTTCGCTTATATTTATGTACATTTTGAGAAATTTCGAATCAATTTATGGTATTTGTGTTTCAGATTCAAAATTTATTTAAAATTATCATTTGAATTCGATCCGGTTCTGTCGTTAATCACTTATTTGGACGATTTATTGCAATTTTGGGCGAAATTCAAAATTTATTTAAAATTATCATTTGAATTTGGACGATTTATTGCAATTTTGGGCTAATAAATTTCTGAAACTTGAAAATGCAAAAATCGTAACTTAAGCTGAAAATTTTATTTTGACCATTTCGCTTATATTTATGTACATTTTGAGAAATTTCGAATCAATTTATGGTATTTGTGTTTCAGATTCAAAATTTATTTTAAATTATCATTTGAATTCGATCCGGTGTTGTCGTTAATCACTTATTTGGACGATTTATTGCAATTTTGGGCTAATAAATTTCTGAAACTTGAAAATTCAAAAATCGTAACTTAAGCTGAAAATTTTATTTTGACCATTTCGCTTATATTTATGTACATTTTGAGAAATTTCGAATCAATTTATGGTATTTGTGTTTCAGATTCAAAATTTATTTTAAATTATCATTTGAATTCGATCCGGTGTTGTCGTTAATCACTTATTTGGACGATTTATTGCAATTTTGGGCTAATAAATTTCTGAAACTTGAAAATTCAAAAATCGTAACTTAAGCTGAAAATTTTATTTTGACCATTTCGCTTATATTTATGTACATTTTGAGAAATTTCGAATCAATTTATGGTATTTGTGTTTCAGATTCAAAATTTATTTTAAATTATCATTTGAATTCGATCCGGTGTTGTCGTTAATCACTTATTTGGACGATTTATTGCAATTTTGGGCTAATAAATTTCTGAAACTTGAAAATTCAAAAATCGTAACTTAAGCTGAAAATATTATTTTGACCGTTTCGCTTATATTTATGTACATTTTGAGAAATTTCGAATTAATTTATGGTAATTGTGTTTCAGATTCAAAATTTATTTAAAATTATCATCTGAATTCGATCCGGTGTTGTCGTTAATCACTTATTTGGACGATTTATTGCAATTTTGGGCTAATAAATTCCTGAAACTTGAAAATGCAAAAATCGTAACTTAAGCTGAAAATTTTATTTTGACCATTTCGCTTATATTTATGTACATTTTGAGAAATTTCGAATTAATTTATGGTATTTGTGTTTCAGATTCAAAATTTATTTAAAATTATCATTTGAATTCGATCCGGTTCTGTCGTTAATCACTTATTTGGACGATTTATTGCAATTTTGGGCGAAATTCAAAATTTATTTAAAATTATCATTTGAATTTGGACGATTTATTGCAATTTTGGGCTAATAAATTCCTGAAACTTGAAAATGCAAAAATCGTAACTTAAGCTGAAAATTTTATTTTGACCATTTCGCTTATATTTATGTACATTTTGAGAAATTTCGAATCAATTTATGGTATTTGTGTTTCAGATTCAAAATTTATTTTAAATTATCATTTGAATTCGATCCGGTGTTGTCGTTAATCACTTATTTGGACGATTTATTGCAATTTTGGGCTAATAAATTTCTGAAACTTGAAAATTCAAAAATCGTAACTTAAGCTGAAAATTTTATTTTGACCATTTCGCTTATATTTATGTACATTTTGAGAAATTTCGAATTAATTTATGGTATTTGTGTTTCAGATTCAAAATTTGTTTAAAATTATCATTTGAATTCGATCCGGTTTTGTCGTTAATCACTTATTTGGACGATTTATTGCAATTTTGGTCTAATAAATTTCTGAAACTTGAAAATTCAAAAATAGAAACTTAAGCTGAAAATTTTATTTTGACCATTTCGCTTATATTTGTACATTTTGAGAAATTTCGAGTTAATTTATGGTATTTGTGTTTCAGATTCAAAATTTATTTAAAATTATCATTTGAATTCGATCCGGTTTTGTCGTTAATCACTTATTTGGACGATTTATTGCAATGTTGGGCTAATAAATTCCTGAAACTTGAAAATGCAAAAATCGTAACTTAAGCTGTAAATTTTATTTTGACCATTTCGCTTATATTTATGTACATTTTGAGAAATTTCGAATTAATTTATGGTATTTGTGTTTCAGATTCAAAATTTATTTAAAATTATCATTTGAATTCGATCCGGTTTTGTCGTTAATCACTTATTTGGACGATTTATTGCAATTTTGGGCTAATAAATTTCTGAAACTTGAAAATTCAAAAACCGTAACTTAAGCTGAAAATATTATTTTGACCGTTTCGCTTATATTTATGTACATTTTGAGAAATTTCGAATTAATTTATGGTATTTGTGTTTCAGATTCAAAATTTATTTAAAATTATCATCTGAATTCGATCCGGTGTTGTCGTTAATCACTTATTTGGAAGATTTATTGCAATTTTGGGCTAATAAATTCCTGAAACTTGAAAATGCAAAAATCGTAACTTAAGCTGAAAATTTTATTTTGACCATTTCGCTTATATTTATGTACATTTTGAGAAATTTCGAATTAATTTATGGTATTTGTGTTTCAGATTCAAAATTTATTTAAAATTATCATTTGAATTCGATCCGGTTCTGTCGTTAATCACTTATTTGGACGATTTATTGCAATTTTGGGCGAAATTCAAAATTTATTTAAAATTATCATTTGAATTTGGACGATTTATTGCAATTTTGGGCTAATAAATTTCTGAAACTTGAAAATGCAAAAATCGTAACTTAAGCTGAAAATTTTATTTTGACCATTTCGCTTATATTTATGTACATTTTGAGAAATTTCGAATCAATTTATGGTATTTGTGTTTCAGATTCAAAATTTATTTTAAATTATCATTTGAATTCGATCCGGTGTTGTCGTTAATCACTTATTTGGACGATTTATTGCAATTTTGGGCTATTAAATTTCTGAAACTTGAAAATTAAAAAATCGTAACTTGGGCTGAAAATATTATTTTGACCGTTTCGCTTATATTTATGTACATTTTGAGAAATTTCGAATCAATTTATGGTATTTGTGTTTCAGATTCAAAATTTGTTTAAAATTATCATTTGAATTCGATCCGGTTTTGTCGTCAATCACTTATTTGGACGATTTATTGCAATTTCGGGCTAATAAATTTCTGAAACTTGAAAATTCAAAAATCGTAACTTAAGCTGAAAATTTTATTTTGACCATTTCGCTTATATTTATGTACATTTTGAGAAATTTCGAATTAATTTATGGTATTTGTGTTTCAAATTCAAAATTTATTTAAAATTATCATTTGAATTCGATCCGGTTTTGTCGTTAATCACTTATTTGGACGATTTATTGCAATTTTGGGCTAATAAATTCCTGAAACTTGAAAATGCAAAAATCGTAACTTAAGCTGAAAATTTTATTTTGACCATTTCGCTTATATTTATGTACATTTTGAGAAATTTCGAATTAATTTATGGTATTTGTGTTTCAGATTCAAAATTTATTTAAAATTATCATTTGAATTCGATCCGGTTCTGTCGTTAATCACTTATTTGGACGATTTATTGCAATTTTGGGCGAAATTCAAAATTTATTTAAAATTATCATTTGAATTTGGACGATTTATTGCAATTTTGGGCTAATAAATTCCTGAAACTTGAAAATAAAATTTATTTAAAATTATCATCTGAATTCGATCCGGTGTTGTCGTTAATCACTTATTTGGACGATTTATTGCAATTTTGGGCTAATAAATTCCTGAAACTTGAAAATGCAAAAATCGTAACTTAAGCTGAAAATTTTATTTTGACCATTTCGCTTATATTTATGTACATTTTGAGAAATTTCGAATTAATTTATGGTATTTGTGTTTCAGATTCAAAATTTATTTAAAATTATCATTTGAATTCGATCCGGTGTTGTCGTTAATCACTTATTTGGACGATTTATTGCAATTTTGGGCTATTAAATTTCTGAAACTTGAAAATTCAAAAATCGTAACTTAGGCTGAAAATATTATTTTGACCGTTTCGCTTATATTTATGTACATTTTGAGAAATTTCGAATCAATTTATGGTATTTGTGTTTCAGATTCAAAATTTGTTTAAAATTATCATTTGAATTCGATCCGGTTTTGTCGTCAATCACTTATTTGGACGATTTATTGCAATTTCGGGCTAATAAATTTCTGAAACTTGAAAATTGAAAAATCGTAACTTAAGCTGAAAATTTTATTTTGACCATTTCGCTTATATTTATGTACATTTTGAGAAATTTCGAATTAATTTATGGTATTTGTGTTTCAGATTCAAAATTTATTTAAAATTATCATTTGAATTCGATCCGGTTTTGTCGTTAATCCCTTATTTGGACGATTTATTGCAATTTTGGGCTAATAAATTTCTGAAACTTGAAAATTCAAAAATCGTAACTTAAGCTGAAAATTTTATTTTGACCATTTCGCTTATATTTATGTACATTTTGAGAAATTTCGAATTAATTTATGGTATTTGTGTTTCAGATTCAAAATTTATTTAAAATTATCATTTGAATTCGATCCGGTTTTGTCGTTAATCATTTATTTGGACGATTTATTGCAATTTTGGGCTAATAAATTTCTGAAACTGGAAAATTCAAAAATCGTAACTTAAGCTGAAAATTTTATTTTGACCATTTCGCTTATATTTATGTACATTTTGAGAAATTTCGAATTAATTTATGGTATTTGTGTTTCAGATTCAAAGTTTATTTAAAATTATCATTTGAATTCGATCCGGTTTTGTCGTTAATCATTTATTTGGACGATTTATTGCAATTTTGGGCTATTAAATTTCTGAAACTTGAAAATTCAAAAATCGTAACTTAAGCTGAAAATTTTATTTTGACCATTTCGCTTATATTTATGTACATTTTGAGAAATTTCGAATTAATTTATGGTATTTGTGTTTCAGATTCAAAATTTATTTAAAATTAGCATTTGAATTCGATCCGGTTCTGTCGTTAATCACTTATTTGGACGATTTATTGCAATTTTGGGCGAAATTCAAAATTTATTTAAAATTATCATTTGAATTTGGACGATTTATTGCAATTTTGGGCTAATAAATTTCTGAAACTTGAAAATGCAAAAATCGTAACTTAAGCTGAAAATTTTATTTTGACCATTTCGCTTATATTTATGTACATTTTGAGAAATTTCGAATCAATTTATGGTATTTGTGTTTCAGATTCAAAATTTATTTTAAATTATCATTTGAATTCGATCCGGTGTTGTCGTTAATCACTTATTTGGACGATTTATTGCAATTTTGGGCTATTAAATTTCTGAAACTTGAAAATTAAAAAATCGTAACTTAGGCTGAAAATATTATTTTGACCGTTTCGCTTATATTTATGTACATTTTGAGAAATTTCGAATCAATTTATGGTATTTGTGTTTCAGATTCAAAATTTGTTTAAAATTATCATTTGAATTCGATCCGGTTTTGTCGTCAATCACTTATTTGGACGATTTATTGCAATTTCGGGCTAATAAATTTCTGAAACTTGAAAATTCAAAAATCGTAACTTAAGCTGAAAATTTTATTTTGACCATTTCGCTTATATTTATGTACATTTTGAGAAATTTCGAATTAATTTATGGTATTTGTGTTTCAAATTCAAAATTTATTTAAAATTATCATTTGAATTCGATCCGGTTTTGTCGTTAATCACTTATTTGGACGATTTATTGCAATTTTGGGCTAATAAATTCCTGAAACTTGAAAATGCAAAAATCGTAACTTAAGCTGAAAATTTTATTTTGACCATTTCGCTTATATTTATGTACATTTTGAGAAATTTCGAATTAATTTATGGTATTTGTGTTTCAGATTCAAAATTTATTTAAAATTATCATTTGAATTCGATCCGGTTCTGTCGTTAATCACTTATTTGGACGATTTATTGCAATTTTGGGCGAAATTCAAAATTTATTTAAAATTATCATTTGAATTTGGACGATTTATTGCAATTTTGGGCTAATAAATTCCTGAAACTTGAAAATAAAATTTATTTAAAATTATCATCTGAATTCGATCCGGTGTTGTCGTTAATCACTTATTTGGACGATTTATTGCAATTTTGGGCTAATAAATTCCTGAAACTTGAAAATGCAAAAATCGTAACTTAAGCTGAAAATTTTATTTTGACCATTTCGCTTATATTTATGTACATTTTGAGAAATTTCGAATTAATTTATGGTATTTGTGTTTCAGATTCAAAATTTATTTAAAATTATCATTTGAATTCGATCCGGTGTTGTCGTTAATCACTTATTTGGACGATTTATTGCAATTTTGGGCTATTAAATTTCTGAAACTTGAAAATTCAAAAATCGTAACTTAGGCTGAAAATATTATTTTGACCGTTTCGCTTATATTTATGTACATTTTGAGAAATTTCGAATCAATTTATGGTATTTGTGTTTCAGATTCAAAATTTGTTTAAAATTATCATTTGAATTCGATCCGGTTTTGTCGTCAATCACTTATTTGGACGATTTATTGCAATTTCGGGCTAATAAATTTCTGAAACTTGAAAATTGAAAAATCGTAACTTAAGCTGAAAATTTTATTTTGACCATTTCGCTTATATTTATGTACATTTTGAGAAATTTCGAATTAATTTATGGTATTTGTGTTTCAGATTCAAAATTTATTTAAAATTATCATTTGAATTCGATCCGGTTTTGTCGTTAATCCCTTATTTGGACGATTTATTGCAATTTTGGGCTAATAAATTTCTGAAACTTGAAAATTCAAAAATCGTAACTTAAGCTGAAAATTTTATTTTGACCATTTCGCTTATATTTATGTACATTTTGAGAAATTTCGAATTAATTTATGGTATTTGTGTTTCAGATTCAAAATTTATTTAAAATTATCATTTGAATTCGATCCGGTTTTGTCGTTAATCATTTATTTGGACGATTTATTGCAATTTTGGGCTAATAAATTTCTGAAACTGGAAAATTCAAAAATCGTAACTTAAGCTGAAAATTTTATTTTGACCATTTCGCTTATATTTATGTACATTTTGAGAAATTTCGAATTAATTTATGGTATTTGTGTTTCAGATTCAAAGTTTATTTAAAATTATCATTTGAATTCGATCCGGTTTTGTCGTTAATCATTTATTTGGACGATTTATTGCAATTTTGGGCTATTAAATTTCTGAAACTTGAAAATTCAAAAATCGTAACTTAAGCTGAAAATTTTATTTTGACCATTTCGCTTATATTTATGTACATTTTGAGAAATTTCGAATTAATTTATGGTATTTGTGTTTCAGATTCAAATTTTATTTAAAATTATCATTTGAATTCGATCCGGTTTTGTCGTTAATCACTTATTTGGACGATTTATTGCAATTTTGGGCTAATAAATTTCTGAAACTTGAAAATTCAAAAATCGTAACTTAAGCTGAAAATTTTATTTTGACCATTTCGCTTATATTTATGTCCATTTTGAGAAATTTCGAATTAATTTATGGTATTTGTGTTTCAGATTCAAAATTTATTTAAAATTCTCATTTGAATTCGATCCGGTTTTGTCGTTAATCATTTATTTGGACGATTTATTGCAATTTTGGGCTATTAAATTTCTGAAACTTGAAAATTCAAAAATCGTAACTTGAGCTGAAAATTTTATTTTGACCATTTCGCTTATATTTATGTACATTTTGAGAAATTTCGAATTAATTTATGGTATTTGTATTTCAGATTCAAAATTTATTTAAAATTATCATTTGAATTCGATCCGGTTTTGTCGTTAATCACTTATTTGGACGATTTATTGCAATTTTGGGCTAATAAATTTCTGAAACTTGAAAATTCAAAAATCGTAACTTAAGCTGAAAATTTTATTTTGACCATTTCGCTTATATTTATGTACATTTTGAGAAATTTCGAGTTAATTTATGGTATTTGTGTTTCAGATTCAAAATTTATTTAAAATTATCATTTGAATTCGATCCGGTTTTGTCGTTAATCACTTATTTGGACGATTTATTGCAATGTTGGGCTAATAAATTCCTGAAACTTGAAAATGCAAAAATCGTAACTTAAGCTGAAAATTTTATTTTGACCATTTCGCTTATATTTATGTACATTTTGAGAAATTTCGAATTAATTTATGGTATTTGTGTTTCAGATTCAAAATTTATTTAAAATTATCATTTGAATTCGATCCGGTTTTGTCGTTAATCACTTATTTGGACGATTTTTTGCAATTTTGGGCTAATAAATTTCTGAAACTTGAAAATTCAAAAATCGTAACTTAAGCTGAAAATTTTATTTTGACCATTTCGCTTATATTTATGTACATTTTGAGAAATTTCGGATTAATTTATTGTATTTGTGTTTCAGATTCAAAATTTGTTTAAAATTATCATTTGAATTCGATCCGGTTTTGTCGTTAATCACTTATCTGGACGATTTATTGATATTTTGGGCTAATAAATTTCTGAAACTGGAAAATTCAAAAATCGTAACTTAAGCTGAAAATTTTATTTTGACCATTTCGCTTATATTTATGTACATTTTGAGAAATTTCGAATTAATTTATGGTATTTGTGTTTCAGATTCAAAGTTTATTTAAAATTATCATTTGAATTCGATCCGGTTTTGTCGTTAATCATTTATTTGGACGATTTATTGCAATTTTGGGCTATTAAATTTCTGAAACTTGAAAATTCAAAAATCGTAACTTAAGCTGAAAATTTTATTTTGACCATTTCGCTTATATTTATGTACATTTTGAGAAATTTCGAATTAATTTATGGTATTTGTGTTTCAGATTCAAATTTTATTTAAAATTATCATTTGAATTCGATCCGGTTTTTTCGTTAATCATTTATTTGGACGATTTATTGCAATTTTGGGCTATTAAATTTCTGAAACTTGAAAATTCAAAAATCGTAACTTAAGCTGAAAATTTTATTTTGACCATTTCGCTTATATTTATGTACATTTTGAGAAATTTCGAATTAATTTATGGTATTTGTGTTTCAGATTCAAAATTTATTTAAAATTATCATTTGAATTCGATCCAGTTTTGTCGTTATCACTTATTTGGACGATTTATTGCAATTTTGGGCTAATAAATTTCTGAAACTTGCAAATTCAAAAATCGTAACTTAAGCTGAAAATTTTATTTTGACCATTTCGCTTATATTTGTACATTTTGAGAAATTTCGAATTAATTTATTTGTGTTTCAGATTCAAAATTTATTTAAAATTATCATTTGAATTCGATCCGGTTTTGTCGTTAATCACTTATTTGGACGATTTATTGCAATTTTGGGCTAATAAATTCCTGAAACTTGAAAATGCAAAAATCGTAACTTAAGCTGAAAATTTTATTTTGACCATTTCGCTTATATTTATGTACATTTTGAGAAATTTCGAATTAATTTATGGTATTTGTGTTTCAGATTCAAAATTTATTTAAAATTATCATTTGAATTCGATCCGGTTTTGTCGTTAATCACTTATTTGGACGATTTATTGATATTTTGGGCTAATAAATTTCTGAAACTTGAAAATTCAAAAATCGTAACTTAAGCTGAAAATTTTATTTTGACCATTTCGCTTATATTTATGTACATTTTGAGAAATTTCGAATTAATTTATGGTATTTCTGTTTCAGATTCAAAATTTATTTAAAATTATCATTTGAATTCGATCCGGTTTTGTCGTTAATCATTTATTTGGACGATTTATTGCAATTTTGGGCTATTAAATTTCTGAAACTTGAAAATTCAAAAATCGTAACTTAAGCTGAAAATTTTATTTTGACCATTTCGCTTATATTTATGTACATTTTGAGAAATTTCGAATTAATTTATGGTATTTGTGTTTCAGATTTAAAATTTATTTAAAATTATCATTTGAATTCGATCCGGTTTTGTCGTTAATCATTTATTTGGACGATTTTTTGCAATTTTGGGCTATTAAATTTCTGAAACTTGAAAATTCAAAAATCGTAACTTAAGCTGAAAATTTTATTTTGACCATTTCGCTTATATTTATGTCCATTTTGAGAAATTTCGAATTAATTTATGGTATTTGTGTTTCAGATTCAAAATTTATTTAAAATTATCATTTGAATTCGATCCGGTTTTGTCGTTAATCACTTATTTGGACGATTTATTGCAATTTTGGGCTAATAAATTTCTGAAACTTGAAAATTCAAAAATCGTAACTTAAGCTGAAAATTTTATTTTGACCATTTCGCTTATATTTATGTACATTTTGAGAAATTTCCAATTAATTTATGGTATTTGTGTTTCAGATTCAAAATTTATTTTAAATTATCTATTTTAAATTATTTCGCTTACATTTATGTACATTTTGAGAAATTTCTAATTAATTTATGGTATATGTGTTTCAGATTCAAAATTTGTTTAAAATTATCATTTGAATTCGATTCGGTTTTGTCGTTAATCACTTATTTGGACGATTTATTGCAATTTTGGGCTAATAAATTCCTGAAACTTGAAAATTCAAAAATCGTAACTTAAGCTGAAAATTTTATTTTGACCATTTCGCTTATATTTATTTACATTTTGAGAAATTTCGAATTAATTTATGGTATTTGTGTTTCAGAATCAAAATTTGTTTAAAATTATCATTTGAATTCGATCCGGTTTTGTCGTTAATCACTTATCTGGACGATTTATTGCAATTTTGGGCTAATAAATTTCTGAAACTTGAAAATTCAAAAATCGTAACTTAAGCTGAAAATTTTATTTTGACCATTTCGCTTATATTTATGTACATTTTGAGAAATTTCGAATTAATTTATGGTATTTGTGTTTCAGATTCAAAATTTGTTTAAAATTATCATTTGAATTCGATCCGGTTTTGTCGTTAATCACTTATTTGGACGATTTATTGCAATTTTGGGCTAATAAATTTCTGAAACTTGAAAATCAAAAATCGTAACTTAAGCTGAAAATTTTATTTTGACCATTTCGCTTATATTTATGTACATTTTGAGAAATTTCGAATTAATTTATGGTATTTGTGTTTCAGATTCAAAATTTATTTAAAATTATCATTTGAATTCGATCCGGTTTTGTCGCTAATCACTTATTTGGACGATTTATTGCAATTTTGGGCTAATAAATTTCTGAAACTTGAAAATTCAAAAATCGTAACTTAAGCTGAAAATTTTATTTTGACCATTTCGCTTATATTTATGTACATTTTGAGAAATTTCGAATTAATTTATGGTATTTGTGTTTTAGATTCAAAATTTATTTAAAATTATCATTTGAATTTGGAAGATTTATTGCAATTTCAAAAATCGTAACTTAAGCTGAAAATTTTATTTTGACCATTTCGCTTATATTTATGTACATTTTGAGAAATTTCGAATTAATTTATGGTATTTGTGTTTCAGATTCAAAATTTATTTAAAATTATCATTTGATTCTGGTGTGCCCTAAGTACGACCAGATCAGATCGCAATTCAATACCCTCTTGAGTGGAAGACGATTGAATGAAATCTTAAAATTAGATAGAATGGGAATTAAAGATGTGTATGAGTTTATCAGAATGAGTGGAATAGAAGTGTGAAAGTGGTGTGAATGAGTCGATCTAAGAATGAGAATTTGTGTGAATGGACAAGTTTTATTTATGTTGAAAAGAAATTTTTTAACATTTTACTATTCTTCTTTGTTTTGGTATATCATTATTTGATTCATATTAATTTTAATTTTTACGTATTTTTTTTTTTTTTTTTTGGAGATTCACATTTTATGTATTTTTTCTATTTATTTATTTTATAAAATTTGTTATTAATTTGTAAATTGCAATTGATCGGCGATATGGCTCCGATGAAGGAGCTAAGCCATAAATAAAAAAAAAAAAAAAAAAAAAAAAATTATCATTTGAATTCGATCCGGTTTTGTCGTTAATCATTTATTTGGACGATTTATTGCAATTTTGGACTAATAAATTTCTGAAACTGAAATTTTATTTAAAATTATCATTTGAATTCGATCCGGTTTTGTCGTTAATCACTTATTTGGACGATTTATTGCAATTTTGGGCTAATAAATTTCTGAAACTTGAAAATTCAAAAATCGTAACTTAAGCTGAAAATTTTATTTTGACCATTTCGCTTATATTTATGTCCATTTTGAGAAATTTCGAATTAATTTATGGTATTTGTGTTTCAGATTCAAAATTTATTTAAAATTCTCATTTGAATTCGATCCGGTTTTGTCGTTAATCATTTATTTGGACGATTTATTGCAATTTTGGGCTATTAAATTTCTGAAACTTGAAAATTCAAAAATCGTAACTTGAGCTGAAAATTTTATTTTGACCATTTCGCTTATATTTATGTACATTTTGAGAAATTTCGAATTAATTTATGGTATTTGTATTTCAGATTCAAAATTTATTTAAAATTATCATTTGAATTCGATCCGGTTTTGTCGTTAATCACTTATTTGGACGATTTATTGCAATTTTGGGCTAATAAATTTCTGAAACTTGAAAATTCAAAAATCGTAACTTAAGCTGAAAATTTTATTTTGACCATTTCGCTTATATTTATGTACATTTTGAGAAATTTCGAATTAATTTATGGTATTTGTGTTTCAGATTTAAAATTTATTTAAAATTATCATTTGAATTCGATCCGGTTTTGTCGTTAATCATTTATTTGGACGATTTATTGCAATTTTGGGCTATTAAATTTCTGAAACTTGAAAATTCAAAAATCGTAACTTAAGCTGAAAATTTTATTTTGACCATTTCGCTTATATTTATGTACATTTTGAGAAATTTCGAATTAATTTATGGTATTTGTGTTTCAGATTCAAAATTTATTTAAAATTATCATTTGAATTCGATCCGGTTTTGTCGTTAATCACTTATTTGGACGATTTATTGCAATTTTGGGCTAATAAATTTCTGAAACTTGAAAATTCAAAAATCGTAACTTAAGCTGAAAATTTTATTTTGACCATTTCGCTTATATTTATGTACATTTTGAGAAATTTCCAATTAATTTATGGTATTTGTGTTTCAGATTCAAAATTTATTTTAAATTATCTATTTTAAATTATTTCGCTTACATTTATGTACATTTTGAGAAATTTCTAATTAATTTATGGTATTTGTGTTTCAGATTCAAAATTTGTTTAAAATTATCATTTGAATTCGATTCGGTTTTGTCGTTAATCACTTATTTGGACGATTTATTGCAATTTTGGGCTAATAAATTTCTGAAACTTGAAAATTCAAAAATCGTAACTTAAGCTGAAAATTTTATTTTGACCATTGCGCTTATATTTATGTACATTTTGAGAAATTTCGAATTAATTTATGGTATTTGTGTTTCAGATTCAAAATTTATTTAAAATTATCATTTGAATTCGATCCGGTTTTGTCGTTAATCACTTATTTGGACGATTTATTGCAATTTTGGGCTAATAAATTTCTGAAACTTGAAAATTCAAAAATCGTAACTTAAGCTGAAAATTTTATTTTGACCATTTCGCTTATATTTATGTACATTTTGAGAAATTTCGAATTAATTTATTGTATTTGTGTTTCAGATTCAAAATTTATTTAAAATTATCATTTGAATTCGATCCGGTTTTGTCGTTAATCACTTATTTGGACGATTTATTGCAATTTCGGGCTAATAAATTTCTGAAACTTGAAAATTCAAAAATCGTAACTTAAGCTGAAAATTTTATTTTGACCATTTCGCTTATATTTATGTACATTTTGAGAAATTTCGAATTAATTTATGGTATTTGTGTTTCAGATTCAAAATTTATTTAAAATTATCATTTGAATTCGATCCGGTTTTGTCGTTAATCACTTATTTGGACGATTTATTGCAATTTTGGGTAAATAAATTTCTGAAACTTGAAAATTCAAAAATCGTAACTTAAGCTGAAAATTTTATTTTGACCATTTCGCTTATATTTATGTACATTTTGAGAAATTTCGAATTAATTTATGGTATTTGTGTTTCAGATTCAAAATTTATTTAAAATTATCATTTGAATTCGATCCGGTTTTGTCGTTAATCACTTATTTGGACGATTTATTGCAATTTTGGGCTAATAAATTTCTGAAACTTGAAAATTCAAAAATCGTAACTTAAGCTGAAAATTTTATTTTGACCATTTCGCTTATATTTATGTACATTTTGAGAAATTTCGAATTAATTTATGGTATTTGTGTTTCAGATTCAAAATTTATTTTAAATTATCTATTTTAAATTATTTCGCTTACATTTATGTACATTTTGAGAAATTTCTAATTAATTTATGGTATTTGTGTTTCAGATTCAAAATTTGTTTAAAATTATCATTTGAATTCGATTCGGTTTTGTCGTTAATCACTTATTTGGACGATTTATTGCAATTTTGGGCTAATAAATTTCTGAAACTTGAAAATTCAAAAATCGTAACTTAAGCTGAAAATTTTATTTTGACCATTGCGCTTATATTTATGTACATTTTGAGAAATTTCGAATTAATTTATGGTATTTGTGTTTCAGATTCAAAATTTATTTAAAATTATCATTTGAATTCGATCCGGTTTTGTCGTTAATCACTTATTTGGACGATTTATTGCAATTTTGGGTAAATAAATTTCTGAAACTTGAAAATTCAAAAATCGTAACTTAAGCTGAAAATTTTATTTTGACCATTTCGCTTATATTTATGTACATTTTGAGAAATTTCGAATTAATTTATGGTATTTGTGTTTCAGATTCAAAATTTATTTAAAATTATCATTTGAATTCGATCCGGTTTTTTCGTTAATCATTTATTTGGACGATTTATTGCAATTTTGGGCTATTAAATTTCTGAAACTTGAAAATTCAAAAATCGTAACTTAAGCTGAAAATTTTATTTTGACCATTTCGCTTATATTTATGTACATTTTGAGAAATTTCGAATTAATTTATGGTATTTGTGTTTCAGATTCAAAATTTATTTAAAATTATCATTTGAATTCGATCCAGTTTTGTCGTTATCACTTATTTGGACGATTTATTGCAGTTTTGGGCTAATAAATTTCTGAAACTTGAAAATTCAAAAATCGTAACTTAAGCTGAAAATTTTATTTTGACCATTTCGCTTATATTTATGTACATTTTGAGAAATTTCGAATTAATTTATGGTATTTGTGTTTCAGATTCAAAATTTATTTAAAATTATCATTTGAATTCGATCCGGTTTTGTCGTTAATCACTTATTTGGACGATTTATTGATATTTTGGGCTAATAAATTTCTGAAACTTGAAAATTCAAAAATCGTAACTTAAGCTGAAAATTTTATTTTGACCATTTCGCTTATATTTATGTACATTTTGAGAAATTTCGAATTAATTTATGGTATTTGTGTTTCAGATTCAAAATTTATTTAAAATTATCATTTGAATTCGATCCGGTTTTGTCGTTAATCACTTATTTGGACGATTTATTGCAATTTTGGGCTAATAAATTTCTGAAACTTGAAAATTCAAAAATCGTAACTTAAGCTGAAAATTTTATTTTGACCATTTCGCTTATATTTATGTACATTTTGAGAAATTTCCAATTAATTTATGGTATTTGTGTTTCAGATTCAAAATTTATTTTAAATTATCTATTTTAAATTATTTCGCTTACATTTATGTACATTTTGAGAAATTTCTAATTAATTTATGGTATTTGTGTTTCAGATTCAAAATTTGTTTAAAATTATCATTTGAATTCGATTCGGTTTTGTCGTTAATCACTTATTTGGACGATTTATTGCAATTTTGGGCTAATAAATTTCTGAAACTTGAAAATTCAAAAATCGTAACTTAAGCTGAAAATTTTATTTTGACCATTGCGCTTATATTTATGTACATTTTGAGAAATTTCGAATTAATTTATGGTATTTGTGTTTCAGATTCAAAATTTATTTAAAATTATCATTTGAATTCGATCCGGTTTTGTCGTTAATCACTTATTTGGACGATTTATTGCAATTTTGGGTAAATAAATTTCTGAAACTTGAAAATTCAAAAATCGTAACTTAAGCTGAAAATTTTATTTTGACCATTTCGCTTATATTTATGTACATTTTGAGAAATTTCGAATTAATTTATGGTATTTGTGTTTCAGATTCAAAATTTATTTAAAATTATCATTTGAATTCGATCCGGTTTTTTCGTTAATCATTTATTTGGACGATTTATTGCAATTTTGGGCTATTAAATTTCTGAAACTTGAAAATTCAAAAATCGTAACTTAAGCTGAAAATTTTATTTTGACCATTTCGCTTATATTTATGTACATTTTGAGAAATTTCGAATTAATTTATGGTATTTGTGTTTCAGATTCAAAATTTATTTAAAATTATCATTTGAATTCGATCCAGTTTTGTCGTTATCACTTATTTGGACGATTTATTGCAGTTTTGGGCTAATAAATTTCTGAAACTTGAAAATTCAAAAATCGTAACTTAAGCTGAAAATTTTATTTTGACCATTTCGCTTATATTTATGTACATTTTGAGAAATTTCGAATTAATTTATGGTATTTGTGTTTCAGATTCAAAATTTATTTAAAATTATCATTTGAATTCGATCCGGTTTTTTCGTTAATCATTTATTTGGACGATTTATTGCAATTTTGGGCTATTAAATTTCTGAAACTTGAAAATTCAAAAATCGTAACTTAAGCTGAAAATTTTATTTTGACCATTTCGCTTATATTTATGTACATTTTGAGAAATTTCGAATTAATTTATGGTATTTGTGTTTCAGATTCAAAATTTATTTAAAATTATCATTTGAATTCGATCCAGTTTTGTCGTTATCACTTATTTGGACGATTTATTGCAATTTTGGGCTATTAAATTTCTGAAACTTGAAAATTCAAAAATCGTAACTTAAGCTGAAAATTTTATTTTGACCATTTCGCTTATATTTATGTACATTTTGAGAAATTTCGAATTAATTTATGGTATTTGTGTTTCAGATTTAAAATTTATTTAAAATTATCATTTGAATTCGATCCGGTTTTGTCGTTAATCATTTATTTGGACGATTTATTGCAATTTTGGGCTATTAAATTTCTGAAACTTGAAAATTCAAAAATCGTAACTTAAGCTGAAAATTTTATTTTGACCATTTCGCTTATATTTATGTACATTTTGAGAAATTTCGAATTAATTTATGGTATTTGTGTTTCAGATTCAAAATTTATTTAAAATTATCATTTGAATTCGATCCGGTTTTGTCGTTAATCACTTATTTGGACGATTTATTGCAATTTTGGGCTAATAAATTTCTGAAACTTGAAAATTCAAAAATCGTAACTTAAGCTGAAAATTTTATTTTGACCATTTCGCTTATATTTATGTACATTTTGAGAAATTTCCAATTAATTTATGGTATTTGTGTTTCAGATTCAAAATTTATTTTAAATTATCTATTTTAAATTATTTCGCTTACATTTATGTACATTTTGAGAAATTTCTAATTAATTTATGGTATATGTGTTTCAGATTCAAAATTTGTTTAAAATTATCATTTGAATTCGATTCGGTTTTGTCGTTAATCACTTATTTGGACGATTTATTGCAATTTTGGGCTAATAAATTCCTGAAACTTGAAAATTCAAAAATCGTAACTTAAGCTGAAAATTTTATTTTGACCATTTCGCTTATATTTATTTACATTTTGAGAAATTTCGAATTAATTTATGGTATTTGTGTTTCAGAATCAAAATTTGTTTAAAATTATCATTTGAATTCGATCCGGTTTTGTCGTTAATCACTTATCTGGACGATTTATTGCAATTTTGGGCTAATAAATTTCTGAAACTTGAAAATTCAAAAATCGTAACTTAAGCTGAAAATTTTATTTTGACCATTTCGCTTATATTTATGTACATTTTGAGAAATTTCGAATTAATTTATGGTATTTGTGTTTCAGATTCAAAATTTATTTAAAATTATCATTTGAATTCGATCCGGTTTTGTCGCTAATCATTTATTTGGACGATTTATTGCAATTTTGGGCTATTAAATTTCTGAAACTTGAAAATTCAAAAATCGTAACTTAAGCTGAAAATTTTATTTTGACCATTTCGCTTATATTTATGTACATTTTGAGAAATTTCGAATTAATTTATGGTATTTGTGTTTCAGATTTAAAATTTATTTAAAATTATCATTTGAATTCGATCCGGTTTTGTCGTTAATCATTTATTTGGACGATTTATTGCAATTTTGGGCTATTAAATTTCTGAAACTTGAAAATTCAAAAATCGTAACTTAAGCTGAAAATTTTATTTTGACCATTTCGCTTATATTTATGTACATTTTGAGAAATTTCCAATTAATTTATGGTATTTGTGTTTCAGATTCAAAATTTATTTTAAATTATTTATTTTAAATTATTTCGCTTATATTTATGTACATTTTGAGAAATTTCGAATTAATTTATGGTATTTGTGTTTCAGATTCAAAATTTGTTTAAAATTATCATTTGAATTCGATCCGGTTTTGTCGTTAATCACTTATTTGGACGATTTATTGCAATTTTGGGCTAATAAATTTCTGAAACTTGAAAATCAAAAATCGTAACTTAAGCTGAAAATTTTATTTTGACCATTTCGCTTATATTTATGTACATTTTGAGAAATTTCGAATTAATTTATGGTATTTGTGTTTCAGATTCAAAATTTATTTAAAATTATCATTTGAATTCGATCCGGTTTTGTCGCTAATCACTTATTTGGACGATTTATTGCAATTTTGGGCTAATAAATTTCTGAAACTTGAAAATTCAAAAATCGTAACTTAAGCTGAAAATTTTATTTTGACCATTTCGCTTATATTTATGTACATTTTGAGAAATTTCGAATTAATTTATGGTATTTGTGTTTTAGATTCAAAATTTATTTAAAATTATCATTTGAATTTGGAAGATTTATTGCAATTTCAAAAATCGTTACTTAAGCTGAAAATTTTATTTTGACCATTTCGCTTATATTTATGTACATTTTGAGAAATTTCGAATTAATTTATGGTATTTGTGTTTCAGATTCAAAATTTATTTAAAATTATCATTTGAATTCGATCCGGTTTTGTCGTTAATCATTTATTTGGACGATTTATTGCAATTTTGGACTAATAAATTTCTGAAACTGGAAAATTCAAAAATCGTAACTTAAGCTGAAAATTTTATTTTGACCATTTCGCTTATATTTATGTACATTTTGAGAAATTTCGAATTAATTTATGGTATTTGTGTTTCAGATTCAAATTTTATTTAAAATTATCATTTGAATTCGATCCGGTTTTGTCGTTAATCACTTATTTGGACGATTTATTGCAATTTTGGGCTAATAAATTTCTGAAACTTGAAAATTCAAAAATCGTAACTTAAGCTGAAAATTTTATTTTGACCATTTCGCTTATATTTATGTCCATTTTGAGAAATTTCGAATTAATTTATGGTATTTGTGTTTCAGATTCAAAATTTATTTAAAATTCTCATTTGAATTCGATCCGGTTTTGTCGTTAATCATTTATTTGGACGATTTATTGCAATTTTGGGCTATTAAATTTCTGAAACTTGAAAATTCAAAAATCGTAACCTGAGCTGAAAATTTTATTTTGACCATTTCGCTTATATTTATGTACATTTTGAGAAATTTCCAATTAATTTATGGTATTTGTGTTTCAGATTCAAAATTTATTTAAAATTATCATTTGAATTCGATCCGGTTTTGTCGTTAATCACTTATTTGGACGATTTATTGCAATTTTGGGCTAATAAATTTCTGAAACTTGAAAATTCAAAAATCGTAACTTAAGCTGAAAATTTTATTTTGACCATTTCGCTTATATTTATGTACATTTTGAGACATTTCGAATTAATTTATGGTATTTGTGTTTCAGATTTAAAATTTATTTAAAATTATCATTTGAATTCGATCCGGTTTTGTCGTTAATCATTTATTTGGACGATTTATTGCAATTTTGGGCTATTAAATTTCTGAAACTTGAAAATTCAAAAATCGTAACTTAAGCTGAAAATTTTATTTTGACCATTTCGCTTATATTTATGTACATTTTGAGAAATTTCGAATTAATTTATGGTATTTGTGTTTCAGATTCAAAATTTATTTAAAATTATCATTTGAATTCGATCCGGTTTTGTCGTTAATCACTTATTTGGACGATTTATTGCAATTTTGGGCTAATAAATTTCTGAAACTTGAAAATTCAAAAATCGTAACTTAAGCTGAAAATTTTATTTTGACCATTTCGCTTATATTTATGTACATTTTGAGAAATTTCCAATTAATTTATGGTATTTGTGTTTCAGATTCAAAATTTATTTTAAATTATCTATTTTAAATTATTTCGCTTACATTTATGTACATTTTGAGAAATTTCTAATTAATTTATGGTATTTGTGTTTCAGATTCAAAATTTGTTTAAAATTATCATTTGAATTCGATTCGGTTTTGTCGTTAATCACTTATTTGGACGATTTATTGCAATTTTGGGCTAATAAATTTCTGAAACTTGAAAATTCAAAAATCGTAACTTAAGCTGAAAATTTTATTTTGACCATTGCGCTTATATTTATGTACATTTTGAGAAATTTCGAATTAATTTATGGTATTTGTGTTTCAGATTCAAAATTTATTTAAAATTATCATTTGAATTCGATCCGGTTTTGTCGTTAATCACTTATTTGGACGATTTATTGCAATTTTGGGTAAATAAATTTCTGAAACTTGAAAATTCAAAAATCGTAACTTAAGCTGAAAATTTTATTTTGACCATTTCGCTTATATTTATGTACATTTTGAGAAATTTCGAATTAATTTATTGTATTTGTGTTTCAGATTCAAAATTTATTTAAAATTATCATTTGAATTCGATCCGGTTTTGTCGTTAATCACTTATTTGGACGATTTATTGCAATTTCGGGCTAATAAATTTCTGAAACTTGAAAATTCAAAAATCGTAACTTAAGCTGAAAATTTTATTTTGACCATTTCGCTTATATTTATGTACATTTTGAGAAATTTCGAATTAATTTATGGTATTTGTGTTTCAGATTCAAAATTTATTTAAAATTATCATTTGAATTCGATCCGGTTTTGTCGTTAATCACTTATTTGGACGATTTATTGCAATTTTGGGTAAATAAATTTCTGAAACTTGAAAATTCAAAAATCGTAACTTAAGCTGAAAATTTTATTTTGACCATTTCGCTTATATTTATGTACATTTTGAGAAATTTCGAATTAATTTATGGTATTTGTGTTTCAGATTTAAAATTTATTTAAAATTATCATTTGAATTCGATCCGGTTTTGTCGTTAATCATTTATTTGGACGATTTATTGCAATTTTGGGCTATTAAATTTCTGAAACTTGAAAATTCAAAAATCGTAACTTAAGCTGAAAATTTTATTTTGACCATTTCGCTTATATTTATGTACATTTTGAGAAATTTCGAATTAATTTATGGTATTTGTGTTTCAGATTCAAAATTTATTTAAAATTATCATTTGAATTCGATCCGGTTTTGTCGTTAATCACTTATTTGGACGATTTATTGCAATTTTGGGCTAATAAATTTCTGAAACTTGAAAATTCAAAAATCGTAACTTAAGCTGAAAATTTTATTTTGACCATTTCGCTTATATTTATGTACATTTTGAGAAATTTCCAATTAATTTATGGTATTTGTGTTTCAGATTCAAAATTTATTTTAAATTATCTATTTTAAATTATTTCGGTTACATTTATGTACATTTTGAGAAATTTCTAATTAATTTATGGTATTTGTGTTTCAGATTCAAAATTTGTTTAAAATTATCATTTGAATTCGATTCGGTTTTGTCGTTAATCACTTATTTGGACGATTTATTGCAATTTTGGGCTAATAAATTTCTGAAACTTGAAAATTCAAAAATCGTAACTTAAGCTGAAAATTTTATTTTGACCATTGCGCTTATATTTATGTACATTTTGAGAAATTTCGAATTAATTTATGGTATTTGTGTTTCAGATTCAAAATTTATTTAAAATTATCATTTGAATTCGATCCGGTTTTGTCGTTAATCACTTATTTGGACGATTTATTGCAATTTTGGGTAAATAAATTTCTGAAACTTGAAAATTCAAAAATCGTAACTTAAGCTGAAAATTTTATTTTGACCATTTCGCTTATATTTATGTACATTTTGAGAAATTTCGAATTAATTTATGGTATTTGTGTTTCAGATTCAAATTTTATTTAAAATTATCATTTGAATTCGATCCGGTTTTGTCGTTAATCACTTATTTGGACGATTTATTGCAATTTTGGGCTAATAAATTTCTGAAACTTGAAAATTCAAAAATCGTAACTTAAGCTGAAAATTTTATTTTGACCATTTCGCTTATATTTATGTCCATTTTGAGAAATTTCGAATTAATTTATGGTATTTGTGTTTCAGATTCAAAATTTATTTAAAATTCTCATTTGAATTCGATCCGGTTTTGTCGTTAATCATTTATTTGGACGATTTATTGCAATTTTGGGCTATTAAATTTCTGAAACTTGAAAATTCAAAAATCGTAACTTGAGCTGAAAATTTTATTTTGACCATTTCGCTTATATTTATGTACATTTTGAGAAATTTCGAATTAATTTATGGTATTTGTATTTCAGATTCAAAATTTATTTAAAATTATCATTTGAATTCGATCCGGTTTTGTCGTTAATCACTTATTTGGACGATTTATTGCAATTTTGGGCTAATAAATTTCTGAAACTTGAAAATTCAAAAATCGTAACTTAAGCTGAAAATTTTATTTTGACCATTTCGCTTATATTTGTACATTTTGAGAAATTTCGAGTTAATTTATGGTATTTGTGTTTCAGATTCAAAATTTATTTAAAATTATCATTTGAATTCGATCCGGTTTTGTCGTTAATCACTTATTTGGACGATTTATTGCAATGTTGGGCTAATAAATTCCTGAAACTTGAAAATGCAAAAATCGTAACTTAAGCTGAAAATTTTATTTTGACCATTTCGCTTATATTTATGTACATTTTGAGAAATTTCGAATTAATTTATGGTATTTGTGTTTCAGATTCAAAATTTATTTAAAATTATCATTTGAATTCGATCCGGTTTTGTCGTTAATCACTTATTTGGACGAGTTTTTGCAATTTTGGGCTAATAAATTTCTGAAACTTGAAAATTCAAAAATCGTAACTTAAGCTGAAAATTTTATTTTGACCATTTCGCTTATATTTATGTACATTTTGAGAAATTTCGGATTAATTTATGGTATTTGTGTTTCAGATTCAAAATTTATTTAAAATTATCATTTGAATTCGATCCGGTTTTGTCGTTAATCACTTATCTGGACGATTTATTGATATTTTGGGCTAATAAATTTCTGAAACTTGAAAATTCAAAAATCGTAACTTAAGCTGAAAATTTTATTTTGACCATTTCGCTTATATTTATGTACATTTTGAGAAATTTCTGAAACTTGAAAATTCAAAAATCGTAACTTAAGCTGAAAATTTTATTTTGACCATTTCGCTTATATTTATGTACATTTTGAGAAATTTCGAATTAATTTATGGTATTTGTGTTTCAGATTCAAAATTTATTTAAAATTATCATTTGAATTCGATCCGGTTTTGTCGTTAATCATTTATTTGGACGATTTATTGCAATTTTGGACTAATAAATTTCTGAAACTTGAAAATACAAAAATCGTAACTTAAGCTGAAAATTTTATTTTGACCATTTCGCTTATATTTATGTACATTTTGAGAAATTTCGAATTAATTTATGGTATTTGTGTTTCAGATTCAAAATTTATTTAAAATTATCATTTGAATTCGATCCGGTTTTGTCGTTAATCATTTATTTGGACGATTTATTGCAATTTTGGGCTATTAAATTTCTGAAACTTGAAAATTCAAAAATCGTAACTTAAGCTGAAAATTTTATTTTGACCATTTCGCTTATATTTATGTACATTTTGAGAAATTTCGAATTAATTTATGGTATTTGTGTTTCAGATTCAAAATTTATTTAAAATTATCATTTGAATTCGATCCGGTTTTGTCGTTAATCATTTATTTGGACGATTTATTGCAATTTTGGGCTATTAAATTTCTGAAACTTGAAAATTCAAAAATCGTAACTTAAGCTGAAAATTTTATTTTGACCATTTCGCTTATATTTATGTACATTTTGAGAAATTTCGAATTAATTTATGGTATTTGTGTTTCAGATTCAAAATTTATTTAAAATTATCATTTGAATTCGATCCGGTTTTGTCGTTAATCACTTATTTGGACGATTTATTGCAATTTTGGGCTAATAAATTTCTGAAACTTGAAAATTCAAAAATCGTAACTTAAGCTGAAAATTTTATTTTGACCATTTCGCTTATATTTATGTACATTTTGAGAAATTTCCAATTAATTTATGGTATTTGTGTTTCAGATTCAAAATTTATTTTAAATTATCTATTTTAAATTATTTCGCTTACATTTATGTACATTTTGAGAAATTTCTAATTAATTTATGGTATATGTGTTTCAGATTCAAAATTTGTTTAAAATTATCATTTGAATTCGATTCGGTTTTGTCGTTAATCACTTATTTGGACGATTTATTGCAATTTTGGGCTAATAAATTCCTGAAACTTGAAAATTCAAAAATCGTAACTTAAGCTGAAAATTTTATTTTGACCATTTCGCTTATATTTATTTACATTTTGAGAAATTTCGAATTAATTTATGGTATTTGTGTTTCAGAATCAAAATTTGTTTAAAATTATCATTTGAATTCGATCCGGTTTTGTCGTTAATCACTTATCTGGACGATTTATTGCAATTTTGGGCTAATAAATTTCTGAAACTTGAAAATTCAAAAATCGTAACTTAAGCTGAAAATTTTATTTTGACCATTTCGCTTATATTTATGTACATTTTGAGAAATTTCGAATTAATTTATGGTATTTGTGTTTCAGATTCAAAATTTATTTAAAATTATCATTTGAATTCGATCCGGTTTTGTCGCTAATCACTTATTTGGACGATTTATTGCAATTTTGGGCTATTAAATTTCTGAAACTTGAAAATTCAAAAATCGTAACTTAAGCTGAAAATTTTATTTTGACCATTTCGCTTATATTTATGTACATTTTGAGAAATTTCGAATTAATTTATGGTATTTGTGTTTCAGATTCAAAATTTATTTAAAATTCTCATTTGAATTCGATCCGGTTTTGTCGTTAATCACTTATTTGGACGATTTATTGCAATTTTGGGCTAATAAATTTCTGAAACTTGAAAATTCAAAAATCGTAACTTAAGCTGAAAATTTTATTTTGACCATTTCGCTTATATTTATGTACATTTTGAGAAATTTCCAATTAATTTATGGTATTTGTGTTTCAGATTCAAAATTTATTTTAAATTATTTATTTTAAATTATTTCGCTTATATTTATGTACATTTTGAGAAATTTCGAATTAATTTATGGTATTTGTGTTTCAGATTCAAAATTTGTTTAAAATTATCATTTGAATTCGATCCGGTTTTGTCGTTAATCACTTATTTGGACGATTTATTGCAATTTTGGGCTAATAAATTTCTGAAACTTGAAAATCAAAAATCGTAACTTAAGCTGAAAATTTTATTTTGACCATTTCGCTTATATTTATGTACATTTTGAGAAATTTCGAATTAATTTATGGTATTTGTGTTTCAGATTCAAAATTTATTTAAAATTATCATTTGAATTCGATCCGGTTTTGTCGCTAATCACTTATTTGGACGATTTATTGCAATTTTGGGCTAATAAATTTCTGAAACTTGAAAATTCAAAAATCGTAACTTAAGCTGAAAATTTTATTTTGACCATTTCGCTTATATTTATGTACATTTTGAGAAATTTCGAATTAATTTATGGTATTTGTGTTTTAGATTCAAAATTTATTTAAAATTATCATTTGAATTTGGAAGATTTATTGCAATTTCAAAAATCGTAACTTAAGCTGAAAATTTTATTTTGACCATTTCGCTTATATTTATGTACATTTTGAGAAATTTCGAATTAATTTATGGTATTTGTGTTTCAGATTCAAAATTTATTTAAAATTATCATTTGAATTCGATCCGGTTTTGTCGTTAATCATTTATTTGGACGATTTATTGCAATTTTGGACTAATAAATTTCTGAAACTGGAAAATTCAAAAATCGTAACTTAAGCTGAAAATTTTATTTTGACCATTTCGCTTATATTTATGTACATTTTGAGAAATTTCGAATTAATTTATGGTATTTGTGTTTCAGATTCAAATTTTATTTAAAATTATCATTTGAATTCGATCCGGTTTTGTCGTTAATCACTTATTTGGACGATTTATTGCAATTTTGGGCTAATAAATTTCTGAAACTTGAAAATTCAAAAATCGTAACTTAAGCTGAAAATTTTATTTTGACCATTTCGCTTATATTTATGTCCATTTTGAGAAATTTCGAATTAATTTATGGTATTTGTGTTTCAGATTCAAAATTTATTTAAAATTCTCATTTGAATTCGATCCGGTTTTGTCGTTAATCATTTATTTGGACGATTTATTGCAATTTTGGGCTATTAAATTTCTGAAACTTGAAAATTCAAAAATCGTAACTTGAGCTGAAAATTTTATTTTGACCATTTCGCTTATATTTATGTACATTTTGAGAAATTTCCAATTAATTTATGGTATTTGTGTTTCAGATTTAAAATTTATTTAAAATTATCATTTGAATTCGATCCGGTTTTGTCGTTAATCATTTATTTGGACGATTTATTGCAATTTTGGGCTATTAAATTTCTGAAACTTGAAAATTCAAAAATCGTAACTTAAGCTGAAAATTTTATTTTGACCATTTCGCTTATATTTATGTACATTTTGAGAAATTTCGAATTAATTTATGGTATTTGTGTTTCAGATTCAAAATTTATTTAAAATTATCATTTGAATTCGATCCGGTTTTGTCGTTAATCACTTATTTGGACGATTTATTGCAATTTTGGGCTAATAAATTTCTGAAACTTGAAAATTCAAAAATCGTAACTTAAGCTGAAAATTTTATTTTGACCATTTCGCTTATATTTATGTACATTTTGAGAAATTTCCAATTAATTTATGGTATTTGTGTTTCAGATTCAAAATTTATTTTAAATTATTTATTTTAAATTATTTCGCTTATATTTATGTACATTTTGAGAAATTTCGAATTAATTTATGGTATTTGTGTTTCAGATTCAAAATTTGTTTAAAATTATCATTTGAATTCGATCCGGTTTTGTCGTTAATCACTTATTTGGACGATTTATTGCAATTTTGGGCTAATAAATTTCTGAAACTTGAAAATCAAAAATCGTAACTTAAGCTGAAAATTTTATTTTGACCATTTCGCTTATATTTATGTACATTTTGAGAAATTTCGAATTAATTTATGGTATTTGTGTTTCAGATTCAAAATTTATTTAAAATTATCATTTGAATTCGATCCGGTTTTGTCGCTAATCACTTATTTGGACGATTTATTGCAATTTTGGGCTAATAAATTTCTGAAACTTGAAAATTCAAAAATCGTAACTTAAGCTGAAAATTTTATTTTGACCATTTCGCTTATATTTATGTACATTTTGAGAAATTTCGAATTAATTTATGGTATTTGTGTTTTAGATTCAAAATTTATTTAAAATTATCATTTGAATTTGGAAGATTTATTGCAATTTCAAAAATCGTAACTTAAGCTGAAAATTTTATTTTGACCATTTCGCTTATATTTATGTACATTTTGAGAAATTTCGAATTAATTTATGGTATTTGTGTTTCAGATTCAAAATTTATTTAAAATTATCATTTGAATTCGATCCGGTTTTGTCGTTAATCATTTATTTGGACGATTTATTGCAATTTTGGACTAATAAATTTCTGAAACTGGAAAATTCAAAAATCGTAACTTAAGCTGAAAATTTTATTTTGACCATTTCGCTTATATTTATGTACATTTTGAGAAATTTCGAATTAATTTATGGTATTTGTGTTTCAGATTCAAATTTTATTTAAAATTATCATTTGAATTCGATCCGGTTTTGTCGTTAATCACTTATTTGGACGATTTATTGCAATTTTGGGCTAATAAATTTCTGAAACTTGAAAATTCAAAAATCGTAACCTAAGCTGAAAATTTTATTTTGACCATTTCGCTTATATTTATGTACATTTTGAGAAATTTCGAATTAATTTATGGTATTTGTGTTTCAGATTCAAATTTTATTTAAAATTATCATTTGAATTCGATCCGGTTTTGTCGTTAATCACTTATTTGGACGATTTATTGCAATTTTGGGCTAATAAATTTCTGAAACTTGAAAATTCAAAAATCGTAACTTAAGCTGAAAATTTTATTTTGACCATTTCGCTTATATTTATGTACATTTTGAGAAATTTCCAATTAATTTATGGTATTTGTGTTTCAGATTCAAAATTTATTTTAAATTATCTATTTTAAATTATTTCGCTTACATTTATGTACATTTTGAGAAATTTCTAATTAATTTATGGTATTTGTGTTTCAGATTCAAAATTTGTTTAAAATTATCATTTGAATTCGATTCGGTTTTGTCGTTAATCACTTATTTGGACGATTTATTGCAATTTTGGGCTAATAAATTTCTGAAACTTGAAAATTCAAAAATCGTAACTTAAGCTGAAAATTTTATTTTGACCATTGCGCTTATATTTATGTACATTTTGAGAAATTTCGAATTAATTTATGGTATTTGTGTTTCAGATTCAAAATTTATTTAAAATTATCATTTGAATTCGATCCGGTTTTGTCGTTAATCACTTATTTGGACGATTTATTGCAATTTTGGGTAAATAAATTTCTGAAACTTGAAAATTCAAAAATCGTAACTTAAGCTGAAAATTTTATTTTGACCATTTCGCTTATATTTATGTACATTTTGAGAAATTTCGAATTAATTTATTGTATTTGTGTTTCAGATTCAAAATTTATTTAAAATTATCATTTGAATTCGATCCGGTTTTGTCGTTAATCACTTATTTGGACGATTTATTGCAATTTCGGGCTAATAAATTTCTGAAACTTGAAAATTCAAAAATCGTAACTTAAGCTGAAAATTTTATTTTGACCATTTCGCTTATATTTATGTACATTTTGAGAAATTTCGAATTAATTTATGGTATTTGTGTTTCAGATTTAAAATTTATTTAAAATTATCATTTGAATTCGATCCGGTTTTGTCGTTAATCATTTATTTGGACGATTTATTGCAATTTTGGGCTATTAAATTTCTGAAACTTGAAAATTCAAAAATCGTAACTTAAGCTGAAAATTTTATTTTGACCATTTCGCTTATATTTATGTACATTTTGAGAAATTTCGAATTAATTTATGGTATTTGTGTTTCAGATTCAAAATTTATTTAAAATTATCATTTGAATTCGATCCGGTTTTGTCGTTAATCACTTATTTGGACGATTTATTGCAATTTTGGGCTAATAAATTTCTGAAACTTGAAAATTCAAAAATCGTAACTTAAGCTGAAAATTTTATTTTGACCATTTCGCTTATATTTATGTACATTTTGAGAAATTTCCAATTAATTTATGGTATTTGTGTTTCAGATTCAAAATTTATTTTAAATTATCTATTTTAAATTATTTCGCTTACATTTATGTACATTTTGAGAAATTTCTAATTAATTTATGGTATTTGTGTTTCAGATTCAAAATTTGTTTAAAATTATCATTTGAATTCGATTCGGTTTTGTCGTTAATCACTTATTTGGACGATTTATTGCAATTTTGGGCTAATAAATTTCTGAAACTTGAAAATTCAAAAATCGTAACTTAAGCTGAAAATTTTATTTTGACCATTGCGCTTATATTTATGTACATTTTGAGAAATTTCGAATTAATTTATGGTATTTGTGTTTCAGATTCAAAATTTATTTAAAATTATCATTTGAATTCGATCCGGTTTTGTCGTTAATCACTTATTTGGACGATTTATTGCAATTTTGGGTAAATAAATTTCTGAAACTTGAAAATTCAAAAATCGTAACTTAAGCTGAAAATTTTATTTTGACCATTTCGCTTATATTTATGTACATTTTGAGAAATTTCGAATTAATTTATGGTATTTGTGTTTCAGATTCAAATTTTATTTAAAATTATCATTTGAATTCGATCCGGTTTTGTCGTTAATCACTTATTTGGACGATTTATTGCAATTTTGGGCTAATAAATTTCTGAAACTTGAAAATTCAAAAATCGTAACTTAAGCTGAAAATTTTATTTTGACCATTTCGCTTATATTTATGTCCATTTTGAGAAATTTCGAATTAATTTATGGTATTTGTGTTTCAGATTCAAAATTTATTTAAAATTCTCATTTGAATTCGATCCGGTTTTGTCGTTAATCATTTATTTGGACGATTTATTGCAATTTTGGGCTATTAAATTTCTGAAACTTGAAAATTCAAAAATCGTAACTTGAGCTGAAAATTTTATTTTGACCATTTCGCTTATATTTATGTACATTTTGAGAAATTTCGAATTAATTTATGGTATTTGTATTTCAGATTCAAAATTTATTTAAAATTATCATTTGAATTCGATCCGGTTTTGTCGTTAATCACTTATTTGGACGATTTATTGCAATTTTGGGCTAATAAATTTCTGAAACTTGAAAATTCAAAAATCGTAACTTAAGCTGAAAATTTTATTTTGACCATTTCGCTTATATTTGTACATTTTGAGAAATTTCGAGTTAATTTATGGTATTTGTGTTTCAGATTCAAAATTTATTTAAAATTATCATTTGAATTCGATCCGGTTTTGTCGTTAATCACTTATTTGGACGATTTATTGCAATGTTGGGCTAATAAATTCCTGAAACTTGAAAATGCAAAAATCGTAACTTAAGCTGAAAATTTTATTTTGACCATTTCGCTTATATTTATGTACATTTTGAGAAATTTCGAATTAATTTATGGTATTTGTGTTTCAGATTCAAAATTTATTTAAAATTATCATTTGAATTCGATCCGGTTTTGTCGTTAATCACTTATTTGGACGAGTTTTTGCAATTTTGGGCTAATAAATTTCTGAAACTTGAAAATTCAAAAATCGTAACTTAAGCTGAAAATTTTATTTTGACCATTTCGCTTATATTTATGTACATTTTGAGAAATTTCGGATTAATTTATGGTATTTGTGTTTCAGATTCAAAATTTATTTAAAATTATCATTTGAATTCGATCCGGTTTTGTCGTTAATCACTTATCTGGACGATTTATTGATATTTTGGGCTAATAAATTTCTGAAACTTGAAAATTCAAAAATCGTAACTTAAGCTGAAAATTTTATTTTGACCATTTCGCTTATATTTATGTACATTTTGAGAAATTTCTGAAACTTGAAAATTCAAAAATCGTAACTTAAGCTGAAAATTTTATTTTGACCAGAATCAAAATTTGTTTAAAATTATCATTTGAATTCGATCCGGTTTTGTCGTTAATCACTTATCTGGACGATTTATTGCAATTTTGGGCTAATAAATTTCTGAAACTTGAAAATTCAAAAATCGTAACTTAAGCTGAAAATTTTATTTTGACCATTTCGCTTATATTTATGTACATTTTGAGAAATTTCGAATTAATTTATGGTATTTGTGTTTCAGATTCAAAATTTATTTAAAATTATCATTTGAATTCGATCCGGTTTTGTCGCTAATCACTTATTTGGACGATTTATTGCAATTTTGGGCTATTAAATTTCTGAAACTTGAAAATTCAAAAATCGTAACTTAAGCTGAAAATTTTATTTTGACCATTTCGCTTATATTTATGTACATTTTGAGAAATTTCGAATTAATTTATGGTATTTGTGTTTCAGATTCAAAATTTATTTAAAATTCTCATTTGAATTCGATCCGGTTTTGTCGTTAATCACTTATTTGGACGATTTATTGCAATTTTGGGCTAATAAATTTCTGAAACTTGAAAATTCAAAAATCGTAACTTAAGCTGAAAATTTTATTTTGACCATTTCGCTTATATTTATGTACATTTTGAGAAATTTCCAATTAATTTATGGTATTTGTGTTTCAGATTCAAAATTTATTTTAAATTATTTATTTTAAATTATTTCGCTTATATTTATGTACATTTTGAGAAATTTCGAATTAATTTATGGTATTTGTGTTTCAGATTCAAAATTTGTTTAAAATTATCATTTGAATTCGATCCGGTTTTGTCGTTAATCACTTATTTGGACGATTTATTGCAATTTTGGGCTAATAAATTTCTGAAACTTGAAAATCAAAAATCGTAACTTAAGCTGAAAATTTTATTTTGACCATTTCGCTTATATTTATGTACATTTTGAGAAATTTCGAATTAATTTATGGTATTTGTGTTTCAGATTCAAAATTTATTTAAAATTATCATTTGAATTCGATCCGGTTTTGTCGCTAATCACTTATTTGGACGATTTATTGCAATTTTGGGCTAATAAATTTCTGAAACTTGAAAATTCAAAAATCGTAACTTAAGCTGAAAATTTTATTTTGACCATTTCGCTTATATTTATGTACATTTTGAGAAATTTCGAATTAATTTATGGTATTTGTGTTTTAGATTCAAAATTTATTTAAAATTATCATTTGAATTTGGAAGATTTATTGCAATTTCAAAAATCGTAACTTAAGCTGAAAATTTTATTTTGACCATTTCGCTTATATTTATGTACATTTTGAGAAATTTCGAATTAATTTATGGTATTTGTGTTTCAGATTCAAAATTTATTTAAAATTATCATTTGAATTCGATCCGGTTTTGTCGTTAATCATTTATTTGGACGATTTATTGCAATTTTGGACTAATAAATTTCTGAAACTGGAAAATTCAAAAATCGTAACTTAAGCTGAAAATTTTATTTTGACCATTTCGCTTATATTTATGTACATTTTGAGAAATTTCGAATTAATTTATGGTATTTGTGTTTCAGATTCAAATTTTATTTAAAATTATCATTTGAATTCGATCCGGTTTTGTCGTTAATCACTTATTTGGACGATTTATTGCAATTTTGGGCTAATAAATTTCTGAAACTTGAAAATTCAAAAATCGTAACTTAAGCTGAAAATTTTATTTTGACCATTTCGCTTATATTTATGTCCATTTTGAGAAATTTCGAATTAATTTATGGTATTTGTGTTTCAGATTCAAAATTTATTTAAAATTCTCATTTGAATTCGATCCGGTTTTGTCGTTAATCATTTATTTGGACGATTTATTGCAATTTTGGGCTATTAAATTTCTGAAACTTGAAAATTCAAAAATCGTAACTTGAGCTGAAAATTTTATTTTGACCATTTCGCTTATATTTATGTACATTTTGAGAAATTTCCAATTAATTTATGGTATTTGTGTTTCAGATTTAAAATTTATTTAAAATTATCATTTGAATTCGATCCGGTTTTGTCGTTAATCATTTATTTGGACGATTTATTGCAATTTTGGGCTATTAAATTTCTGAAACTTGAAAATTCAAAAATCGTAACTTAAGCTGAAAATTTTATTTTGACCATTTCGCTTATATTTATGTACATTTTGAGAAATTTCGAATTAATTTATGGTATTTGTGTTTCAGATTCAAAATTTATTTAAAATTATCATTTGAATTCGATCCGGTTTTGTCGTTAATCACTTATTTGGACGATTTATTGCAATTTTGGGCTAATAAATTTCTGAAACTTGAAAATTCAAAAATCGTAACTTAAGCTGAAAATTTTATTTTGACCATTTCGCTTATATTTATGTACATTTTGAGAAATTTCCAATTAATTTATGGTATTTGTGTTTCAGATTCAAAATTTATTTTAAATTATTTATTTTAAATTATTTCGCTTATATTTATGTACATTTTGAGAAATTTCGAATTAATTTATGGTATTTGTGTTTCAGATTCAAAATTTGTTTAAAATTATCATTTGAATTCGATCCGGTTTTGTCGTTAATCACTTATTTGGACGATTTATTGCAATTTTGGGCTAATAAATTTCTGAAACTTGAAAATCAAAAATCGTAACTTAAGCTGAAAATTTTATTTTGACCATTTCGCTTATATTTATGTACATTTTGAGAAATTTCGAATTAATTTATGGTATTTGTGTTTCAGATTCAAAATTTATTTAAAATTATCATTTGAATTCGATCCGGTTTTGTCGCTAATCACTTATTTGGACGATTTATTGCAATTTTGGGCTAATAAATTTCTGAAACTTGAAAATTCAAAAATCGTAACTTAAGCTGAAAATTTTATTTTGACCATTTCGCTTATATTTATGTACATTTTGAGAAATTTCGAATTAATTTATGGTATTTGTGTTTTAGATTCAAAATTTATTTAAAATTATCATTTGAATTTGGAAGATTTATTGCAATTTCAAAAATCGTAACTTAAGCTGAAAATTTTATTTTGACCATTTCGCTTATATTTATGTACATTTTGAGAAATTTCGAATTAATTTATGGTATTTGTGTTTCAGATTCAAAATTTATTTAAAATTATCATTTGAATTCGATCCGGTTTTGTCGTTAATCATTTATTTGGACGATTTATTGCAATTTTGGACTAATAAATTTCTGAAACTGGAAAATTCAAAAATCGTAACTTAAGCTGAAAATTTTATTTTGACCATTTCGCTTATATTTATGTACATTTTGAGAAATTTCGAATTAATTTATGGTATTTGTGTTTCAGATTCAAATTTTATTTAAAATTATCATTTGAATTCGATCCGGTTTTGTCGTTAATCACTTATTTGGACGATTTATTGCAATTTTGGGCTAATAAATTTCTGAAACTTGAAAATTCAAAAATCGTAACTTAAGCTGAAAATTTTATTTTGACCATTTCGCTTATATTTATGTCCATTTTGAGAAATTTCGAATTAATTTATGGTATTTGTGTTTCAGATTCAAAATTTATTTAAAATTCTCATTTGAATTCGATCCGGTTTTGTCGTTAATCATTTATTTGGACGATTTATTGCAATTTTGGGCTATTAAATTTCTGAAACTTGAAAATTCAAAAATCGTAACTTGAGCTGAAAATTTTATTTTGACCATTTCGCTTATATTTATGTACATTTTGAGAAATTTCCAATTAATTTATGGTATTTGTGTTTCAGATTCAAAATTTATTTAAAATTATCATTTGAATTCGATCCGGTTTTGTCGTTAATCACTTATTTGGACGATTTATTGCAATTTTGGGCTAATAAATTTCTGAAACTTGAAAATTCAAAAATCGTAACTTAAGCTGAAAATTTTATTTTGACCATTTCGCTTATATTTATGTACATTTTGAGAAATTTCGAATTAATTTATGGTATTTGTGTTTCAGATTTAAAATTTATTTAAAATTATCATTTGAATTCGATCCGGTTTTGTCGTTAATCATTTATTAGGACGATTTATTGCAATTTTGGGCTATTAAATTTCTGAAACTTGAAAATTCAAAAATCGTAACTTAAGCTGAAAATTTTATTTTGACCATTTCGCTTATATTTATGTACATTTTGAGAAATTTCGAATTAATTTATGGTATTTGTGTTTCAGATTCAAAATTTATTTAAAATTATCATTTGAATTCGATCCGGTTTTGTCGTTAATCACTTATTTGGACGATTTATTGCAATTTTGGGCTAATAAATTTCTGAAACTTGAAAATTCAAAAATCGTAACTTAAGCTGAAAATTTTATTTTGACCATTTCGCTTATATTTATGTACATTTTGAGAAATTTCCAATTAATTTATGGTATTTGTGTTTCAGATTCAAAATTTATTTTAAATTATCTATTTTAAATTATTTCGCTTACATTTATGTACATTTTGAGAAATTTCTAATTAATTTATGGTATTTGTGTTTCAGATTCAAAATTTGTTTAAAATTATCATTTGAATTCGATTCGGTTTTGTCGTTAATCACTTATTTGGACGATTTATTGCAATTTTGGGCTAATAAATTTCTGAAACTTGAAAATTCAAAAATCGTAACTTAAGCAGAAAATTTTATTTTGACCATTGCGCTTATATTTATGTACATTTTGAGAAATTTCGAATTAATTTATGGTATTTGTGTTTCAGATTCAAAATTTATTTAAAATTATCATTTGAATTCGATCCGGTTTTGTCGTTAATCACTTATTTGGACGATTTATTGCAATTTTGGGTAAATAAATTTCTGAAACTTGAAAATTCAAAAATCGTAACTTAAGCTGAAAATTTTATTTTGACCATTTCGCTTATATTTATGTACATTTTGAGAAATTTCGAATTAATTTATTGTATTTGTGTTTCAGATTCAAAATTTATTTAAAATTATCATTTGAATTCGATCCGGTTTTGTCGTTAATCACTTATTTGGACGATTTATTGCAATTTCGGGCTAATAAATTTCTGAAACTTGAAAATTCAAAAATCGTAACTTAAGCTGAAAATTTTATTTTGACCATTTCGCTTATATTTATGTACATTTTGAGAAATTTCGAATTAATTTATGGTATTTGTGTTTCAGATTCAAAATTTATTTAAAATTATCATTTGAATTCGATCCGGTTTTGTCGTTAATCACTTATTTGGACGATTTATTGCAATTTTGGGTAAATAAATTTCTGAAACTTGAAAATTCAAAAATCGTAACTTAAGCTGAAAATTTTATTTTGACCATTTCGCTTATATTTATGTACATTTTGAGAAATTTCGAATTAATTTATGGTATTTGTGTTTCAGATTTAAAATTTATTTAAAATTATCATTTGAATTCGATCCGGTTTTGTCGTTAATCATTTATTTGGACGATTTATTGCAATTTTGGGCTATTAAATTTCTGAAACTTGAAAATTCAAAAATCGTAACTTAAGCTGAAAATTTTATTTTGACCATTTCGCTTATATTTATGTACATTTTGAGAAATTTCGAATTAATTTATGGTATTTGTGTTTCAGATTCAAAATTTATTTAAAATTATCATTTGAATTCGATCCGGTTTTGTCGTTAATCACTTATTTGGACGATTTATTGCAATTTTGGGCTAATAAATTTCTGAAACTTGAAAATTCAAAAATCGTAACTTAAGCTGAAAATTTTATTTTGACCATTTCGCTTATATTTATGTACATTTTGAGAAATTTCCAATTAATTTATGGTATTTGTGTTTCAGATTCAAAATTTATTTTAAATTATCTATTTTAAATTATTTCGCTTACATTTATGTACATTTTGAGAAATTTCTAATTAATTTATGGTATTTGTGTTTCAGATTCAAAATTTGTTTAAAATTATCATTTGAATTCGATTCGGTTTTGTCGTTAATCACTTATTTGGACGATTTATTGCAATTTTGGGCTAATAAATTTCTGAAACTTGAAAATTCAAAAATCGTAACTTAAGCTGAAAATTTTATTTTGACCATTGCGCTTATATTTATGTACATTTTGAGAAATTTCGAATTAATTTATGGTATTTGTGTTTCAGATTCAAAATTTATTTAAAATTATCATTTGAATTCGATCCGGTTTTGTCGTTAATCACTTATTTGGACGATTTATTGCAATTTTGGGTAAATAAATTTCTGAAACTTGAAAATTCAAAAATCGTAACCTAAGCTGAAAATTTTATTTTGACCATTTCGCTTATATTTATGTACATTTTGAGAAATTTCGAATTAATTTATGGTATTTGTGTTTCAGATTCAAATTTTATTTAAAATTATCATTTGAATTCGATCCGGTTTTGTCGTTAATCACTTATTTGGACGATTTATTGCAATTTTGGGCTAATAAATTTCTGAAACTTGAAAATTCAAAAATCGTAACTTAAGCTGAAAATTTTATTTTGACCATTTCGCTTATATTTATGTCCATTTTGAGAAATTTCGAATTAATTTATGGTATTTGTGTTTCAGATTCAAAATTTATTTAAAATTCTCATTTGAATTCGATCCGGTTTTGTCGTTAATCATTTATTTGGACGATTTATTGCAATTTTGGGCTATTAAATTTCTGAAACTTGAAAATTCAAAAATCGTAACTTGAGCTGAAAATTTTATTTTGACCATTTCGCTTATATTTATGTACATTTTGAGAAATTTCGAATTAATTTATGGTATTTGTATTTCAGATTCAAAATTTATTTAAAATTATCATTTGAATTCGATCCGGTTTTGTCGTTAATCACTTATTTGGACGATTTATTGCAATTTTGGGCTAATAAATTTCTGAAACTTGAAAATTCAAAAATCGTAACTTAAGCTGAAAATTTTATTTTGACCATTTCGCTTATATTTGTACATTTTGAGAAATTTCGAGTTAATTTATGGTATTTGTGTTTCAGATTCAAAATTTATTTAAAATTATCATTTGAATTCGATCCGGTTTTGTCGTTAATCACTTATTTGGACGAGTTTTTGCAATTTTGGGCTATTAAATTTCTGAAACTTGAAAATTCAAAAATCGTAACTTGAGCTGAAAATTTTATTTTGACCATTTCGCTTATATTTATGTACATTTTGAGAAATTTCGAATTAATTTATGGTATTTGTGTTTCAGATTCAAAATTTATTTAAAATTATCATTTGAATTCGATCCGGTTTTGTCGTTAATCACTTATTCGGACGATTTATTGCAATTTTGGGCTAATAAATTCCTGAAACTTGAAAATTCAAAAATCGTAACTTAAGCTGAAAATTTTATTTTGACCATTTCGCTTATATTTATGTACATTTTGAGAAATTTCGAATTAATTTATGGTATTTGTGTTTCAGATTCAAAATTTATTTAAAATTATCATTTGAATTCGATCCAGTTCTGTCGTTATCACTTATTTGGACGATTTATTGCAATTTTGGGCTAATAAATTTCTGAAACTTGAAAATCAAAAATCGTAACTTAAGCTGAAAATTTTATTTTGACCATTTCGCTTATATTTATGTACATTTTGAGAAATTTCGAATTAATTTATGGTATTTGTGTTTCAGATTCAAAATTTATTTAAAATTATCATTTGAATTCGATCCGGTTTTGTCGCTAATCACTTATTTGGACGATTTATTGCAATTTTGGGCTAATAAATTTCTGAAACTTGAAAATTCAAAAATCGTAACTTAAGCTGAAAATTTTATTTTGACCATTTCGCTTATATTTGTACATTTTGAGAAATTTCGAGTTAATTTATGGTATTTGTGTTTCAGATTCAAAATTTATTTAAAATTATCATTTGAATTCGATCCGGTTTTGTCGTTAATCATTTATTTGGACGATTTATTGCAATTTTGGGCTATTAAATTTCTGAAACTTGAAAATTCAAAAATCGTAACTTGAGCTGAAAATTTTATTTTGACCATTTCGCTTATATTTATGTACATTTTGAGAAATTTCGAATTAATTTATGGTATTTGTGTTTCAGATTCAAAATTTATTTAAAATTATCATTTGAATTCGATCCGGTTTTGTCGTTAATCACTTATTCGGACGATTTATTGCAATTTTGGGCTAATAAATTCCTGAAACTTGAAAATGCAAAAATCGTAACTTGAGCTGAAAATTTTATTTTGACCATTTCGCTTATATTTATGTACATTTTGAGAAATTTCGAATTAATTTATGGTATTTGTGTTTCAGATTCAAAATTTATTTAAAATTATCATTTGAATTCGATCCGGTTTTGTCGTTAATCACTTATTTGGACGAGTTTTTGCAATTTTGGGCTAATAAATTTCTGAAACTTGAAAATTCAAAAATCGTAACTTAAGCTGAAAATTTTATTTTGACCATTTCGCTTATATTTATGTACATTTTGAGAAATTTCGGATTAATTTATGGTATTTGTGTTTCAGATTCAAAATTTATTTAAAATTATCATTTGAATTCGATCCGGTTTTGTCGTTAATCACTTATCTGGACGATTTATTGATATTTTGGGCTAATAAATTTCTGAAACTTGAAAATTCAAAAATCGTAACTTAAGCTGAAAATTTTATTTTGACCATTTCGCTTATATTTATGTACATTTTGAGAAATTTCTGAAACTTGAAAATTCAAAAATCGTAACTTAAGCTGAAAATTTTATTTTGACCATTTCGCTTATATTTATGTACATTTTGAGAAATTTCGAATTAATTTATGGTATTTGTGTTTCAGATTCAAAATTTATTTAAAATTATCATTTGAATTCGATCCGGTTTTGTCGTTAATCATTTATTTGGACGATTTATTGCAATTTTGGACTAATAAATTTCTGAAACTTGAAAATACAAAAATCGTAACTTAAGCTGAAAATTTTATTTTGACCATTTCGCTTATATTTATGTACATTTTGAGAAATTTCGAATTAATTTATGGTATTTGTGTTTCAGATTCAAAATTTATTTAAAATTATCATTTGAATTCGATCCGGTTTTGTCGTTAATCATTTATTTGGACGATTTATTGCAATTTTGGGCTATTAAATTTCTGAAACTTGAAAATTCAAAAATCGTAACTTAAGCTGAAAATTTTATTTTGACCATTTCGCTTATATTTATGTACATTTTGAGAAATTTCGAATTAATTTATGGTATTTGTGTTTCAGATTCAAAATTTATTTAAAATTATCATTTGAATTCGATCCAGTTCTGTCGTTATCACTTATTTGGACGATTTATTGCAATTTTGGGCTAATAAATTTCTGAAACTTGAAAATTCAAAAATCGTAACTTAAGCTGAAAATTTTATTTTGACCATTTCGCTTATATTTGTACATTTTGAGAAATTTCGAATTAATTTATTTGTGTTTCAGATTCAAAATTTATTTAAAATTATCATTTGAATTCGATCCGGTTTTGTCGTTAATCACTTATTTGGACGATTTATTGCAATTTTGGGCTAATAAATTCCTGAAACTTGAAAATGCAAAAATCGTAACTTAAGCTGAAAATTTTATTTTGACCATTTCGCTTATATTTATGTACATTTTGAGAAATTTCGAATTAATTTATGGTATTTGTGTTTCAGATTCAAAATTTATTTAAAATTATCATTTGAATTCGATCCGGTTTTGTCGTTAATCACTTATTTGGACGATTTATTGATATTTTGGGCTAATAAATTTCTGAAACTTGAAAATTCAAAAATCGTAACTTAAGCTGAAAATTTTATTTTGACCATTTCGCTTATATTTATTTACATTTTGAGAAATTTCGAATTAATTTATGGTATTTGTGTTTCAGAATCAAAATTTGTTTAAAATTATCATTTGAATTCGATCCGGTTTTGTCGTTAATCACTTATCTGGACGATTTATTGCAATTTTGGGCTAATAAATTTCTGAAACTTGAAAATTCAAAAATCGTAACTTAAGCTGAAAATTTTATTTTGACCATTTCGCTTATATTTATGTACATTTTGAGAAATTTCGAATTAATTTATGGTATTTCTGTTTCAGATTCAAAATTTATTTAAAATTATCATTTGAATTCGATCCGGTTTTGTCGTTAATCATTTATTTGGACGATTTCTTGCAATTTTGGGCTATTAAATTTCTGAAACTTGAAAATTCAAAAATCGTAACTTAAGCTGAAAATTTTATTTTGACCATTTCGCTTATATTTATGTACATTTTGAGAAATTTCGAATTAATTTATGGTATTTGTGTTTCAGATTCAAAATTTATTTAAAATTATCATTTGAATTCGATCCGGTTTTGTCGTTAATCACTTATTTGGACGATTTATTGCAATTTTGGGCTAATAAATTTCTGAAACTTGAAAATTCAAAAATCGTAACTTAAGCTGAAAATTTTATTTTGACCATTTCGCTTATATTTATGTACATTTTGAGAAATTTCCAATTAATTTATGGTATTTGTGTTTCAGATTCAAAATTTATTTTAAATTATCTATTTTAAATTATTTCGCTTACATTTATGTTTATTTTGAGAAATTTCTAATTAATTTATGGTATTTGTGTTTCAGATTCAAAATTTGTTTAAAATTATCATTTGAATTCGATTCGGTTTTGTCGTTAATCACTTATTTGGACGATTTATTGCAATTTTGGGCTAATAAATTTCTGAAACTTGAAAATTCAAAAATCGTAACTTAAGCTGAAAATTTTATTTTGACCATTGCGCTTATATTTATGTACATTTTGAGAAATTTCGAATTAATTTATGGTATTTGTGTTTCAGATTCAAAATTTATTTAAAATTATCATTTGAATTCGATCCGGTTTTGTCGTTAATCACTTATTTGGACGATTTATTGCAATTTTGGGTAAATAAATTTCTGAAACTTGAAAATTCAAAAATCGTAACTTAAGCTGAAAATTTTATTTTGACCATTTCGCTTATATTTATGTACATTTTGAGAAATTTCGAATTAATTTATTGTATTTGTGTTTCAGATTCAAAATTTATTTAAAATTATCATTTGAATTCGATCCGGTTTTGTCGTTAATCACTTATTTGGACGATTTATCGCAATTTCGGGCTAATAAATTTCTGAAACTTGAAAATTCAAAAATCGTAACTTAAGCTGAAAATTTTATTTTGACCATTTCGCTTATATTTATGTACATTTTGAGAAATTTCGAATTAATTTATGGTATTTGTGTTTCAGATTCAAAATTTATTTAAAATTATCATTTGAATTCGATCCGGTTTTGTCGTTAATCACTTATTTGGACGATTTATTGCAATTTTGGGTAAATAAATTTCTGAAACTTGAAAATTCAAAAATCGTAACTTAAGCTGAAAATTTTATTTTGACCATTTCGCTTATATTTATGTACATTTTGAGAAATTTCGAATTAATTTATGGTATTTGTGTTTCAGATTCAAAATTTATTTAAAATTATCATTTGAATTCGATCCGGTTTTGTCGTTAATCACTTATTTGGACGATTTATCGCAATTTCGGGCTAATAAATTTCTGAAACTTGAAAATTCAAAAATCGTAACTTAAGCTGAAAATTTTATTTTGACCATTTCGCTTATATTTATGTACATTTTGAGAAATTTCGAATTAATTTATGGTATTTGTGTTTCAGATTCAAAATTTATTTAAAATTCTCATTTGAATTCGATCCGGTTTTGTCGTTAATCATTTATTTGGACGATTTATTGCAATTTTGGGCTATTAAATTTCTGAAACTTGAAAATTCAAAAATCGTAACTAAAGCTGAAAATTTTATTTTGACCATTTCGCTTATATTTATGTACATTTTGAGAAATTTCGAATTAATTTATGGTATTTGTGTTTCAGATTCAAAATTTATTTAAAATTATCATTTGAATTCGATCCGGTTTTGTCGTTAATCACTTATTTGGACGATTTATTGCAATTTTGGGCTAATAAATTTCTGAAACTTGAAAATTCAAAAATCGTAACTTAAGCTGAAAATTTTATTTTGACCATTTCGCTTATATTTATGTACATTTTGAGAAATTTCCAATTAATTTATGGTATTTGTGTTTCAGATTCAAAATTTATTTTAAATTATCTATTTTAAATTATTTTGCTTACATTTATGTACATTTTGAGAAATTTCTAATTAATTTATGGTATTTGTGTTTCAGATTCAAAATTTGTTTAAAATTATCATTTGAATTCGATTCGGTTTTGTCGTTAATCACTTATTTGGACGATTTATTGCAATTTTGGGCTAATAAATTTCTGAAACTTGAAAATTCAAAAATCGTAACTTAAGCTGAAAATTTTATTTTGACCATTGCGCTTATATTTATGTACATTTTGAGAAATTTCGAATTAATTTATGGTATTTGTGTTTCAGATTCAAAATTTATTTAAAATTATCATTTGAATTCGATCCGGTTTTGTCGTTAATCATTTATTTGGACGATTTATTGCAATTTTGGGCTATTAAATTTCTGAAACTTGAAAATTCAAAAATCGTAACTTAAGCTGAAAATTTTATTTTGACCATTTCGCTTATATTTATGTACATTTTGAGAAATTTCGAATTAATTTATGGTATTTGTGTTTCAGATTCAAAATTTATTTAAAATTATCATTTGAATTCGATCCGGTTTTGTCGTTAATCACTTATTTGGACGATTTATTGCAATTTTGGGCTAATAAATTTCTGAAACTTGAAAATTCAAAAATCGTAACTTAAGCTGAAAATTTTATTTTGACCATTTCGCTTATATTTGTACATTTTGAGAAATTTCGAATTAATTTATTTGTGTTTCAGATTCAAAATTTATTTAAAATTATCATTTGAATTCGATCCGGTTTTGTCGTTAATCACTTATTTGGACGATTTATTGCAATTTTGGGCTAATAAATTCCTGAAACTTGAAAATGCAAAAATCGTAACTTAAGCTGAAAATTTTATTTTGACCATTTCGCTTATATTTATGTATATTTTGAGAAATTTCGAATTAATTTATGGTATTTGTGTTTCAAATTCAAAATTTATTTAAAATTATCATTTGAATTCGATCCGGTTCTGTCGTTAATCACTTATTTGGACGATTTATTGCAATTTTGGGCTAATAAATTTCTGAAACTTGAAAATTCAAAAATCGTAACTTAAGCTGAAAATTTTATTTTGACCATTTCGCTTATATTTATGTACATTTTGAGAAATTTCGAATTAATTTATGGTATTTGTGTTTTAGATTCAAAATTTATTTAAAATTATCATTTGAATTTGGACGATTTATTGCAATTTTGGGCTAATAAATTCCTGAAACTTGAAAATGCAAAAATCGTAACTTAAGCTGAAAATTTTATTTTGACCATTTCGCTTATATTTATGTACATTTTGAGAAATTTGGAATTAATTTATGGTATTTGTGTTTCAGATTCAAAATTTATTTAAAATTATCATTTGAATTCGATCCGGTTTTGTCGTTAATCATTTATTTGGACGATTTATTGCAATTTTGGGCTATTAAATTTCTGAAACTTGAAAATTCAAAAATTGTAACTTAAGCTGAAAATTTTATTTTGACCGTTTCGCTTATATTACATTTTGAGAAATTTCGAATTAATTTATGGTATTTGTGTTTCAGATTCAAATTTTATTTAAAATTATCATTTGAATTCGATCCGGTTTTGTCGTTAATCACTTATTTGGACGATTTATTGCAATTTTGGGCTAATAAATTTCTGAAACTTGAAAATTCAAAAATCGTAACTTAAGCTGAAAATTTTATTTTGACCATTTCGCTTATATTTATGTACATTTTGAGAAATTTCGAATTAATTTATGGTATTTGTATTTCAGATTTAAAATTTATTTAAAATTATCATTTGAATTCGATCCGGTTTTGTCGTTAATCATTTATTTGGACGATTTATTGCAATTTTGGGCTATTAAATTTCTGAAACTTGAATATTCAAAAATCGTAACTTAAGCTGAAAATTTTATTTTGACCATTTCGCTTATATTTATGTACATTTTGAGAAATTTTCAATTAATTTATGGTATTTGTGTTTCAGATTCAAAATTTATTTTAAATTATCTATTTTAAATTATTTCGCTTATATTTATGTACATTTTGAGAAATTTCGAATTAATTTATGGTATTTGTGTTTCAGATTCAAAATTTGTTTAAAATTATCATTTGAATTCGATCCGGTTTTGTCGTTAATCACTTATTTGGACGATTTATTGCAATTTTGGGCTAATAAATTTCTGAAACTTGAAAATCAAAAATTAATTAATTTATGGTATTAAATTAATTTATGGTATTTGTGTTTCAGAATCAAAATTTGTTTAAAATTATCATTTGAATTCGATCCGGTTTTTTCGTTAATCACTTATCTGGACGATTTATTGCAATTTTGGGCTAATAAATTCCGTAAACTTGAAAATGCAAAAATCGTAACTTAAGCTGAAAATTTTATTTTGACCATTTCGCTTATATTTATGTACATTTTGAGAAATTTCCAATTAATTTATGGTATTTGTGTTTCAGATTCAAAATTTATTTAAAATTATCATTTGAATTCGATCCGGTTTTGTCGTTAATCACTTATTTGGACGATTTATTGCAATTTTGGGCTAATAAATTTCTGAAACTTGAAAATTCAAAAATCGTAACTTAAGCAGAAAATTTTATTTTGACCATTTCGCTTATATTTATGTACATTTTGAGAAATTTCCAATTAATTTATGGTATTTGTGTTTCAGATTCAAAATTTATTTTAAATTACCTATTTTAAATTATTTCGCTTATATTTATGTACATTTTGAGAAATTTCGAATTAATTTATGGTATTTGTGTTTCAGATTCAAAATTTATTTAAAATTATCATTTGAATTCGATCCGGTTTTGTCGTTAATCACTTATTTGGACGATTTATCGCAATTTCGGGCTAATAAATTTCTGAAACTTGAAAATTCAAAAATCGTAACTTAAGCTGAAAATTTTATTTTGACCATTTCGCTTATATTTATGTACATTTTGAGAAATTTCGAATTAATTTATGGTATTTGTGTTTCAGATTCAAAATTTATTTAAAATTCTCATTTGAATTCGATCCGGTTTTGTCGTTAATCATTTATTTGGACGATTTATTGCAATTTTGGGCTATTAAATTTCTGAAACTTGAAAATTCAAAAATCGTAACTAAAGCTGAAAATTTTATTTTGACCATTTCGCTTATATTTATGTACATTTTGAGAAATTTCGAATTAATTTATGGTATTTGTGTTTCAGATTCAAAATTTATTTAAAATTATCATTTGAATTCGATCCGGTTTTGTCGTTAATCACTTATTTGGACGATTTATTGCAATTTTGGGCTAATAAATTTCTGAAACTTGAAAATTCAAAAATCGTAACTTAAGCTGAAAATTTTATTTTGACCATTTCGCTTATATTTATGTACATTTTGAGAAATTTCCAATTAATTTATGGTATTTGTGTTTCAGATTCAAAATTTATTTTAAATTATCTATTTTAAATTATTTTGCTTACATTTATGTACATTTTGAGAAATTTCTAATTAATTTATGGTATTTGTGTTTCAGATTCAAAATTTGTTTAAAATTATCATTTGAATTCGATTCGGTTTTGTCGTTAATCACTTATTTGGACGATTTATTGCAATTTTGGGCTAATAAATTTCTGAAACTTGAAAATTCAAAAATCGTAACTTAAGCTGAAAATTTTATTTTGACCATTGCGCTTATATTTATGTACATTTTGAGAAATTTCGAATTAATTTATGGTATTTGTGTTTCAGATTCAAAATTTATTTAAAATTATCATTTGAATTCGATCCGGTTTTGTCGTTAATCATTTATTTGGACGATTTATTGCAATTTTGGGCTATTAAATTTCTGAAACTTGAAAATTCAAAAATCGTAACTTAAGCTGAAAATTTTATTTTGACCATTTCGCTTATATTTATGTACATTTTGAGAAATTTCGAATTAATTTATGGTATTTGTGTTTCAGATTCAAAATTTATTTAAAATTATCATTTGAATTCGATCCGGTTTTGTCGTTAATCACTTATTTGGACGATTTATTGCAATTTTGGGCTAATAAATTTCTGAAACTTGAAAATTCAAAAATCGTAACTTAAGCTGAAAATTTTATTTTGACCATTTCGCTTATATTTGTACATTTTGAGAAATTTCGAATTAATTTATTTGTGTTTCAGATTCAAAATTTATTTAAAATTATCATTTGAATTCGATCCGGTTTTGTCGTTAATCACTTATTTGGACGATTTATTGCAATTTTGGGCTAATAAATTCCTGAAACTTGAAAATGCAAAAATCGTAACTTAAGCTGAAAATTTTATTTTGACCATTTCGCTTATATTTATGTATATTTTGAGAAATTTCGAATTAATTTATGGTATTTGTGTTTCAAATTCAAAATTTATTTAAAATTATCATTTGAATTCGATCCGGTTCTGTCGTTAATCACTTATTTGGACGATTTATTGCAATTTTGGGCTAATAAATTTCTGAAACTTGAAAATTCAAAAATCGTAACTTAAGCTGAAAATTTTATTTTGACCATTTCGCTTATATTTATGTACATTTTGAGAAATTTCGAATTAATTTATGGTATTTGTGTTTCAGATTCAAAATTTATTTAAAATTATCATTTGAATTCGATCCGGTTTTGTCGTTAATCACTTATTTGGACGATTTATTGCAATTTTGGGCTAATAAATTTCTGAAACTTGAAAATTCAAAAATCGTAACTTAAGCTGAAAATTTTATTTTGACCATTTCGCTTATATTTATGTACATTTTGAGAAATTTCCAATTAATTTATGGTATTTGTGTTTCAGATTCAAAATTTATTTTAAATTATCTATTTTAAATTATTTCGCTTACATTTATGTACATTTTGAGAAATTTCTAATTAATTTATGGTATTTGTGTTTCAGATTCAAAATTTGTTTAAAATTATCATTTGAATTCGATTCGGTTTTGTCGTTAATCACTTATTTGGACGATTTATTGCAATTTTGGGCTAATAAATTTCTGAAACTTGAAAATTCAAAAATCGTAACTTAAGCTGAAAATTTTATTTTGACCATTGCGCTTATATTTATGTACATTTTGAGAAATTTCGAATTAATTTATGGTATTTGTGTTTCAGATTCAAAATTTATTTAAAATTATCATTTGAATTCGATCCGGTTTTGTCGTTAATCACTTATTTGGACGATTTATTGCAATTTTGGGTAAATAAATTTCTGAAACTTGAAAATTCAAAAATCGTAACTTAAGCTGAAAATTTTATTTTGACCATTTCGCTTATATTTATGTACATTTTGAGAAATTTCGAATTAATTTATGGTATTTGTGTTTCAGATTCAAATTTTATTTAAAATTATCATTTGAATTCGATCCGGTTTTGTCGTTAATCACTTATTTGGACGATTTATTGCAATTTTGGGCTAATAAATTTCTGAAACTTGAAAATTCAAAAATCGTAACTTAAGCTGAAAATTTTATTTTGACCATTTCGCTTATATTTATGTCCATTTTGAGAAATTTCGAATTAATTTATGGTATTTGTGTTTCAGATTCAAAATTTATTTAAAATTCTCATTTGAATTCGATCCGGTTTTGTCGTTAATCATTTATTTGGACGATTTATTGCAATTTTGGGCTATTAAATTTCTGAAACTTGAAAATTCAAAAATCGTAACTTGAGCTGAAAATTTTATTTTGACCATTTCGCTTATATTTATGTACATTTTGAGAAATTTCGAATTAATTTATGGTATTTGTATTTCAGATTCAAAATTTATTTAAAATTATCATTTGAATTCGATCCGGTTTTGTCGTTAATCACTTATTTGGACGATTTATTGCAATTTTGGGCTAATAAATTTCTGAAACTTGAAAATTCAAAAATCGTAACTTAAGCTGAAAATTTTATTTTGACCATTTCGCTTATATTTGTACATTTTGAGAAATTTCGAGTTAATTTATGGTATTTGTGTTTCAGATTCAAAATTTATTTAAAATTATCATTTGAATTCGATCCGGTTTTGTCGTTAATCACTTATTTGGACGATTTATTGCAATGTTGGGCTAATAAATTCCTGAAACTTGAAAATGCAAAAATCGTAACTTAAGCTGAAAATTTTATTTTGACCATTTCGCTTATATTTATGTACATTTTGAGAAATTTCGAATTAATTTATGGTATTTGTGTTTCAGATTCAAAATTTATTTAAAATTATCATTTGAATTCGATCCGGTTTTGTCGTTAATCACTTATTTGGACGAGTTTTTGCAATTTTGGGCTAATAAATTTCTGAAACTTGAAAATTCAAAAATCGTAACTTAAGCTGAAAATTTTATTTTGACCATTTCGCTTATATTTATGTACATTTTGAGAAATTTCGGATTAATTTATGGTATTTGTGTTTCAGATTCAAAATTTATTTAAAATTATCATTTGAATTCGATCCGGTTTTGTCGTTAATCACTTATCTGGACGATTTATTGATATTTTGGGCTAATAAATTTCTGAAACTTGAAAATTCAAAAATCGTAACTTAAGCTGAAAATTTTATTTTGACCATTTCGCTTATATTTATGTACATTTTGAGAAATTTCTGAAACTTGAAAATTCAAAAATCGTAACTTAAGCTGAAAATTTTATTTTGACCATTTCGCTTATATTTATGTACATTTTGAGAAATTTCGAATTAATTTATGGTATTTGTGTTTCAGATTCAAAATTTATTTAAAATTATCATTTGAATTCGATCCGGTTTTGTCGTTAATCATTTATTTGGACGATTTATTGCAATTTTGGACTAATAAATTTCTGAAACTTGAAAATACAAAAATCGTAACTTAAGCTGAAAATTTTATTTTGACCATTTCGCTTATATTTATGTACATTTTGAGAAATTTCGAATTAATTTATGGTATTTGTGTTTCAGATTCAAAATTTATTTAAAATTATCATTTGAATTCGATCCGGTTTTGTCGTTAATCATTTATTTGGACGATTTATTGCAATTTTGGGCTATTAAATTTCTGAAACTTGAAAATTCAAAAATCGTAACTTAAGCTGAAAATTTTATTTTGACCATTTCGCTTATATTTATGTACATTTTGAGAAATTTCGAATTAATTTATGGTATTTGTGTTTCAGATTCAAAATTTATTTAAAATTATCATTTGAATTCGATCCGGTTTTGTCGTTAATCACTTATTTGGACGATTTATTGCAATTTTGGGCTAATAAATTTCTGAAACTTGAAAATTCAAAAATCGTAACTTAAGCTGAAAATTTTATTTTGACCATTTCGCTTATATTTATGTACATTTTGAGAAATTTCCAATTAATTTATGGTATTTGTGTTTCAGATTCAAAATTTATTTTAAATTATCTATTTTAAATTATTTCGCTTACATTTATGTTTATTTTGAGAAATTTCTAATTAATTTATGGTATTTGTGTTTCAGATTCAAAATTTGTTTAAAATTATCATTTGAATTCGATTCGGTTTTGTCGTTAATCACTTATTTGGACGATTTATTGCAATTTTGGGCTAATAAATTTCTGAAACTTGAAAATTCAAAAATCGTAACTTAAGCTGAAAATTTTATTTTGACCATTGCGCTTATATTTATGTACATTTTGAGAAATTTCGAATTAATTTATGGTATTTGTGTTTCAGATTCAAAATTTATTTAAAATTATCATTTGAATTCGATCCGGTTTTGTCGTTAATCACTTATTTGGACGATTTATTGCAATTTTGGGTAAATAAATTTCTGAAACTTGAAAATTCAAAAATCGTAACTTAAGCTGAAAATTTTATTTTGACCATTTCGCTTATATTTATGTACATTTTGAGAAATTTCGAATTAATTTATTGTATTTGTGTTTCAGATTCAAAATTTATTTAAAATTATCATTTGAATTCGATCCGGTTTTGTCGTTAATCACTTATTTGGACGATTTATCGCAATTTCGGGCTAATAAATTTCTGAAACTTGAAAATTCAAAAATCGTAACTTAAGCTGAAAATTTTATTTTGACCATTTCGCTTATATTTATGTACATTTTGAGAAATTTCGAATTAATTTATGGTATTTGTGTTTCAGATTCAAAATTTATTTAAAATTATCATTTGAATTCGATCCGGTTTTGTCGTTAATCACTTATTTGGACGATTTATTGCAATTTTGGGTAAATAAATTTCTGAAACTTGAAAATTCAAAAATCGTAACTTAAGCTGAAAATTTTATTTTGACCATTTCGCTTATATTTATGTACATTTTGAGAAATTTCGAATTAATTTATGGTATTTGTGTTTCAGATTCAAAATTTATTTAAAATTATCATTTGAATTCGATCCGGTTTTGTCGTTAATCACTTATTTGGACGATTTATCGCAATTTCGGGCTAATAAATTTCTGAAACTTGAAAATTCAAAAATCGTAACTTAAGCTGAAAATTTTATTTTGACCATTTCGCTTATATTTATGTACATTTTGAGAAATTTCGAATTAATTTATGGTATTTGTGTTTCAGATTCAAAATTTATTTAAAATTCTCATTTGAATTCGATCCGGTTTTGTCGTTAATCATTTATTTGGACGATTTATTGCAATTTTGGGCTATTAAATTTCTGAAACTTGAAAATTCAAAAATCGTAACTAAAGCTGAAAATTTTATTTTGACCATTTCGCTTATATTTATGTACATTTTGAGAAATTTCGAATTAATTTATGGTATTTGTGTTTCAGATTCAAAATTTATTTAAAATTATCATTTGAATTCGATCCGGTTTTGTCGTTAATCACTTATTTGGACGATTTATTGCAATTTTGGGCTAATAAATTTCTGAAACTTGAAAATTCAAAAATCGTAACTTAAGCTGAAAATTTTATTTTGACCATTTCGCTTATATTTATGTACATTTTGAGAAATTTCCAATTAATTTATGGTATTTGTGTTTCAGATTCAAAATTTATTTTAAATTATCTATTTTAAATTATTTTGCTTACATTTATGTACATTTTGAGAAATTTCTAATTAATTTATGGTATTTGTGTTTCAGATTCAAAATTTGTTTAAAATTATCATTTGAATTCGATTCGGTTTTGTCGTTAATCACTTATTTGGACGATTTATTGCAATTTTGGGCTAATAAATTTCTGAAACTTGAAAATTCAAAAATCGTAACTTAAGCTGAAAATTTTATTTTGACCATTGCGCTTATATTTATGTACATTTTGAGAAATTTCGAATTAATTTATGGTATTTGTGTTTCAGATTCAAAATTTATTTAAAATTATCATTTGAATTCGATCCGGTTTTGTCGTTAATCATTTATTTGGACGATTTATTGCAATTTTGGGCTATTAAATTTCTGAAACTTGAAAATTCAAAAATCGTAACTTAAGCTGAAAATTTTATTTTGACCATTTCGCTTATATTTATGTACATTTTGAGAAATTTCGAATTAATTTATGGTATTTGTGTTTCAGATTCAAAATTTATTTAAAATTATCATTTGAATTCGATCCGGTTTTGTCGTTAATCACTTATTTGGACGATTTATTGCAATTTTGGGCTAATAAATTTCTGAAACTTGAAAATTCAAAAATCGTAACTTAAGCTGAAAATTTTATTTTGACCATTTCGCTTATATTTGTACATTTTGAGAAATTTCGAATTAATTTATTTGTGTTTCAGATTCAAAATTTATTTAAAATTATCATTTGAATTCGATCCGGTTTTGTCGTTAATCACTTATTTGGACGATTTATTGCAATTTTGGGCTAATAAATTCCTGAAACTTGAAAATGCAAAAATCGTAACTTAAGCTGAAAATTTTATTTTGACCATTTCGCTTATATTTATGTATATTTTGAGAAATTTCGAATTAATTTATGGTATTTGTGTTTCAAATTCAAAATTTATTTAAAATTATCATTTGAATTCGATCCGGTTCTGTCGTTAATCACTTATTTGGACGATTTATTGCAATTTTGGGCTAATAAATTTCTGAAACTTGAAAATTCAAAAATCGTAACTTAAGCTGAAAATTTTATTTTGACCATTTCGCTTATATTTATGTACATTTTGAGAAATTTCGAATTAATTTATGGTATTTGTGTTTTAGATTCAAAATTTATTTAAAATTATCATTTGAATTTGGACGATTTATTGCAATTTTGGGCTAATAAATTCCTGAAACTTGAAAATGCAAAAATCGTAACTTAAGCTGAAAATTTTATTTTGACCATTTCGCTTATATTTATGTACATTTTGAGAAATTTGGAATTAATTTATGGTATTTGTGTTTCAGATTCAAAATTTATTTAAAATTATCATTTGAATTCGATCCGGTTTTGTCGTTAATCATTTATTTGGACGATTTATTGCAATTTTGGGCTATTAAATTTCTGAAACTTGAAAATTCAAAAATTGTAACTTAAGCTGAAAATTTTATTTTGACCGTTTCGCTTATATTACATTTTGAGAAATTTCGAATTAATTTATGGTATTTGTGTTTCAGATTCAAATTTTATTTAAAATTATCATTTGAATTCGATCCGGTTTTGTCGTTAATCACTTATTTGGACGATTTATTGCAATTTTGGGCTAATAAATTTCTGAAACTTGAAAATTCAAAAATCGTAACTTAAGCTGAAAATTTTATTTTGACCATTTCGCTTATATTTATGTACATTTTGAGAAATTTCGAATTAATTTATGGTATTTGTATTTCAGATTTAAAATTTATTTAAAATTATCATTTGAATTCGATCCGGTTTTGTCGTTAATCATTTATTTGGACGATTTATTGCAATTTTGGGCTATTAAATTTCTGAAACTTGAATATTCAAAAATCGTAACTTAAGCTGAAAATTTTATTTTGACCATTTCGCTTATATTTATGTACATTTTGAGAAATTTCGAATTAATTTATGGTATTTGTGTTTCAGATTCAAAATTTATTTAAAATTATCATTTGAATTCGATCCGGTTTTGTCGTTAATCACTTATTCGGACGATTTATTGCAATTTTGGGCTAATAAATTCCTGAAACTTGAAAATGCAAAAATCGTAACTTAAGCTGAAAATTTTATTTTGACCATTTCGCTTATATTTATGTACATTTTGAGAAATTTTCAATTAATTTATGGTATTTGTGTTTCAGATTCAAAATTTATTTTAAATTATCTATTTTAAATTATTTCGCTTATATTTATGTACATTTTGAGAAATTTCGAATTAATTTATGGTATTTGTGTTTCAGATTCAAAATTTGTTTAAAATTATCATTTGAATTCGATCCGGTTTTGTCGTTAATCACTTATTTGGACGATTTATTGCAATTTTGGGCTAATAAATTTCTGAAACTTGAAAATCAAAAATTAATTAATTTATGGTATTAAATTAATTTATGGTATTTGTGTTTCAGAATCAAAATTTGTTTAAAATTATCATTTGAATTCGATCCGGTTTTTTCGTTAATCACTTATCTGGACGATTTATTGCAATTTTGGGCTAATAAATTCCGTAAACTTGAAAATGCAAAAATCGTAACTTAAGCTGAAAATTTTATTTTGACCATTTCGCTTATATTTATGTACATTTTGAGAAATTTCCAATTAATTTATGGTATTTGTGTTTCAGATTCAAAATTTATTTAAAATTATCATTTGAATTCGATCCGGTTTTGTCGTTAATCACTTATTTGGACGATTTATTGCAATTTTGGGCTAATAAATTTCTGAAACTTGAAAATTCAAAAATCGTAACTTAAGCAGAAAATTTTATTTTGACCATTTCGCTTATATTTATGTACATTTTGAGAAATTTCCAATTAATTTATGGTATTTGTGTTTCAGATTCAAAATTTATTTTAAATTACCTATTTTAAATTATTTCGCTTATATTTATGTACATTTTGAGAAATTTCGAATTAATTTATGGTATTTGTGTTTCAGATTCAAAATTTATTTAAAATTATCATTTGAATTCGATCCGGTTTTGTCGTTAATCACTTATTTGGACGATTTATCGCAATTTCGGGCTAATAAATTTCTGAAACTTGAAAATTCAAAAATCGTAACTTAAGCTGAAAATTTTATTTTGACCATTTCGCTTATATTTATGTACATTTTGAGAAATTTCGAATTAATTTATGGTATTTGTGTTTCAGATTCAAAATTTATTTAAAATTCTCATTTGAATTCGATCCGGTTTTGTCGTTAATCATTTATTTGGACGATTTATTGCAATTTTGGGCTATTAAATTTCTGAAACTTGAAAATTCAAAAATCGTAACTAAAGCTGAAAATTTTATTTTGACCATTTCGCTTATATTTATGTACATTTTGAGAAATTTCGAATTAATTTATGGTATTTGTGTTTCAGATTCAAAATTTATTTAAAATTATCATTTGAATTCGATCCGGTTTTGTCGTTAATCACTTATTTGGACGATTTATTGCAATTTTGGGCTAATAAATTTCTGAAACTTGAAAATTCAAAAATCGTAACTTAAGCTGAAAATTTTATTTTGACCATTTCGCTTATATTTATGTACATTTTGAGAAATTTCCAATTAATTTATGGTATTTGTGTTTCAGATTCAAAATTTATTTTAAATTATCTATTTTAAATTATTTTGCTTACATTTATGTACATTTTGAGAAATTTCTAATTAATTTATGGTATTTGTGTTTCAGATTCAAAATTTGTTTAAAATTATCATTTGAATTCGATTCGGTTTTGTCGTTAATCACTTATTTGGACGATTTATTGCAATTTTGGGCTAATAAATTTCTGAAACTTGAAAATTCAAAAATCGTAACTTAAGCTGAAAATTTTATTTTGACCATTGCGCTTATATTTATGTACATTTTGAGAAATTTCGAATTAATTTATGGTATTTGTGTTTCAGATTCAAAATTTATTTAAAATTATCATTTGAATTCGATCCGGTTTTGTCGTTAATCATTTATTTGGACGATTTATTGCAATTTTGGGCTATTAAATTTCTGAAACTTGAAAATTCAAAAATCGTAACTTAAGCTGAAAATTTTATTTTGACCATTTCGCTTATATTTATGTACATTTTGAGAAATTTCGAATTAATTTATGGTATTTGTGTTTCAGATTCAAAATTTATTTAAAATTATCATTTGAATTCGATCCGGTTTTGTCGTTAATCACTTATTTGGACGATTTATTGCAATTTTGGGCTAATAAATTTCTGAAACTTGAAAATTCAAAAATCGTAACTTAAGCTGAAAATTTTATTTTGACCATTTCGCTTATATTTGTACATTTTGAGAAATTTCGAATTAATTTATTTGTGTTTCAGATTCAAAATTTATTTAAAATTATCATTTGAATTCGATCCGGTTTTGTCGTTAATCACTTATTTGGACGATTTATTGCAATTTTGGGCTAATAAATTCCTGAAACTTGAAAATGCAAAAATCGTAACTTAAGCTGAAAATTTTATTTTGACCATTTCGCTTATATTTATGTATATTTTGAGAAATTTCGAATTAATTTATGGTATTTGTGTTTCAAATTCAAAATTTATTTAAAATTATCATTTGAATTCGATCCGGTTCTGTCGTTAATCACTTATTTGGACGATTTATTGCAATTTTGGGCTAATAAATTTCTGAAACTTGAAAATTCAAAAATCGTAACTTAAGCTGAAAATTTTATTTTGACCATTTCGCTTATATTTATGTACATTTTGAGAAATTTCGAATTAATTTATGGTATTTGTGTTTTAGATTCAAAATTTATTTAAAATTATCATTTGAATTTGGACGATTTATTGCAATTTTGGGCTAATAAATTCCTGAAACTTGAAAATGCAAAAATCGTAACTTAAGCTGAAAATTTTATTTTGACCATTTCGCTTATATTTATGTACATTTTGAGAAATTTGGAATTAATTTATGGTATTTGTGTTTCAGATTCAAAATTTATTTAAAATTATCATTTGAATTCGATCCGGTTTTGTCGTTAATCATTTATTTGGACGATTTATTGCAATTTTGGGCTATTAAATTTCTGAAACTTGAAAATTCAAAAATTGTAACTTAAGCTGAAAATTTTATTTTGACCGTTTCGCTTATATTACATTTTGAGAAATTTCGAATTAATTTATGGTATTTGTGTTTCAGATTCAAATTTTATTTAAAATTATCATTTGAATTCGATCCGGTTTTGTCGTTAATCACTTATTTGGACGATTTATTGCAATTTTGGGCTAATAAATTTCTGAAACTTGAAAATTCAAAAATCGTAACTTAAGCTGAAAATTTTATTTTGACCATTTCGCTTATATTTATGTACATTTTGAGAAATTTCGAATTAATTTATGGTATTTGTATTTCAGATTTAAAATTTATTTAAAATTATCATTTGAATTCGATCCGGTTTTGTCGTTAATCATTTATTTGGACGATTTATTGCAATTTTGGGCTATTAAATTTCTGAAACTTGAATATTCAAAAATCGTAACTTAAGCTGAAAATTTTATTTTGACCATTTCGCTTATATTTATGTACATTTTGAGAAATTTCGAATTAATTTATGGTATTTGTGTTTCAGATTCAAAATTTATTTAAAATTATCATTTGAATTCGATCCGGTTTTGTCGTTAATCACTTATTCGGACGATTTATTGCAATTTTGGGCTAATAAATTCCTGAAACTTGAAAATGCAAAAATCGTAACTTAAGCTGAAAATTTTATTTTGACCATTTCGCTTATATTTATGTACATTTTGAGAAATTTTCAATTAATTTATGGTATTTGTGTTTCAGATTCAAAATTTATTTTAAATTATCTATTTTAAATTATTTCGCTTATATTTATGTACATTTTGAGAAATTTCGAATTAATTTATGGTATTTGTGTTTCAGATTCAAAATTTGTTTAAAATTATCATTTGAATTCGATCCGGTTTTGTCGTTAATCACTTATTTGGACGATTTATTGCAATTTTGGGCTAATAAATTTCTGAAACTTGAAAATCAAAAATTAATTAATTTATGGTATTAAATTAATTTATGGTATTTGTGTTTCAGAATCAAAATTTGTTTAAAATTATCATTTGAATTCGATCCGGTTTTTTCGTTAATCACTTATCTGGACGATTTATTGCAATTTTGGGCTAATAAATTCCGTAAACTTGAAAATGCAAAAATCGTAACTTAAGCTGAAAATTTTATTTTGACCATTTCGCTTATATTTATGTACATTTTGAGAAATTTCCAATTAATTTATGGTATTTGTGTTTCAGATTCAAAATTTATTTAAAATTATCATTTGAATTCGATCCGGTTTTGTCGTTAATCACTTATTTGGACGATTTATTGCAATTTTGGGCTAATAAATTTCTGAAACTTGAAAATTCAAAAATCGTAACTTAAGCAGAAAATTTTATTTTGACCATTTCGCTTATATTTATGTACATTTTGAGAAATTTCCAATTAATTTATGGTATTTGTGTTTCAGATTCAAAATTTATTTTAAATTACCTATTTTAAATTATTTCGCTTATATTTATGTACATTTTGAGAAATTTCGAATTAATTTATGGTATTTGTGTTTCAGATTCAAAATTTGTTTAAAATTATCATTTGAATTCGATCCGGTTTTGTCGTTAATCACTTATTTGGACGATTTATTGCAATTTTGGGCTAATAAATTTCTGAAACTTGAAAATTCAAAAACCGTAACTTAAACTGAAAATTTTATTTTGACCATTTCGCTTATATTTATGTACATTTTGAGAAATTTCGAATTAATTTATGGTATTTGTGTTTCAGATTCAAAATTTATTTAAAATTATCATTTGAATTCGATCCGGTTTTGTCGTTAATCACTTATTTGGACGATTTATTGCAATTTTGGGCTAATAAATTTCTGAAACTTGAAAATTCAAAAATCGTAACTTAAGCTGAAAATTTTATTTTGACCATTTCGCTTATATTTATGTACATTTTGAGAAATTTCGAATTAATTTATGGTATTTGTGTTTCAGATTCAAAATTTATTTAAAATTATCATTTGAATTCGATCCGGTTTTGTCGTTAATCACTTATTTGGACGATTTATTGCAATTTTGGGCTAATAAATTTCTGAAACTTGAAAATTCAAAAATCGTAACTTAAGCTGAAAATTTTATTTTGACCATTTCGCTTATATTTGTACATTTTGAGAAATTTCGAATTAATTTATTTGTGTTTCAGATTCAAAATTTATTTAAAATTATCATTTGAATTCGATCCGGTTTTGTCGTTAATCACTTATTTGGACGATTTATTGCAATTTTGGGCTAATAAATTCCTGAAACTTGAAAATGCAAAAATCGTAACTTAAGCTGAAAATTTTATTTTGACCATTTCGCTTATATTTATGTATATTTTGAGAAATTTCGAATTAATTTATGGTATTTGTGTTTCAAATTCAAAATTTATTTAAAATTATTATTTGAATTCGATCCGGTTCTGTCGTTAATCACTTATTTGGACGATTTATTGCAATTTTGGGCTAATAAATTTCTGAAACTTGAAAATTCAAAAATCGTAACTTAAGCTGAAAATTTTATTTTGACCATTTCGCTTATATTTATGTACATTTTGAGAAATTTCGAATTAATTTATGGTATTTGTGTTTTAGATTCAAAATTTATTTAAAATTATCATTTGAATTTGGACGATTTATTGCAATTTTGGGCTAATAAATTCCTGAAACTTGAAAATGCAAAAATCGTAACTTAAGCTGAAAATTTTATTTTGACCATTTCGCTTATATTTATGTACATTTTGAGAAATTTGGAATTAATTTATGGTATTTGTGTTTCAGATTCAAAATTTATTTAAAATTATCATTTGAATTCGATCCGGTTTTGTCGTTAATCATTTATTTGGACGATTTATTGCAATTTTGGGCTATTAAATTTCTGAAACTTGAAAATTCAAAAATCGTAACTTAAGCTGAAAATTTTATTTTGACCATTTCGCTTATATTTATGTACATTTTGAGAAATTTCGAATTAATTTATGGTATTTGTGTTTCAGATTCAAAATTTATTTAAAATTATCATTTGAATTCGATCCGGTTTTGTCGTTAATCACTTATTTGGACGATTTATTGCAATTTTGGGCTAATAAATTTCTGAAACTTGAAAATTCAAAAATCGTAACTTAAGCTGAAAATTTTATTTTGACCATTTCGCTTATATTTATGTACATTTTGAGAAATTTATTGGACGATTTATTGCAATTTTGGGCTAATAAATTTCTGAAACTTGAAAATTCAAAAATCGTAACTTAAGCTGAAAATTTTATTTTGACCATTTCGCTTATATTTATGTACATTTTGAGAAATTTCGAATTAATTTATGGTAATTGTGTTTCAGATTCAAAATTTATTTAAAATTATCATCTGAATTCGATCCGGTTTTGTCGTTAATCACTTATTTGGACGATTTATTGCAATTTTGGGCTAATAAATTCCTGAAACTTGAAAATGCAAAAATCGTAACTTAAGCTGAAAATTTTATTTTGACCATTTCGCTTATATTTATGTACATTTTGAGAAATTTCCAATTAATTTATGGTATTTGTGTTTCAGATTCAAAATTTATTTAAAATTATCATTTGAATTCGATCCGGTTTTGTCGTTAATCACTTATTTGGACGATTTATTGCAATTTTGGGCTAATAAATTCCTGAAACTTGAAAATGCAAAAATCGTAACTTAAGCTGAAAATTTTATTTTGACCATTTCGCTTATATTTATGTATATTTTGAGAAATTTCGAATTAATTTATGGTATTTGTGTTTCAAATTCAAAATTTATTTAAAATTATTATTTGAATTCGATCCGGTTCTGTCGTTAATCACTTATTTGGACGATTTATTGCAATTTTGGGCTAATAAATTTCTGAAACTTGAAAATTCAAAAATCGTAACTTAAGCTGAAAATTTTATTTTGACCATTTCGCTTATATTTATGTACATTTTGAGAAATTTCGAATTAATTTATGGTATTTGTGTTTTAGATTCAAAATTTATTTAAAATTATCATTTGAATTTGGACGATTTATTGCAATTTTGGGCTAATAAATTCCTGAAACTTGAAAATGCAAAAATCGTAACTTAAGCTGAAAATTTTATTTTGACCATTTCGCTTATATTTATGTACATTTTGAGAAATTTGGAATTAATTTATGGTATTTGTGTTTCAGATTCAAAATTTATTTAAAATTATCATTTGAATTCGATCCGGTTTTGTCGTTAATCATTTATTTGGACGATTTATTGCAATTTTGGGCTATTAAATTTCTGAAACTTGAAAATTCAAAAATCGTAACTTAAGCTGAAAATTTTATTTTGACCATTTCGCTTATATTTATGTACATTTTGAGAAATTTCGAATTAATTTATGGTATTTGTGTTTCAGATTCAAAATTTATTTAAAATTATCATTTGAATTCGATCCGGTTTTGTCGTTAATCACTTATTTGGACGATTTATTGCAATTTTGGGCTAATAAATTTCTGAAACTTGAAAATTCAAAAATCGTAACTTAAGCTGAAAATTTTATTTTGACCATTTCGCTTATATTTATGTACATTTTGAGAAATTTATTGGACGATTTATTGCAATTTTGGGCTAATAAATTTCTGAAACTTGAAAATTCAAAAATCGTAACTTAAGCTGAAAATTTTATTTTGACCATTTCGCTTATATTTATGTACATTTTGAGAAATTTCGAATTAATTTATGGTAATTGTGTTTCAGATTCAAAATTTATTTAAAATTATCATCTGAATTCGATCCGGTTTTGTCGTTAATCACTTATTTGGACGATTTATTGCAATTTTGGGCTAATAAATTCCTGAAACTTGAAAATGCAAAAATCGTAACTTAAGCTGAAAATTTTATTTTGACCATTTCGCTTATATTTATGTACATTTTGAGAAATTTCCAATTAATTTATGGTATTTGTGTTTCAGATTCAAAATTTATTTAAAATTATCATTTGAATTCGATCCGGTTTTGTCGTTAATCACTTATTTGGACGATTTATTGCAATTTTGGGCTAATAAATTCCTGAAACTTGAAAATGCAAAAATCGTAACTTAAGCTGAAAATTTTATTTTGACCATTTCGCTTATATTTATGTACATTTTGAGAAATTTCCAATTAATTTATGGTATTTGTGTTTCAGATTCAAAATTTATTTAAAATTATCATTTGAATTCGATCCGGTTTTGTCGTTAATCACTTATTTGGACGATTTATTGCAATTATGGGCTAATAAATTCCTGAAACTTGAAAATGCAAAAATCGTTACTTAAGCTGAAAATTTTATTTTGACCATTTCGCTTATATTTATGTACATTTTGAGAAATTTCGAATTAATTTATGGTATTTGTGTTTCAGATTCAAAATTTATTTAAAATTATCATTTGAATTTGGACGATTTATTGCAATTTTGGGCTAATAAATTTCTGAAACTTGAAAATTCAAAAATCGTAACTTAAGCTGAAAATTTTATTTTGACCATTTCGCTTATATTTATGTACATTTTGAGAAATTTCGATTAATTTATGGTATTTGTGTTTTAGATTCAAAATTTATTTAAAATTATCATTTGAATTCGATCCGGTTCTGTCGTTAATCACTTATTTGGACGATTTATTGCAATTTTGGGCTAATAAATTTCTGAAACTTGAAAATTCAAAATTTCGCTTATATTTATGTACATTTTGAGAAATTTCGAATTAATTTATGGTATTTGTGTTTTAGATTCAAAATTTATTTAAAATTATCATTTGAATTTGGACGATTTATTGCAATTTTGGGCTAATAAATTCCTGAAACTTGAAAATGCAAAAATCGTAACTTAAGCTGAAAATTTTATTTTGACCATTTCGCTTATATTTATGTACATTTTGAGAAATTTGGAATTAATTTATGGTATTTGTGTTTCAGATTCAAAATTTATTTAAAATTATCATTTGAATTCGATCCGGTTTTGTCGTTAATCATTTATTTGGACGATTTATTGCAATTTTGGGCTATTAAATTTCTGAAACTTGAAAATTCAAAAATCGTAACTTAAGCTGAAAATTTTATTTTGACCATTTCGCTTATATTTATGTACATTTTGAGAAATTTCGAATTAATTTATTGTATTTGTGTTTCAGATTCAAAATTTATTTAAAATTATCATTTGAATTCGATCCGGTTTTGTCGTTAATCACTTATTTGGACGATTTATTGCAATTTTGGGCTAATAAATTTCTGAAACTTGAAAATTCAAAAATCGTAACTTAAGCTGAAAATTTTATTTTGACCATTTCGCTTATATTTATGTACATTTTGAGAAATTTATTGGACGATTTATTGCAATTTTGGGCTAATAAATTTCTGAAACTTGAAAATTCAAAAATCGTAACTTAAGCTGAAAATTTTATTTTGACCATTTCGCTTATATTTATGTACATTTTAAGAAATTTCGAATTAATTTATGGTAATTGTGTTTCAGATTCAAAATTTATTTAAAATTATCATCTGAATTCGATCCGGTTTTGTCGTTAATCACTTATTTGGACGATTTATTGCAATTTTGGGCTAATAAATTCCTGAAACTTGAAAATGCAAAAATCGTAACTTAAGCTGAAAATTTTATTTTGACCATTTCGCTTATATTTATGTACATTTTGAGAAATTTCCAATTAATTTATGGTATTTGTGTTTCAGATTCAAAATTTATTTAAAATTATCATTTGAATTCGATCCGGTTTTGTCGTTAATCACTTATTTGGACGATTTATTGCAATTTTGGGCTAATAAATTCCTGAAACTTGAAAATGCAAAAATCGTAACTTAAGCTGAAAATTTTATTTTGACCATTTCGCTTATATTTATGTACATTTTGAGAAATTTCCAATTAATTTATGGTATTTGTGTTTCAGATTCAAAATTTATTTAAAATTATCATTTGAATTCGATCCGGTTTTGTCGTTAATCACTTATTTGGACGATTTATTGCAATTTTGGGCTAATAAATTCCTGAAACTTGAAAATGCAAAAATCGTTACTTAAGCTGAAAATTTTATTTTGACCATTTCGCTTATATTTATGTACATTTTGAGAAATTTCGAATTAATTTATGGTATTTGTGTTTCAGATTCAAAATTTATTTAAAATTATCATTTGAATTTGGACGATTTATTGCAATTTTGGGCTAATAAATTTCTGAAACTTGAAAATTCAAAAATCGTAACTTAAGCTGAAAATTTTATTTTGACCATTTCGCTTATATTTATGTACATTTTGAGAAATTTCGATTAATTTATGGTATTTGTGTTTTAGATTCAAAATTTATTTAAAATTATCATTTGAATTCGATCCAGTTCTGTCGTTAATCACTTATTTGGACGATTTATTGCAATTTTGGGCTAATAAATTTCTGAAACTTGAAAATTCAAAATTTCGCTTATATTTATGTACATTTTGAGAAATTTCGAATTAATTTATGGTATTTGTGTTTCAGATTCAAAATTTATTTAAAATTATCATTTGAATTCGATCCGGTTTTGTCGTTATCACTTATTTGGACGATTTATTGCAATTTTGGGCTAATAAATTTCTGAAACTTGAAAATTCAAAAATCGTAACTTAAGCTGAAAATTTTATTTTGACCATTTCGCTTATATTTGTACATTTTGAGAAATTTCGAATTAATTTATTTGTGTTTCAGATTCAAAATTTATTTAAAATTATCATTTGAATTCGATCCGGTTTTGTCGTTAATGTCGTTAATCACAAAATTTCGCTTATATTTATGTACATTTTGAGAAATTTCGAATTAATTTATGGTATTTGTGTTTTAGATTCAAAATTTATTTAAAATTATCATTTGAATTTGGACGATTTATTGCAATTTTGGGCTAATAAATTCCTGAAACTTGAAAATGCAAAAATCGTAACTTAAGCTGAAAATTTTATTTTGACCATTTCGCTTATATTTATGTACATTTTGAGAAATTTGGAATTAATTTATGGTATTTGTGTTTCAGATTCAAAATTTATTTAAAATTATCATTTGAATTCGATCCGGTTTTGTCGTTAATCATTTATTTGGACGATTTATTGCAATTTTGGGCTATTAAATTTCTGAAACTTGAAAATTCAAAAATCGTAACTTAAGCTGAAAATTTTATTTTGACCATTTCGCTTATATTTATGTACATTTTGAGAAATTTCGAATTAATTTATTGTATTTGTGTTTCAGATTCAAAATTTATTTAAAATTATCATTTGAATTCGATCCGGTTTTGTCGTTAATCACTTATTTGGACGATTTATTGCAATTTTGGGCTAATAAATTTCTGAAACTTGAAAATTCAAAAATCGTAACTTAAGCTGAAAATTTTATTTTGACCATTTCGCTTATATTTATGTACATTTTGAGAAATTTATTGGACGATTTATTGCAATTTTGGGCTAATAAATTTCTGAAACTTGAAAATTCAAAAATCGTAACTTAAGCTGAAAATTTTATTTTGACCATTTCGCTTATATTTATGTACATTTTAAGAAATTTCGAATTAATTTATGGTAATTGTGTTTCAGATTCAAAATTTATTTAAAATTATCATCTGAATTCGATCCGGTTTTGTCGTTAATCACTTATTTGGACGATTTATTGCAATTTTGGGCTAATAAATTCCTGAAACTTGAAAATGCAAAAATCGTAACTTAAGCTGAAAATTTTATTTTGACCATTTCGCTTATATTTATGTACATTTTGAGAAATTTCCAATTAATTTATGGTATTTGTGTTTCAGATTCAAAATTTATTTAAAATTATCATTTGAATTCGATCCGGTTTTGTCGTTAATCACTTATTTGGACGATTTATTGCAATTTTGGGCTAATAAATTCCTGAAACTTGAAAATGCAAAAATCGTAACTTAAGCTGAAAATTTTATTTTGACCATTTCGCTTATATTTATGTACATTTTGAGAAATTTCCAATTAATTTATGGTATTTGTGTTTCAGATTCAAAATTTATTTAAAATTATCATTTGAATTCGATCCGGTTTTGTCGTTAATCACTTATTTGGACGATTTATTGCAATTTTGGGCTAATAAATTCCTGAAACTTGAAAATGCAAAAATCGTTACTTAAGCTGAAAATTTTATTTTGACCATTTCGCTTATATTTATGTACATTTTGAGAAATTTCGAATTAATTTATGGTATTTGTGTTTCAGATTCAAAATTTATTTAAAATTATCATTTGAATTTGGACGATTTATTGCAATTTTGGGCTAATAAATTTCTGAAACTTGAAAATTCAAAAATCGTAACTTAAGCTGAAAATTTTATTTTGACCATTTCGCTTATATTTATGTACATTTTGAGAAATTTCGATTAATTTATGGTATTTGTGTTTTAGATTCAAAATTTATTTAAAATTATCATTTGAATTCGATCCAGTTCTGTCGTTAATCACTTATTTGGACGATTTATTGCAATTTTGGGCTAATAAATTTCTGAAACTTGAAAATTCAAAATTTCGCTTATATTTATGTACATTTTGAGAAATTTCGAATTAATTTATGGTATTTGTGTTTCAGATTCAAAATTTATTTAAAATTATCATTTGAATTCGATCCGGTTTTGTCGTTATCACTTATTTGGACGATTTATTGCAATTTTGGGCTAATAAATTTCTGAAACTTGAAAATTCAAAAATCGTAACTTAAGCTGAAAATTTTATTTTGACCATTTCGCTTATATTTGTACATTTTGAGAAATTTCGAATTAATTTATTTGTGTTTCAGATTCAAAATTTATTTAAAATTATCATTTGAATTCGATCCGGTTTTGTCGTTAATCACTTATTTGGACGATTTATTGCAATTTTGGGCTAATAAATTTCTGAAACTTGAAAATGCAAAAATCGTAACTTAAGCTGAAAATTTTATTTTGACCATTTCGCTTATATTTATGTACATTTTGAGAAATTTCGAATTAATTTATGGTATTTGTGTTTCAGATTCAAAATTTATTTAAAATTATCATTTGAATTCGATCCGGTTTTGTCGTTAATCACTTATTTGGACGATTTATTGATATTTTGGGCTAATAAATTTCTGAAACTTGAAAATTCAAAAGTCGTAACTTAAGCTGAAAATTTTATTTTGACCATTTCGCTTATATTTATTTACATTTTGAGAAATTTCGAATTAATTTATGGTATTTGTGTTTCAGAATCAAAATTTGTTTAAAATTATCATTTGAATTCGATCCGGTTTTGTCGTTAATCACTTATCTGGACGATTTATTGCAATTTTGGGCTAATAAATTTCTGAAACTTGAAAATTCAAAAATCGTAACTTAAGCTGAAAATTTTATTTTGACCATTTCGCTTATATTTATGTACATTTTGAGAAATTTCGAATTAATTTATGGTATTTGTATTTCAGATTTAAAATTTATTTAAAATTATCATTTGAATTCGATCCGGTTTTGTCGTTAATCATTTATTTGGACGATTTATTGCAATTTTGGGCTATTAAATTTCTGAAACTTGAAAATTCAAAAATCGTAACTTAAGCTGAAAATTTTATTTTGACCATTTCGCTTATATTTATGTACATTTTGAGAAATTTCGAATTAATTTATGGTATTTGTGTTTCAGATTCAAATTTTATTTAAAATTATCATTTGAATTCGATCCGGTTTTGTCGTTAATCACTTATTTGGACGATTTATTGCAATTTTGGGCTAATAAATTTCTGAAACTTGAAAATTCAAAAATCGTAACTTAAGCTGAAAATTTTATTTTGACCATTTCGCTTATATTTATGTACATTTTGAGAAATTTCGAATTAATTTATGGTATTTGTATTTCAGATTTAAAATTTATTTAAAATTATCATTTGAATTCGATCCGGTTTTGTCGGTAATCATTTATTTGGACGATTTATTGCAATTTTGGGCTATTAAATTTCTGAAACTTGAAAATTCAAAAATCGTAACTTAAGCTGAAAATTTTATTTTGACCATTTCGCTTATATTTATGTACATTTTGAGAAATTTCGAATTAATTTATGGTATTTGTGTTTCAGATTCAAAATTTATTTAAAATTATCATTTGAATTCGATCCGGTTTTGTCGTTAATCACTTATTCGGACGATTTATTGCAATTTTGGGCTAATAAATTCCTGAAACTTGAAAATGCAAAAATCGTAACTTAAGCTGAAAATTTTATTTTGACCATTTCGCTTATATTTATGTACATTTTGAGAAATTTTCAATTAATTTATGGTATTTGTGTTTCAGATTCAAAATTTATTTTAATTATCTATTTTAAATTATTTCGCTTATATTTATGTACATTTTGAGAAATTTCGAATTAATTTATGGTATTTGTGTTTCAGATTCAAAATTTGTTTAAAATTATCATTTGAATTCGATCCGGTTTTGTCGTTAATCACTTATTTGGACGATTTATTGCAATTTTGGGCTAATAAATTTCTGAAACTTGAAAATCAAAAATCGTAACTTAAGCTGAAAATTTTATTTTGACCATTTCGCTTATATTTATGTACATTTTGAGAAATTTCGAATTAATTTATGGTATTTGTGTTTCAGATTCAAAATTTATTTAAAATTATCATTTGAATTCGATCCGGTTTTGTCGCTAATCACTTCCCACATCCATTTCTCTAACGCTAGACTAGCGTTAGATATAGCGGTTGATCTAGCGTTAGATTAGCGTTAGATTTGTATAGGAAATGTCCAAATCGTCTACCGCTATACCATTTAAATGGAGTGAATCTTTAATAAATATAGTGCTAAAACCTCTGGTGCTAAAACCTCTGAGACCTCTGGTGGCGAAAATCGAAAGATAGTAAAAATAATAATTTATCTAGTGTTCGTTGAGAAAAATAATATGTACACAAATAATTTGACGTTTTTACTTTATTTCTTTAAAAAATTTACATCACATTTTGTACATTTAATTAAACTATGTAATTATTAAACATATGAAAAGTTTGCATAAAATCTAATTGTTTTTATCAAACAAATTTAATTCAATAGATTTTGAATTTATAACGCTTTATTTGATTGTATATACTGCGTATGCTGCTTTATCTGAGATCTCAACTGCAGACGCCCGGTTATTTGAGTTATCAACTTCAGGCTCCCGGTTAACCGGTATTAATCCGTCGTTTAATTATATCTTCTTGCATCAGCCGCAGCATATCTTTTCATATGCTAGTAAAGTAATAAAATCAGTAGTATTAAAGTTGTAAAAGATATTATATTATTTTTATACTTACATTTGAAAGAATTTTCCAATTATTTCAGATTATAGGAATTAATTTGTAAATACAATGAAATTTGTAGATCCAAACTAGTCTGGAAAATTGAATTCTAAAAAAATTTAAACAATCATTTAAACAGAATTTGAACAATAAAATTAAATTTTCATAAATTTTATACCTACCCGATATAATGAAAATGTATCTGTTTGAAGTATATAATTGTACACATATATTTTATATTTTATTATTGATATAATTTTTATATGTACTTCAATTATATAAACTTCAAATTAAATCTGTTTTTTTTTGAAAACAAATGAATTCACTTTACTTTTTAAATCGTCCTAAAGGAGTTCTAATATAGAGCGGAGACACATTTTTCATTGAAATATTACTAAAACGTATAAAATGATTTGGATAACTTGGGCAGCGTAGAATTTTGAGTATAAATAAAAATTCGTCACGGAACTGGGTTATTTGGACGATTTATTGCAATTTTGGGCTAATAAATTTCTGAAACTTGAAAATTCAAAAATCGTAACTTAAGCTGAAAATTTTATTTTGACCATTTCGCTTATATTTATGTACATTTTGAGAAATTTCGAATTAATTTATGGTATTTGTGTTTTAGATTCAAAATTTATTTAAAATTATCATTTGAATTTGGAAGATTTATTGCAATTTTGGGCTAATAAATTCCGTAAACTTGAAAATGCAAAAATCGTAACTTAAGCTGAAAATTTTATTTTGACCGTTTCGCTTATATTTATGTACATTTTGAGAAATTTCCAATTAATTTATGGTATTTGTGTTTCAGATTCAAAATTTATTTAAAATTATCATTTGAATTCGATCCGGTTTTGTCGTTAATCACTTATTTGGACGATTTATTGCAATTTTGGGCTAATAAATTTCTGAAACTTGAAAATTCAAAAATCGTAACTTAAGCAGAAAATTTTATTTTGACCATTTCGCTTATATTTATGTACATTTTGAGAAATTTCCAATTAATTTATGGTATTTGTGTTTCAGATTCAAAATTTATTTTAAATTACCTATTTTAAATTATTTCGCTTATATTTATGTACATTTTGAGAAATTTCGAATTAATTTATGGTATTTGTGTTTCAGATTCAAAATTTGTTTAAAATTATCATTTGAATTCGATCCGGTTTTGTCGTTAATCACTTATTTGGACGATTTATTGCAATTTTGGGCTAATAAATTTCTGAAACTTGAAAATTCAAAAACCGTAACTTAAGCTGAAAATTTTATTTTGACCATTTCGCTTATATTTATGTACATTTTGAGAAATTTCGAATTAATTTATGGTATTTGTGTTTCAGATTCAAAATTTATTTAAAATTATCATTTGAATTCGATCCGGTTTTGTCGTTAATCACTTATTTGGACGATTTATTGCAATTTTGGGCTAATAAATTTCTGAAACTTGAAAATTCAAAAATCGTAACTTAAGCTGAAAATTTTATTTTGACCATTTCGCTTATATTTATGTACATTTTGAGAAATTTCGAATTAATTTATGGTATTTGTGTTTCAGATTCAAAATTTATTTAAAATTATCATTTGAATTCGATCCGGTTTTGTCGTTAATCACTTATTTGGACGATTTATTGCAATTTTGGGCTAATAAATTTCTGAAACTTGAAAATTCAAAAATCGTAACTTAAGCTGAAAATTTTATTTTGACCATTTCGCTTATATTTGTACATTTTGAGAAATTTCGAATTAATTTATTTGTGTTTCAGATTCAAAATTTATTTAAAATTATCATTTGAATTCGATCCGGTTTTGTCGTTAATCACTTATTTGGACGATTTATTGCAATTTTGGGCTAATAAATTCCTGAAACTTGAAAATGCAAAAATCGTAACTTAAGCTGAAAATTTTATTTTGACCATTTCGCTTATATTTATGTACATTTTGAGAAATTTCGAATTAATTTATGGTATTTGTGTTTCAGATTCAAAATTTATTTAAAATTATCATTTGAATTCGATCCGGTTTTGTCGCTAATCACTTATTTGGACGATTTATTGCAATTTTGGGCTAATAAATTTCTGAAACTTGAAAATTCAAAAATCGTAACTTAAGCTGAAAATTTTATTTTGACCATTTCGCTTATATTTATGTACATTTTGAGAAATTTCGAATTAATTTATGGTATTTGTGTTTTAGATTCAAAATTTATTTAAAATTATCATTTGAATTTGGAAGATTTATTGCAATTTTGGGCTAATAAATTCCGTAAACTTGAAAATGCAAAAATCGTAACTTAAGCTGAAAATTTTATTTTGACCATTTCGCTTATATTTATGTACATTTTGAGAAATTTCGAATCAATTTATGGTATTTGTGTTTCAGATTCAAAATTTATTTAAAATTATCATTTGAATTCGATCCGGTGTTGTCGTTAATCACTTATTTGGACGATTTATTGCAATTTTGGGCTAATAAATTTCTGAAACTTGAAAATTCAAAAATCGTAACTTAAGCTGAAAATTTTATTTTGACCATTTCGCTTTTCACATTTTGAGAAATTTCCAATTAATTTATGGTATTTGTGTTTCAGATTCAAAATTTATTTTAAATTACCTATTTTAAATTATTTCGCTTATATTTATGTACATTTTGAGAAATTTCGAATTAATTTATGGTATTTGTGTTTCAGATTCAAAATTTGTTTAAAATTATCATTTGGATTCGATCCGGTTTTGTCGTTAATCACTTATTTGGACGATTTATTGCAATTTTGGGCTAATAAATTTCTGAAACTTGAAAATTCAAAAATCGTAACTTAAGCTGAAAATTTTATTTTGACCATTTCGCTTATATTTATGTACATTTTGAGAAATTTCGAATTAATTTATGGTATTTGTGTTTCAGATTCAAAATTTATTTAAAATTATCATTTGAATTCGATCCGGTTCTGTCGTTAATCACTTATTTGGACGATTTATTGCAATTTTGGGCGAAATTCAATATTTATTTAAAATTATCATTTGAATTTGGACGATTTATTGCAATTTTGGGCTAATAAATTCCTGAAACTTGAAAATGCAAAAATCGTAACTTAAGCTGAAAATTTTATTTTGACCATTTCGCTTATATTTATGTACATTTTGAGAAATTTCGAATCAATTTATGGTATTTGTGTTTCAGATTCAAAATTTATTTTAAATTATCATTTGAATTCGATCCGGTGTTGTCGTTAATCACTTATTTGGACGATTTATTGCAATTTTGGGCTAATAAATTTCTGAAACTTGAAAATGCAAAAATCGTAACTTAAGCTGAAAATTTTATTTTGACCATTTCGCTTATATTTATGTACATTTTGAGAAATTTGGAATTAATTTATGGTATTTGTGTTTCAGATTCAAAATTTATTTAAAATTATCATTTGAATTCGATCCGGTTTTGTCGTTAATCATTTATTTGGACGATTTATTGCAATTTTGGGCTATTAAATTTCTGAAACTTGAAAATTCAAAAATCGTAACTTAAGCTGAAAATTTTATTTTAACCATTTCGCTTATATTTATGTACATTTTGAGAAATTTCGAATTAATTTATGGTATTTGTGTTTCAGATTCAAAATTTATTTAAAATTATCATTTGAATTCGATCCGGTTTTGTCGTTAATCACTTATTTGGACGATTTATTGCAATTTTGGGCTAATAAATTTCTGAAACTTGAAAATTCAAAAATCGTAACTTAAGCTGAAAATTTTATTTTGACCATTTCGCTTATATTTATGTACATTTTGAGAAATTTATTGGACGATTTATTGCAATTTTGGGCTAATAAATTTCTGAAACTTGAAAATTCAAAAATCGTAACATAAGCTGAAAATTTTATTTTGACCATTTCGCTTATATTTATGTACATTTTGAGAAATTTCGAATTAATTTATGGTAATTGTGTTTCAGATTCAAAATTTATTTAAAATTATCATCTGAATTCGATCCGGTTTTGTCGTTAATCACTTATTTGGACGATTTATTGCAATTTTGGGCTAATAAATTCCTGAAACTTGAAAATGCAAAAATCGTAACTTAAGCTGAAAATTTTATTTTGACCATTTCGCTTATATTTATGTACATTTTGAGAAATTTCCAATTAATTTATGGTATTTGTGTTTCAGATTCAAAATTTATTTAAAATTATCATTTGAATTCGATCCGGTTTTGTCGTTAATCACTTATTTGGACGATTTATTGCAATTTTGGGCTAATAAATTCCTGAAACTTGAAAATGCAAAAATCGTAACTTAAGCTGAAAATTTTATTTTGACCATTTCGCTTATATTTATGTACATTTTGAGAAATTTCCAATTAATTTATGGTATTTGTGTTTCAGATTCAAAATTTATTTAAAATTATCATTTGAATTCGATCCGGTTTTGTCGTTAATCACTTATTTGGACGATTTATTGCAATTTTGGGCTAATAAATTCCTGAAACTTGAAAATGCAAAAATCGTTACTTAAGCTGAAAATTTTATTTTGACCATTTCGCTTATATTTATGTACATTTTGAGAAATTTCGAATTAATTTATGGTATTTGTGTTTCAGATTCAAAATTTATTTAAAATTATCATTTGAATTTGGACGATTTATTGCAATTTTGGGCTAATAAATTTCTGAAACTTGAAAATTCAAAAATCGTAACTTAAGCTGAAAATTTTATTTTGACCATTTCGCTTATATTTATGTACATTTTGAGAAATTTCGATTAATTTATGGTATTTGTGTTTTAGATTCAAAATTTATTTAAAATTATCATTTGAATTCGATCCGGTTCTGTCGTTAATCACTTATTTGGACGATTTATTGCAATTTTGGGCTAATAAATTTCTGAAACTTGAAAATTCAAAATTTCGCTTATATTTATGTACATTTTGAGAAATTTCGAATTAATTTATGGTATTTGTGTTTCAGATTCAAAATTTATTTAAAATTATCATTTGAATTCGATCCGGTTTTGTCGTTATCACTTATTTGGACGATTTATTGCAATTTTGGGCTAATAAATTTCTGAAACTTGAAAATTCAAAAATCGTAACTTAAGCTGAAAATTTTATTTTGACCATTTCGCTTATATTTGTACATTTTGAGAAATTTCCAATTAATTTATGGTATTTGTGTTTCAGATTCAAAATTTATTTAAAATTATCATTTGAATTCGATCCGGTTTTGTCGTTAATCACTTATTCGGACGATTTATTGATATTTTGGGCTAATAAATTTCTGAAACTTGAAAATTCAAAAGTCGTAACTTAAGCTGAAAATTTTATTTTGACCATTTCGCTTATATTTATTTACATTTTGAGAAATTTCGAATTAATTTATGGTATTTGTGTTTCAGAATCAAAATTTGTTTAAAATTATCATTTGAATTCGATCCGGTTTTGTCGTTAATCACTTATCTGGACGATTTATTGCAATTTTGGGCTAATAAATTTCTGAAACTTGAAAATTCAAAAATCGTAACTTAAGCTGAAAATTTTATTTTGACCATTTCGCTTATATTTATGTACATTTTGAGAAATTTCGAATTAATTTATGGTATTTCTGTTTCAGATTCAAAATTTATTTAAAATTATCATTTGAATTCGATCCGGTTTTGTCGTTAATCATTTATTTGGACGATTTATTGCAATTTTGGGCTATTAAATTTCTGAAACTTGAAAATTCAAAAATCGTAACTTAAGCTGAAAATTTTATTTTGACCATTTCGCTTATATTTATGTACATTTTGAGAAATTTCGAATTAATTTATGGTATTTGTGTTTCAGATTCAAAATTTATTTAAAATTATCATTTGAATTCGATCCGGTTTTGTCGTTAATCACTTATTTGGACGATTTATTGCAATTTTGGGCTAATAAATTTCTGAAACTTGAAAATTCAAAAATCGTAACTTAAGCTGAAAATTTTATTTTGACCATTTCGCTTATATTTATGTACATTTTGAGAAATTTATTGGACGATTTATTGCAATTTTGGGCTAATAAATTTCTGAAACTTGAAAATTCAAAAATCGTAACTTAAGCTGAAAATTTTATTTTGACCATTTCGCTTATATTTATGTACATTTTGAGAAATTTCGAATTAATTTATGGTAATTGTGTTTCAGATTCAAAATTTATTTAAAATTATCATCTGAATTCGATCCGGTTTTGTCGTTAATCACTTATTTGGACGATTTATTGCAATTTTGGGCTAATAAATTCCTGAAACTTGAAAATGCAAAAATCGTAACTTAAGCTGAAAATTTTATTTTGACCATTTCGCTTATATTTATGTACATTTTGAGAAATTTCCAATTAATTTATGGTATTTGTGTTTCAGATTCAAAATTTATTTAAAATTATCATTTGAATTCGATCCGGTTTTGTCGTTAATCACTTATTTGGACGATTTATTGCAATTTTGGGCTAATAAATTCCTGAAACTTGAAAATGCAAAAATCGTAACTTAAGCTGAAAATTTTATTTCGACCATTTCGCTAATATTTATGTACATTTTGAGAAATTTCCAATTAATTTATGGTATTTGTGTTTCAGATTCAAAATTTATTTAAAATTATCATTTGAATTCGATCCGGTTTTGTCGTTAATCACTTATTTGGACGATTTATTGCAATTTTGGGCTAATAAATTCCTGAAACTTGAAAATGCAAAAATCGTTACTTAAGCTGAAAATTTTATTTTGACCATTTCGCTTATATTTATGTACATTTTGAGAAATTTCGAATTAATTTATGGTATTTGTGTTTCAGATTCAAAATTTATTTAAAATTATCATTTGAATTTGGACGATTTATTGCAATTTTGGGCTAATAAATTTCTGAAACTTGAAAATTCAAAAATCGTAACTTAAGCTGAAAATTTTATTTTGACCATTTCGCTTATATTTATGTACATTTTGAGAAATTTCGATTAATTTATGGTATTTGTGTTTTAGATTCAAAATTTATTTAAAATTATCATTTGAATTCGATCCGGTTCTGTCGTTAATCACTTATTTGGACGATTTATTGCAATTTTGGGCTAATAAATTTCTGAAACTTGAAAATTCAACATTTCGCTTATATAAATTTCTCAAAATGTACATAAATATAAGCGACATGGTCAAAATAAAATTTTCAGCCTAAGTTACGATTTTTGCATTTTCAAGTTTCAGGAATTTATTAGCCCAAAATTGCAATAAATCGTCCAAATAAGTGATTAACGACAAAATCGGATCGAATTCAAATGATAATTTAAAATAAATTTTGAATCTGAAACACAAATACCATAAATTGATTCGAAATTTCTCAAAATGTACATAAATATAAGCGAAATGGTCAAAATAAAATTTTCAGCTTAAGTTACGATTTTTGCATTTTCAAGTTTCAGGAATTTATTAGCCCAAAATTGCAATAAATCGTCCAAATAAGTGATTACGACAAAACCGGATCGAATTCAAATGATAATTTTAAATAAATTTTAAATCTGAAACACAAATACGATAAATTAATTCGAAATTTCTCAAAATGTACATAAATATAAGCGAAATGGTCAAAATAAAATTTTCAGCTTAAGTTACGATTTTTGAATTTTCAAGTTTCAGAAATTTATTAGCCCAAAATTGCAATAAATCGTCCAAATAAGTGATTAACGACACCGGATCGAATTCAAATGATAATTTAAAATAAATTTTGAATCTGAAACACAAATACCATAAATTGATTCGAAATTTCTCAAAATGTACATAAATATAAGCGAAATGGTCAAAATAAAATTTTCAGCTTAAGTTACGATTTTTGCATTTTCAAGTTTCAGGAATTTATTAGCCCAAAATTGCAATAAATCGTCCAAATAAGTGATTAACGACAAAACCGGATCGAATTCAAATGATAATTTTAAATAAATTTTAAATCTGAAACACAAATACGATAAATTAAATCGAAATTTCTCAAAATGTACATAAATATAAGCGAAATGGTCAAAATAAAATTTTCAGCTTAAGTTACGATTTTTGAATTTTCAAGTTTCAGAAATTTATTAGCCCAAAATTGCAATAAATCGTCCAAATAAGTGATTAACGACACCGGATCGAATTCAAATGATAATTTAAAATAAATTTTGAATCTGAAACACAAATACCATAAATTGATTCGAAATTTCTCAAAATGTACATAAATATAAGCGAAATGGTCAAAATAAAATTTTCAGCTTAAGTTACGATTTTTGCATTTTCAAGTTTCAGGAATTTATTAGCCCAAAATTGCAATAAATCGTCCAAATAAGTGATTAACGACAGAACCGGATCGAATTCAAATGATAATTTTAAATAAATTTTGAATCTGAAACACAAATACCATAAATTAATTCGAAATTTCTCAAAATGTACATAAATATAAGCGAAATGGTCAAAATAAAATTTTCAGCTTAAGTTACGATTTTTGCATTTTCAAGTTTTAGGAATTTATTAGCCGAAAATTGCAATAAATCGTCCAAATAAGTGATTAACGACAAAACCGGATCGAATTCAAATGATAATTTTAAATAAATTTTAAATCTGAAACACAAATACGATAAATTAATTCGAAATTTCTCAAAATGTACATAAATATAAGCGAAATGGTCAAAATAAAATTTTCAGCTTAAGTTACGATTTTTGAATTTTCAAGTTTCAGAAATTTATTAGCCCAAAATTGCAATAAATCGTCCAAATAAGTGATTAACGACAACACCGGATCGAATTCAAATGATAATTTAAAATAAATTTTGAATCTGAAACACAAATACCATAAATTAATTCGAAATTTCTCAAAATGTACATAAATATAAGCGAAATGGTCAAAATAAAATTTTCAGCTTAAGTTACGATTTTTGAATTTTCAAGTTTCAGAAATTTATTAGCCCAAAATTGCAATAAATCGTCCAAATAAGTGATTAACGACAACACCGGATCGAATTCAAATGATAATTTAAAATAAATTTTGAATCTGAAACACAAATACCATAAAATGATTCGAAATTTCTCAAAATGTACATAAATATAAGCGAAATGGTCAAAATAAAATTTTCAGCTTAAGTTACGATTTTTGCATTTTCAAGTTTCAGGAATTTATTAGCCCAAAATTGCAATAAATCGTCCAAATAAGTGATTAACGACAGAACCGGATCGAATTCAAATGATAATTTTAAATAAATTTTGAATCTGAAACACAAATACCATAAATTAATTCGAAATTTCTCAAAATGTACATAAATATAAGCGAAATGGTCAAAATAAAATTTTCAGCTTAAGTTACGATTTTTGAATTTTCAAGTTTCAGAAATTTATTAGCCCAAAATTGCAATAAATCGTCCAAATAAGTGATTAACGACAACACCGGATCGAATTCAAATGATAATTTAAAATAAATTTTGAATCTGAAACACAAATACCATAAATTCATTCGAAATTTCTCAAAATGTACATAAATATAAGCGAAATGGTCAAAATAAAATTTTCAGCTTAAGTTACGATTTTTGAATTTTCAAGTTTCAGAAATTTATTAGCCCAAAATTGCAATAAATCGTCCAAATAAGTGATTAACGACAACACCGGATCGAATTCAAATGATAATTTAAAATAAATTTTGAATCTGAAACACAAATACCATAAATTGATTCGAAATTTCTCAAAATGTACATAAATATAAGCGAAATGGTCAAAATAAAATTTTCAGCTTAAGTTACGATTTTTGCATTTTCAAGTTTCAGGAATTTATTAGCCCAAAATTGCAATAAATCGTCCAAATTCAAATGATAATTTTAAATAAATTTTGAATCTAAAACACAAATACCATAAATTAATTCGAAATTTCTCAAAATGTACATACATATAAGCGAAATGGTCAAAATAAAATTTTCAGCTTAAGTTACGATTTTTGAATTTTCAAGTTTCAGAAATTTATTAGCCCAAAATTGCAATAAATCGTCCAAATAAGTGATTAACGACAAAACCGGATCGAATTCAAATGATAATTTTAAATAAATTTTAAATCTGAAACACAAATACGATAAATTAATTCGAAATTTCTCAAAATGTACATAAATATAAGCGAAATGGTCAAAATAAAATTTTCAGCTTAAGTTACGATTTTTGAATTTTCAAGTTTCAGAAATTTATTAGCCCAAAATTGCAATAAATCGTCCAAATAAGTGATTAACGACACCGGATCGAATTCAAATGATAATTTAAAATAAATTTTGAATCTGAAACACAAATACCATAAATTGATTCGAAATTTCTCAAAATGTACATAAATATAAGCGAAATGGTCAAAATAAAATTTTCAGCTTAAGTTACGATTTTTGAATTTTCAAGTTTCAGAAATTTATTAGCCCAAAATTGCAATAAATCGTCCAAATAAGTGATTAACGACAACACCGGATCGAATTCAAATGATAATTTAAAATAAATTTTGAATCTGAAACACAAATACCATAAATTGATTCGAAATTTCTCAAAATGTACATAAATATAAGCGAAATGGTCAAAATAAAATTTTCAGCTTAAGTTACGATTTTTGCATTTTCAAGTTTCAGGAATTTATTAGCCCAAAATTGCAATAAATCGTCCAAATTCAAATGATAATTTTAAATAAATTTTGAATCTAAAACACAAATACCATAAATTAATTCGAAATTTCTCAAAATGTACATAAATATAAGCGAAATGGTCAAAATAAAATTTTCAGCTTAAGTTACGATTTTTGGATTTTCAAGTTTCAGGAATTTATTAGCCCAAAATTGCAATAAATCGTCCAAATTCAAATGATAATTTTAAATAAATTTTGAATCTAAAACACAAATACCATAAATTAATTCGAAATTTCTCAAAATGTACATAAATCTAAGCGAAATGGTCAAAATAAAATTTTCAGCTTAAGTTACGATTTTTGGATTTTCAAGTTTCAGGAATTTATTAGCCCAAAATTGCAATAAATCGTCCAAATTCAAATGATAATTTTAAATAAATTTTGAATCTAAAACACAAATACCATAAATTAATTCGAAATTTCTCAAAATGTACATAAATATAAGCGAAATGGTAATAATAAAATTTTCAGCTTAAGAGGGATCTATCGGTTTTGACTACTTCGATTTTGGGACTAGAGCAGTCTGGTGACTAAATGTGTAACTAACCATTAGCCCCATCTGGTTTAGTTTTGAAGAAACAAAAAATAAAAATTAGCCCCATCTGTATTTTTCTTATTTTTCTACTGAAAGCTTCATTGGAATTTTTATTATTTAAAAATGAACTGAAAAAGGAATTTGTGAAATAAACAAAAATATAATATTTTTTTTTTATGTTGTTAGATGAAATTCTTTCATACTGTTATGAACAAAATCTTTGTTAAAAGTCTGTAAAATAGAAATCATTACTTTAATAAAGATATATTTTTATTCTGAATGTTTCTAATTATTCGACATTGATTGACCTTGAAAATTTATATTTCTTATAAGTCAATTTGTACAACATAAAAAAAACTATAATACGAATCATTACCGACCAAAACATCGTGTCCTTTTAAATTTTAGCAAAAACAAATAATAGTAAAATAAAAAATGTTATTGTCGTTTATGTATATTCTTGACTTTTTGAATGAAAAATGCCATTTACGGATTTGGTTGAATAAAATTTTTATTTCAACAATTTCAATTTATTTCAAAAAAGTGATATCATTTAATTTTTTAGATAATTTCTTGGAAAAATAAATTTAGCTGTTTGTTTACGTTTGAATTTGTTATAGTTTTTTGGAAAAAAAATAAAATTAATTGTTTGTTTGAAATGAAGTTTTATTATTATTATTGAGAATTATGGCATTATAAGTTTGTCAAAAAAATGTTGTCAAGTGTGTCAAAAGAAAGATTTTTATTTATTTTTTTACCTAATTTTTTGGAAAAAAATAAAATTAATTGTTTGTTTGAAATGAAGTTTTATTATTATTATTTAGAATTATGGCATTATAATTTTGTCAAAAAAATGTTGTCAAGTGTGTCAAAAGATTTTTATTTAGATTTTTACCCAATTTTTTGGAAAAAAATAAAATTAATTGTTTGTTTGAAATGAAGTTTTATTACTATTATTTAGAATTATGGCATTATAATTTTGTCAAAAAAATGTTGTCAAGTGTGTCAAAAGATTTTTATTTAGATTTTTACCCAATTTTTTGGAAAAAAAAATAAAATTAATTGTTTGTTTGAAATGAAGTTTTATTATTATTATTTAGAATTATGGCATTATAATTTTGTCAAAAAAATGTTGTCAAGTGTGTCAAAAGATTTTTATTTAGTTTTTTACCCAATTTTTTGGAAAAAAAATAAAATTAATTGTTTGTTTGAAATGAAGTTTTATTATTATTATTTAGAATTATGGCATTATAAGTTTGTCAAAAAAATGTTGTCAAGTGTGTCAAAAGAAAGATTTTTATTTATTTTTTTACCTAATTTTTTGGAAAAAAATAAAATTAATTGTTTGTTTGAAATGAAGTTTTATTATTATTATTTAGAATTATGGCATTATAATTTTGTCAAAAAAATGTTGTCAAGTGTGTCAAAAGATTTTTATTTAGTTTTTTACCCAATTTTTTGGAAAAAAAATAAAATTAATTGTTTGTTTGAAATGAAGTTTTATTATTATTATTGAGAATTATGGCATTATAAGTTTGTCAAAAAAATGTTGTCAAGTGTGTCAAAAGAAAGATTTTTATTTATTTTTTACCTAATTTTTTGGAAAAAAATAAAATTAATTGTTTGTTTGAAATGAAGTTTTATTACTATTATTTAGAATTATGGCATTATAATTTTGTCAAAAAAATGTTGTCAAGTGTGTCAAAAGATTTTTATTTAGATTTTTACCCAATTTTTTGGAGAAAAAAATAAAATTAATTGTTTGTTTGATATGAAGTTTTATTATTATTATTTAGAATTATGGCATTATAATTTTGTCAAAAAAATGTTGTCAAGTGTGTCAAAAGATTTTTATTTAGTTTTTTACCCAATTTTTTGGAAAAAAAATAAAATTAATTGTTTGTTTGAAATGAAGTTTTATTATTATTATTGAGAATTATGGCATTATAAGTTTGTCAAAAAAATGTTGTCAAGTGTGTCAAAAGAAAGATTTTTATTTATTTTTTTACCTAATTTTTTGGAAAAAAATAAAATTAATTGTTTGTTTGAAATGAAGTTTTATTATTATTATTTAGAATTATGGCATTATAATTTTGTCAAAAAAATGTTGTCAAGTGTGTCAAAAGATTTTTATTTAGTTTTTTACCCAATTTTTTGGAAAAAAAATAAAATTAATTGTTTGTTTGAAATGAAGTTTTATTATTATTATTGAGAATTATGGCATTATAAGTTTGTCAAAAAAATGTTGTCAAGTGTGTCAAAAGAAAGATTTTTATTTATTTTTTACCTAATTTTTTGGAAAAAAATAAAATTAATTGTTTGTTTGAAATGAAGTTTTATTACTATTATTTAGAATTATGGCATTATAATTTTGTCAAAAAAATGTTGTCAAGTGTGTCAAAAGATTTTTATTTAGATTTTTACCCAATTTTTTGGAGAAAAAAATAAAATTAATTGTTTGTTTGATATGAAGTTTTATTATTATTATTTAGAATTATGGCATTATAAGTTTGTCAAAAAAATGTTGTCAAGTGTGTCAAAAGATTTTTATTTAGATTTTTACCCAATTTTTTGGAGAAAAAAATAAAATTAATTGTTTGTTTGATATGAAGTTTTATTATTATTATTTAGAATTATGGCATTATAATTTTGTCAAAAAAATGTTGTCAAGTGTGTCAAAAGATTTTTATTTAGTTTTTTACCCAATTTTTTGGAAAAAAAATAAAATTAATTGTTTGTTTGAAATGAAGTTTTATTATTATTATTGAGAATTATGGCATTATAAGTTTGTCAAAAAAATGTTGTCAAGTGTGTCAAAAGAAAGATTTTTATTTAGTTTTTTACCTAATTTTTTGGAAAAAAAAAATGAAATTAATTGTTTGTTTGAAATGAAGTTTTATTATTATTATTTAGAATTATGGCATTATAATTTTGTCAAAAAAATGTTGTCAAGTGTGTCAAAAGATTTTTATTTAGTTTTTTACCCAATTTTTTGGAAAAAAAATAAAATTAATTGTTTGTTTGATATGAAGTTTTGTTATAATTATTGAGAATAATGGCATTATAAGTTTGTCAAAAAAATGTTGTCAAGTGTGTCAAAAGAAAGGTTTTTATTTATTTTCTAATAATAATAATTGAATTCCACAATACCGGTCAAACGTGTCATTTTTTCGCCAGCCGTGGCTCAATAAAAATTTGGTTAATTTAAAAAATCGAATGCATAAGGCTCACAAAATTTACAAATTTACGTCCGTTATTGTTTAGTTTATTTATAAATGATGTTATATTTTGCTTTACTCAAAGCAAAGTTCTTATTTATGCTGACGATATTAAAATCTTCAAAGTTATTCGCAACGGAACAGACGCAAAAATAATGCAAGAGGAATTAAATCGATTTTGTTCCGGGTGTAACGATAATCAACTGTTTTTAAACGAGTCTAAATGTAAACCATAACCTTTCACCGAACTTACTTACCTATCTCAACGAAATTCACTTACCTATCTCAACATGAAAAGAATATAGAAAGCACGTAAAAAATTGGACTAAATAATCAATTTCTTCAATTCAAACCTTTTCAACTTTTTTTCATTGTTATAAGGTTTTTGCAAATTGTTGTTGTTGAGGATTGTTGAAAATGAGATGACGCTCATTGCAATATAAAAATACAAATTAACAAATCAACAAAAACTGATCCCTTTAATTCAAAATTTTTTATTTTGCTCAATTTTTATTTACATAATTTTTCTTTTACAACAATTGATTTAGCAAACCTACTTTTTACAAATTTTTTTTTCTTAAATTTTATAATAGAATCCTTCTCAGTCAATTATGTATTCAGATCAGTTCAATTTCAGATTCAGAATTATCACATTCAGAAAAAGATTTCAATTTTTATTTTTACCTATTGTATTAAAATTATATATTGAATGTTAAAATAATATCAATTTGTGTCAACTATATATGCTATATAGTTGACACAAATTGATATTATTTTAACATTCAATATATAATTTTAATACAATATGTAAAATGACTGGAAATAATACATAACCGTCCAGCGAACACCACGTGAAGGTGAAGGATACGCTCGCCGTGGAAAGGAATGGGAAGGTACTTATTAGTAAGAAATTGGGTTGTTACATTAATATAAACTTATATAACTATTTAATTTAATATAACTAACATTAGTATTAAAATTAAATCTATTTAATAATAATAATAAAAATAATAACGAAAATGCCAATATATATTAGTTTTCCGAATCTAAACCCTTACTATCTACAGGTTTATCCCTAAAATCTATTTTCCTGGAATAACACGGATCAACAATTTCAGGAAGCAACCATCCGAAATAAAAATCCTTCAAGCGAGGATACATAATGTTATCAAAAAAATCGCGATCGTACAATATTGTTTCAACAAACAAATATTGGTTCAACAGTTTTGGGTCCTGAATTTGCTGATCCGACGTACCCGTCCACACCCCAAATACACTATACTCTTTTTGGGAAATGTGGAGCTGTCCTTGTATTTGGTAGTAGTAAGAGTGCTTTTTTTTAAGGCCTAAAATTTTATTATTAGATTTATCAAAATTTAAATATTTAATTTTGCCGATTTGCAAAGCTTCAAAAACCGACAAATTTGAAGCCGATTTAGGACACTTTACTTCTACAACACCGTTACTACCATCAATTACTCCGTCGGGAGAAGCTCCAAGAAAATAGGCCTTTTCATCAATAAATAAACCACAGCTACTGATCTTTATTCCCAATTTAGCCTCTATTGCTTTTATGGCAAGATCTTCGTTCAACTTTCCATAAATCATGCTATCAGTTGAAACTGTGGAGTATAATATTGGTTTGAGTTGAGATTGCATCTTATTTGCATTACATACTCTGCCAAAATTTGATGCAGTGAGTAATGTTTGCCTCAGATTTACCCATCTGCTTGAAGAAGCTTGGCCTATTGTTTCCTCTTGGATATTGTGTCTCTCCTGTTGTTGCTCTTTCAACGTTTCTTTTATGGCGCGAGCTCGTTCAATGTAATCATCCTTGCTCATGTGCGGTTTGTTGGATTCAGCACCATAATCTCCATCTTCTTTTTGGATAAAACGTCGACGACGAACGATACCCAATTTACGAAGATTTTTTTTTTGTCTTCTCTGCTCAACTAGTTTTATTAATTTGGGCGATTTATGGAAAACCCGCTCGTGAAAACTAGTTAAGCCAGCCTTAGTGTTGAAATGAATCACAGAACCGGCACATCTATTCCCGTAACTCTGCCCTCTGGAAAAGTTAACTCGTTTGCCGCCTACATATTTCGCAATAATTGAATGAAGGTGCTCGACTACATTGGAATTTAAACCATAAAAAAGACTTTTGGCATTTCTAGCTAATCTATCTTGTGCAACAATCACTTCTTTCAATATACCAGAATCTTTTAATTTTTTAAATTTTTGTTTCATATCAGGGGGGGGAGGATCATTATTATCTGTTCTTTGAAATTTACAAAAGTACGATTCACATTTAGCATGGGAACCGAAAATATGGTATGGAACATTGAGCAAGTCGTTTCTTAAATTTCTTATTTTGTCTGCGTCCGTTAGTCCGTCCGTGTTGTTGGTTCGGTGGTATTTAATTGCTGCAAAAATCGAACGAATAATACGAGGAGTTTCGTTTCGTATAATTTGTCGAAACGGTAAGCCAAACTGCTTATTCCGTCTCGAAAGTGAATCTAAATTTTTCCTAAAGCGTCGAAAAAGGTGGTTACAGCATTCTATTTTAGTAATAGGGGTATTTTCATACACCCTGCTTTGAAGCAGCTTATGATAAACGCTGCTGTCCCCGTCAGCAATCAAGGTGTTATAGCGGACACCGTATAATTTCTCACTCATCTTGAATCCTTCTAAGATGATGTGGGATTCCATTGAAGTTGAAGAGCCAGAAAAGTTTTTGTTGCAGACATGTTTTTCTGTTGCAGGCTTTGGGATGTTGCCCTCTGCACTTTGACAGCATTTCGAACAAAATTTATTCATGACGCCAAACCACAAAACTTTTCTAGTACGATATCCAACTATTGCTGCGGCACCGGATAAAGCTTTATAATTTGTCCCATATGATCTATGGGACCACACCCCATCAGTTACCACTGTTAGTAGGGGTATGCCATCTCTATCGATTTCACCAGCCTTTATAGCAAGCTGTTTTTCTTCTTCAACAGCCTCTTTCATGCATTCCTGTGCAGTACTATTTTGGTCCTGCCCTATATGTTTTTGAGTGAAATCATATTTTACCGGTCCCATGCACGGAATTTCTAACACTGCCGTCACCTCTTGCATTTGGGAGTAGCCGCCGCCCGTTGAAATGAATCCGAGGGCTGCAGCGTAATTGACACTCATTTTGTCGTCGTCTTTTTCACTAAAAGGTTCACATGTACTGACTTTGAATTCATTGCGGCACATTCTGCACTCGAAAGAAATGTCTGAAGAAAAGCCGCGCTTAAATTCACCAGTTACCCGCAAGTCTTTAATTCCACAATCAAATGGAGCATGACTATCAATTGCTTGCAATTGCTGGATGAAACTATCTATATTAACAAGACGACGACCACCAAGTTTAATACTCTCCATACCATCTACTGGTTCTTGAGCATCTGAAACTACTTCTAAGCTTTTCATATTTAAATCTGGGGATAGAGCACAACTCTCTTCTATATCAAAATGATAGTCATCTAAACTAATATTATTAGGATCATCACTAACCTCCTCAATCAGGTCGTCAAAACTATAAAATTTCTGGCTACCTATTATTTTACCATCTAAATATACAGCATTATTATTATTATGATTATTATTATTATTATTACAAAAAATATCATGTATCTTAACATCTATCGCATTTGAGCGAGAGTCCTCTTCTTTAAGATGCTTGTTTTGATGTTTTTCCCTGTGTGGAAAAATATTTAGAAGTTATCAAAAATAAAATTTTGTAAAATGTTAATAGTAGTAAGAGTAAGAGATCTTAAGACTTCAGTCTGTGTTAAGAGTTCTTATATAACTTTTAGCAGAAGACTTTTATTGGGATAATGTTTTTATTTTTAGGAAGAGATTTTAATTAAATATAAATTTTCTTATTGGGGCATTCCATTTCAAACCAACCAAAAAACTTTAATTTTCAACCTGAACATTTTAGATTTTTATGAAACTCACAGAAATTGTTCTCCAAGAATATACAAGTAAAAAAACGAAAACGAAACCTTGGACTTGGAAAATGGGTTCTTTCATGTGCCCGTAGAAGAAGAAAGCCGTAAATTTACTGCATTCGTCACACCTTCAGGTCACTATGAATTCAACAAAGTTCCTTTTGGACTTTGTACATCACCAGCTGTATTCCAGCGTTACGTGGACTACGTTTTTAGAAATTTAGTGGCTAAAGGATATGTGATTATATACATGGACGATATAATCATCCTCGCAACAGATGAAGAAGAAGCTATATTGAAAATTAAAGAAGTTCTAACAACCGCCAGTGAATTTGGACTCAATTTTAAATGAAAAAAATGCAAATTTTTATGCAAGGAAATAGAATTCTTAGGTTACGTTATTTCAGAAGGGGTTGTAAAGCCGTCTCAAACCAAAATTAATGCTGTGGTTAATTTTTCGAAACCAAAAACAATCAAGAATGTTCAAAGTTTTCTGGGACTAACAGGATATTTTAGGAAGTTCATAAGAGATTATTCAACAAAAGCAAAACCTCTATCAGATTTATTACGAAAAGACGCTAAGTTTGAGTTTGGGCAACTGCAAAGAGAAGCATTTGAGATATTAAAAAATTGTTTAACTAATAATACTCTTTTAAAAATTTACAGTCCAAATGTAGAAACCGAATTACACACAGACGCCTCCAAAATTGGATTCGGAGCAATACTAATGCAAAAATCAAGAGATGACAACGAATTCCATCCCGTTTACTATTATAGTAAAAAGACGTCTCCTGCTCAAGAAAAATATAGCAGCTACGAGCTAGAAGTTTTGGCCATAGTTAGTGCTTTAAAGAAGTTGAGAGTGTACCTACTTGGTATAAAATTCAAAATTATAACCGATTGCGCCGCTTTTAAGATGACGATGATGAAAAAAGATATAGCACCGCGTATAGCAGGCTGGGCATTGCTATTAGAAGACTTCAACTATAAATTGGAACATCGATCAAATATTAAGATGAAACATGTTGATGCATTAAGCCGTAATCCTCATGTGATGATAGTTACCAATGAATTAGTTAGCCGAATACAAGCTGGTCAGGATAAAGATGAAAATTTGAATGTTATCAAAAAATTGCTAGAACATGGACCATATCAAGATTATTTACTGGAGAGAGGGATTTTATTTAAGCTAGACGATGAAGGCAGAAAACTGTTTTGTGTCCCAAAATTAATGCAATCAGAAATAATCAGGACAACGCATGAGCAAGGTCATTTTGGTCACTCAGTTTGGAAGTGGGTTGAAGATTTTTCCGAAATTCTTAGGTCCCTACAAGATAACAAAAGTATGTAATAACGACAGGTACGACGTCGAAAAAGTTGGTGAACACAGTGAACCAATAAAAACCAGCTCAAGTGCAGATAATTTAAAGAAATGGAAGAATTATTACCCATAGGATTCCGAAGATTTCAGCGATTAATAAGGACAAGCAACAAATATTAAATAAAAGACGTATTCAAGAAGAAAAAAGACGTAATTAATTTAAGACGACAATAATGAAGACGCTATCAACAAGAGGACATCATTCAGCAAGACGCCATATAGACGAATTATAATTACAAGATGAATGCCATGAAGACGTATATGATGTGTTCAAGTAAGACGAAAACAAATAAGACGAAGAAGTTTAAGTTGCTACTTATTAATTTAGATGTTTGCCGGGGCGGCAAAAAATGCAGGATGGCCGAGTTTGTGGGAGCACCCTGTATTATAACAGAGATTATTGACTGTAATACAACCGGATTATGGATCAAACCTATGTTTCATCATTTATTTTATAATTTGTAAAAAAGATTATTATTAATTGTGACGCCGAGATAAAAACATTGAAATTAAAATTATTAATAAAGTTGCTATTTATTTTTGTAAAGTTTAGACTGAAATCTTTTATTTAAATAAAACAAATTCCCTGTGGTATAAATCCCACATATATATATATATATATATATATATATATATATATATATATATATATATATATATATATATATATATATATATATATATATATATATATATATATATATATATATATATATATATATATATATATATATATATATATATATATATATATATATATATATATATATATATATATATATATATATTTTTTTTTAAATATTTTTGAAAACACTTATATCAGTCTTAAAATTTAATTTTTATTTAATTAATAAAAACAATATTTCGGCACATTGCCATTTTCAAGTTGAAAAAAAATATATAAAAAATTATAAAAATAATACACAAATTAGGTTCACAAAAAACTATCCGTATAAAATGAAAAACTAAAATGAATGAAAATTTAAAAAACAAAAATACTAGGCTAATAAAAACGATCTAAAAAAGCTACGTTGATTTTTTCGAACATATTTTTTTCAAATTTAGCAAGTATTTATATTCACTGTGTGGCAATGTGCCTAATGTGCCGAAATATTGTTTTTATTAATTAAATATATATATTTTAAAGGAAGGTTAGAACTATATTTAAAAAATAAAAAAAGTTAAAATTTAATTGATTTTAAAATTTTTTGGTTATGGAAGTTGTTTGACAAAATGAAGAAAAATTCGAATTTCAGCCGTACGAAAAATCTTTAAAATTAAAAAATTAAATATCTCAAGAACAAGAATTTCAGCCTCTTTGTAAATTTGATATATTTTAGAGTAAGGATAGAACTACTTTCAGAAAAAAAATTAATTAAATTCTAATTGATCTTCGACCCTAGCACCATTTTAAAAAAAGTTTTTTAATATTTTTATTTAAAAATTAATTATAAAAACAATAAATTAATTTTTTTTCAAAGGACTAACTAATCATCTATCTAACAAAAAAAAGTTTGATGAAATCGGTATAGCTGTTCTTGAGCAATTTAATTTCAAAGTTACATCGGATTGGCCGAATTTTCATTTTTCATGCATGTTAGGGTGCCCCCTATGCTCAAACTATGCACTTTAAAAAAAATTTAAAATAAGTCATATTTTTTATTTTGTCCATACTACTTATATGCCAAGTTTCAGGAAAATCAAAAATGGTCAAGTTTTCACAACTCTGTCTAGAACACGTTTTTCATCTTATCAAATAAAACTTGCTCCTTTTAAATAACAGAGTATTTTCCCAAAAATATTTTGACAGCTCAAACCAGCTGTTTTAATTTGTGCATGTAAAATAATCAAAATTGATTGATTTTCCTTGTAAATTTGGTTATTTTGATTGCAATTAAAAGTGAATTTTCGACAACAATAATTAATTGAATTGTTAATTGTGTTGTACTCTTAAGTTTTTAATGATAATGAAATAATTAAAATCGAATTAAATTGCATACAAATTTCCAGTTGTTTCAGTTACATCAGTCAAATCGAACACGGCTTATATTACATAAAATTTCTGAAGAAATGAAAGTTGATTTAATTTCCATATTTTAATGCGATTTTAATTATTTCAGTATCCTTAATGCATTAAAAACTTAAAAGCACAACACAATTAACAATTTAATTAATTTTTGTGTTCAAAAAATCACTTTTAAAACACTTTCTGCAACTTAACCTGCTTTAACTGCATGCAATCAAAATAACCAAATTTGCAAGGAAAATCAATCATTTTGGAATATAAGATAATAATAAATAACGCATGCAAAACTTACATGAATTTTGAAATATTGCAATGCTGGCCGCTTGCTCGTTTTTTAAACCCATATTTTTTATTTTTCGAAAATTTACCCATTTCAACGTGTTATGTTATGTTATGTTTTTATGTTATGTTAACTTTTTATGTCAATTATTTTGACATAATATTGTGTGGGAGAAAAGCGCTGGGGCGCGTTTCGAAATTAACTATGGTTAACCGCGGTTAATTAACTATGGTTAACGCACCCCTGAGCGGTAAAGTGACCTAAGTGTAAAAATCTACTTGCTAGAAATACGCCATAGAAATAGAAAACTATAAACTAAATATTTAAAAATTAATTTGGTCAATCTGACACTCAACGACTCAAATATAATTCACGTAATTCATAATTTATAATTATTCTATCTTTTTCGCATACTCAATTAAAATTATTCAATCAAACGTGAATAAAAATATAAAAACTAACACATCTCTATATTTCCGTCTCTTTAAAAAATGTAAACAACGAAACAGCTGATATCTAAATTTTCTTTTCACCGAAACAACAAAAACAAAATTCGCTGGTCAATGCCCTATAAACTAGTATAATTACTTATTTGCATGTAAATCTGACAACATCTTACAAAAAACGACAACCTTGTACTTTGTAGTAACATACAAATAAAACAATAATTGTTCATATGTATGTGTATATTTATTTGATATACATTTTACATAATATTGCATCTGAAAATAAATTTGGAATACGCAAAAATTGAAATACATATTTTCATATGTTTTATTTATTTTATTATATCCTAAGCAAATAAAAATCATAAAAAAGAATTTTGTGATACTTTCAAAATGAAAGTTATTTTAGAGGGCTCTATCGGTTTTAACAGCCGATTTTGTGTTAAATATGGAAAAAAGGTTTTTTAGGCGAACGCTTTTAAAGCTTAACAAACCATTTTTATTTAAAATGAAAACTTAGGTTTGATAGGTTTTTAAGAACTGAATGGAATGTGTGTTTCAGATTTTTGAGTTCTAGCTTGAAATTAATTTTATTTGCTAAATAAACTCCATTTTTTTTAAATTTTGGCAAATTATGGTCAAACAAAAACTGAAAATTCGACTTTAAAAAGCACGTAATAACTTCACCATTAACAAAAAATTAATCTTTGAACTATTATGAATGGAATATGTGATTCAAATATTTCATTTTAATTAATTTTCACTTAAAAAAATGAATTTGAAAGTTAGTCTGATATTAGTCTGAAATGAAAGTTATTTTAAAAAAGTTAACGATAAAAAAATAAATAAAACTGCCATCTATCAACACTTTTTGAAACCAAAAATTTATTGTCAAATGTTTTGCTTGATTTTGACGTTTATTTGTGCAATTTTTAACCTTTGTTAAAATTGTAAATTTGATATATAAATTATAATTTTCAGTGAAATAGTTATTAAAATAAGATTAGAGTGAAATTATAGTGTGTGATACTAAGCTCAATAAGCTTTTTTACTGTAAGGTTAGTCTGAATTACTTGTTCAAAATATGGTGAAAATATGAATATCAGACTAACTTTCAAATTCATTTTTTTAAGTGAAAATTAATTAAAATTAAATATTTGAATCACATATTCCATTCAAAATAGTTCAAAGATTAATTTTTTGTTAATGGTGAAGTTATTACGTGCTTTTTAAAGTCGAATTTTCAGTTTTTGTTTGACCATAATTTGCCAAAATTTAAAAAAAATGGAGTTTATTTAGCAAATAAAATTAATTTCAAGCTAGAACTCAAAAATCTGAAACACATATTCCATTCAGTTCTTAAAAACCTATCGAACCTAAGTTTTCATTTTAAATAAAAATGGTTTGTTGAGCTTTAAAAGCGTTCGCCTAAAAAGCCTTTTTTCCATATTTAACACAAAATCGGCTGTCAAAACCGATAGAGCCCTCATTAATTTTTTATCTATTAAGATAAAATTTTAAAGACCTAAAAAAAGTCGCCGATTGGGGTGACCAAAACCTGGTCAATTTCAACTCCACCAAAACACAGCTGTTGGTTGTTTCCAGATCAAAGACTGAGTTCCCCAAAGATATTTTATTCAGTATATGTGATTAATGAACTAATAGGTGAATGTAAAAACATTCGTTTATCGGATGTCACAGTTTCAAATGACCTACTCTGGAACGATCATGTAATGGCGATGGCAAAAGAGCGTCTAAAAAACTCGGCCTCCTAAATAGATGCAAAAAAATTTTCACTCCATACCAATTGCTCCATGTTTATAAGTCCTATATTTGTCCCTGTATGGAGTACTGTTGTCAAGTTTGGGGTGCTGTTTCTGTTTCCATCTTGGCCCTCTTGGACTCTGTTCAAAAGCGGGCTATACGAATTGTCGGTGATCGAGCTTTGACATCAAAGCTTGATTCTCTACAACATCGTCGCACTGTTACTGACCTCGTTGTTTTTTTACAAATATCGTCATCAACAGTGCTCAGATGAAATCAACGGCATCATGCCTCAAAATTATTCTTACCCCCGTTCCACTCGGCAATCGGCTACCGAAACCAGTGAAATGGTCGAGATCCCGCGCTGTCATACTGGCAGATCGCAAAAAGACTTCTTTATCCGAACTGCATACAAATGGAATAGTTTGCCGGAACCCTTAGTCTCAGGTGGCTTCAACCCGCAGAGGTTTAAAAAAAGCGTTCATCATCACCTTAGAAAGCAAGTTGTTGTGGGATCTAGGTCTGGACCTAGATCTTAAAAGGTATTTATGTGTTGTATTGACACATATTCTAAATCCTATTACACAACACTTTTTATTTAATAAAAAAACAAGATTATAATTAATCATCTAACAATCAAAACAAAGTTTGTTGAAAGCGGTATAGCCGTTCTTTAGCAATTTAATTTCAAATGTACATCGGATTACATTTTTTTTATTGGAGTCCGGAAGCTGAACGAGTTGCACTGCGACCTAGAAATCTATTGTGCTTAACCCTGATGTTGTTATAATGCCGACGACGTCGATGTCACAGCATAATGTGTAATGTGGTCGAATCCGAGCCCTTAACATAGATAATTAGCTGGATTGGACTAATGTTTTTTGGTAGAGGAAGTGCTAGTCTCCCTTGACCGAGTTTAATGTATCTGTGCCATACAAGTTCAGAGCAGTTACAGATAATGTGTTCCAAGGTTTCTGCCTCCGAGTTGCAGAATCTAAATCTGTCGGAGGCAACAAGCCCTAAATTCTTAAGGTGGTGATTTACGGAACCGTGTCCTGTCACGCATGACGCACCATGTTAATATCTTCAGAGACTCTCTCTCAAAATCAATTGTTTTAAAAGGAGAGACGGAGAAGTTGCCTAAAAACATTCTTGAGTGCAGCAGACCTTCCCGCATACACCATAGTTGTTTATTTTGTTCCTGTTCTTGAACTTTGTAGTGGCACCCTTCTTGGCTAGCAAGTCTGCTACTACATTGCCGTGTACTCCTGTGTGACCGGATACCCACACAACTCACAAGTGTATCGCGGCTAGTTTCTGCAGTTTTTTGTAGATTCTGGTAGCATTCCCATACTAGCTTTGAATAGAAGCGCGTTAACTTCAGAGCCAATAGCGTTGCCTGACTATCAGAAACAATGTATATATCTGTATTGCTGTATTCTCTTTCGGCACACAGCATTGCACAGTAGTTGATGGCAAAGATTTCGGCTTGAAGTACTGTTGCAGAGACACACAGTGCTAACGCCCATTTGGCCCTGGGACCAAACACCCCATGCACCCGTGCCTTCATTGGTTTGGGATCCATCCGTATACCAGATGCTAGCATTGGATGGTAGTGTTTGTAAATAGCTCTCGATTCCTTTCCCGGCCCCTATATTGAAAATTAACCGTCTATCTAGATCTATTAGGCATACAGTCCGAAATTTAATAGGTCTCCACTTGGTTCTGCAGTTCCAAAAGGATCGTTAGATCACCGGTTAGGTTACCAGGGGGTCAATTCTAACTTGATGAGGTGACTCAGTTATATGATTGTTAAAAAAATCCAACTCAAAGAGAGTCACTCATTTATTCGAACTCAAAACTCTATGTTTTGCGAAGTCAAAAAGTGAGTCAAATCAATTTTCATAAAATGACTGTTTGACATTTAAAGAATTCAATTACTGTCAGTAATTTATGTAAATTTGTGTTTCTTTATGATACATAATTTTAAGTTTTATACAAAATGGATATTCTAAAAAGTCGTTTTCGATGTCTCTCTCGTCAAAGAATTTTAAAGTATACTCTTCAACGATCCGGCAGTATAATTAATGCATGCGCTATAGCGCATGCATTAATTATATCATATATATCATCCATAATATTATGTTGACAGAAAATGATACTTTGCCGTCGGATAACGAAATTTCAATGGAAGTGGATGACGAAGAGGATGGTATTGATCCACAATATAACAGGTATCCTACGAAAAGCGCAGACGGTAATTATATTATTCCATATTTTCGTACATCTGGTGGACAAAGCTCCACATTATACAAAGGGCTATTATTATTTAATAATCTTCCTGCTGGTTTGAAAGAGGAACAAACGCTTAGTGTATTTAAAAAAAAATTAAAAACATTTGTCTTTGATAAATTATAATAAGTTACAAATAAAAAAAAACTTACTATCTACTTACTAATGAGTAATGATTTTCTTTTATAAAGTTGAGTAATTTTTTAAAAAAATTTTTTATTAAAATAAAATTGTAACTGAACTCTTGTTACGCTTTAAATTTAAGTTAAAATAAGAAACAAAATAAAATTTGTGATTGCTATCAACAACTCCTAAAATTAAAAATTTATTTGCATTTAGCACTATGTGCTTTTGCAAGTATTAACTATAGTTTAATATTTTGTAATCTTCTTTTAATAATTATTACTAATAAACTTATTCAAGAAAAAAAAAAAAAAAAATATAAATACAAGAAATGCAGTAAATTTTCTAATAGTAGGCAGGAGATTGCGGGACGAAATTGCTCCTCAATTTTAATGCTTATTTTGTACATTTCAAAATATTTCAAACGAATATTGTAAATTAATTATTTCTTTATTCTCTTCCATTTAATTATATCAGCTTTATTTGTATGTTTTTTCGATAATAATAGTATGTATTATTGTATTGTTTTTTAACCTATAGCCTAATGAACTTAACCTATTGCCTAATGAAACTTTTATTCAATTGGTATGATTCCAATTGGTCAAATTATTTTGATTTCATTAAAATTATTTTCAAATTATAATCACATTTGCTTTGATAAGTTTTGTTCAAAAATCAAATTTTGAGTAATTCTCTTATTTCGTTTAGTTGAACTTGGTTGATTGTATGAGAAGGACGTTTTTTATCATCAGGGTTTTTTATTAAGAAATTTGATTTATCAATTAAAACAATAAAGATTTATTGTTTTAATTGAAGAAAATGTTTTTATTTTTTATAATACACAATTCTTTTTTATAATAAAATCTTTGTCAGAGAATAAAGTATTGTAATCGATTCGTGAATAATGAATTTTATTCTCTCGCAAATTAAAATTCTCGCTCGTGCCTCGCTCGAATTTTAAACTTTTGCTTGAGAATAAACTACTTCATTATTCACTCATTGATTAAACTACTATTAATTCATTAATTAAATCTATAAAAAGGTAAAACGTAAAAGGTAAAACATTATTTCCAAACGCAAGCCAAATTGTCCTTTTGAGTTTGGAGCATTTCTTCCATTATTTCCAATTTTCGTCTTTTTAGTCGCAAAATCGTTTTCACAGCTGCAAATTGTTTTTGCATTCGGAATTTCAAGTTTTCTCTTCCGTTTTCGTGGCAGGCTCGATGGAGTTCGAATGCTTTTTATCACAGAGGAGGTATCATCGGAAGTTTTTACTCTCAGTTCTTCTGTAAAACCATCGGCATATACACGGCATGGTATGTGATAATGCCTACCACCTTGCTCTCCACTTAATCTAGCTCTAAAATAGGATCTGTTCCTTTAATGCCCGATCTTGAAAATTTAGTACGAACACGATTGCTGCAATAATAAAAACATAATTAGTGCTTAAATGTTCTTATCAACTAATTTAGCTTACCGCAAATCCTCCCAATATTTTTTCCAAGTTGGTCCAGTCTTATGAGCCCCTTCCATTGCATTTATAAGGCATGCTACATCCTGCCATTGCTCTGCAAGTTTGCGTTTTCCATCCTCTGCAGATGAAAATTGGTTTCGAGCCAACTCTAAATGTTCCTCTAAATAATCAACTAGAGCAACGTTTTGGCTGTTTGTGGGCACTTTAGCTAGTTCTTTTTTAAATTGATCATTCGACATTTTTAATACATAACGGTAGTCACAGCTTTTTTTTAATGACTTTTTTGACATTTCAAATGAGTTTGGAAAAAGTCATATGACCCATACAGAATCGATATTTATGGCTTCAATTTTGAAATTTCGAATTCAAGTCATATGACTTGAAGTCGTCAAGTTAGAATTGACCCCCCAGGTATGAGTGTTTCGACTAGCTGTCTGTGAGCACTAGATGTTGCTGCAGATCTGATGTATAGGTGCAATGGAAGAAGTAGGAGAAGTACCTCCATTGCAGATGTTGGTGTGGTTCTAAAAGAACCTGTGGCACAGAGGCACTCAAGTCTCTGTATTTTTGTTAGCACTGTCTGAGCAGATATCTGGCTTAATTTTAACCACCAGACCAAAGCTGCGTATGACAGTATTGGTTTTGATGTAACCAAAGTATCATTTTGGGGCTTATTCGCCAGGTTTTTGCAAACAAGTTTCTAAACGCGACGAAAACCTTATTTGCTTTGTCCGAGATATGTTTTAGGTGTGAGTTCCAAGTGAGCTTGTTATCGAGGATCACACCCAAATACTTAATCTCTTTGACTACTTGTATCCGTTCGCCTTTAAACTCCGGAGGATAGAAATTAAAACTCCTTCTGATAGTAAAGATTACGGTAATAGTTTTTTGTGTATTAACAGACAGCCCCACTTCGTTGCACCAATTCATCACGAGGTCCAGGGCTGCCTGGGTTCGTTCACCGACAGTAGAGTCATATCTTACCATGACTGATATATCATCGGCATAGCCTACAAAGGTGAAGCCAGAACTTTTCAGCCTATTTAGAAGATCGTCAGCAACTATCAGACACAGCAACGGAGAGACTACCCTCCTTGGGGACATTCTAAGTCCTGACAGTTACCGATACATTTCCTAGTGTAGCTGTAATTTTCCATCTCTGTAGCATGTTGATGATCCACGCCAAAATGTGCGTGTTTAGATTTTTCTTAGTGCCAATTTCAGCAATAGCTTGGAAATGCGCATTATCAAAGGCCCCTTGCATGTCCATAAATGTGCATGCAAGTGCCTCTAGCTCTAGCTTCTCTCCACATTTGAGGAATGTAGGCAAGACTAAAACCTGCTATAAACAAATGCTCAAGGTATGGGAGAATGGTAGTTAAACCTCTTTGCAGGAAGATCGGGAATATTCCGCTGCCTCCTGGAGATTTGAACGGTCCGAATGATTTGATTGCCCAAATCGTTCTGTGAGGGGAGAAAATTCTGTTGGCTTGTTGGTCTGAAACCTTTCTAGTTTCAGGATTCAATGAACCATAGTTTGGTATATTTTGATCGTCTGAGTTCTTTGTTGTAGTTAGTAAGAGCCGATTGGTACTTCGTCCAGGTGTTTGTTCATTTTGCTTTGTTGAAGAGCTTCCGAACTTTATTCCTCATCCTTAAATTGCCATTCCACCAAGGCAAATCTCTGGTCCTTTTAGACTTGGTAATTGGAGACTTGCGGTGATAAGCTTTCGGTAATAACATCTTGCAGGTGATTTGCAGCATAGTCGAGCTCCATTGTGGAGTTGATCCCACCACAATCGTCTACGTTATCACGAAGTTGTACTTTAAAAAGATCCCACTCGGTCTTCCTGGAATTCTTAAAATGGAGAGTACTCTCCGGATGGTGTTCTATGTTGAAGCATATGTATGCATGGTCCGACATAGAAGCCACATCCGAGACATGCCAATTACTGATAAAAATCTCAGTAATCTTGTTGCTCAGAGCTAGGACCTCAATTTTGATTGCGTTTCTAAAGGGGGGTTTGCTGCTTTTGTTAGCTATAAACATGTTTTTTGTGTATAGGCATTGGAGCAGAGACCCGCCTTTTGTGTTGATGTTCCTACTACCCCACACGGTGTTATGAGCATTGGCATCGTACGCAATTATGAGGTTGGGGAGTGTTTGTCTTTGCAATGCCGAATTAGCTACCTTACCTTATCAGGTGGTATTACCTCCTCATCTCCAGGAAAGTACGCAGATGCTAAGATGAATTTGCGAACTCCGCTGCGAGGAAGAGGGATTTAAATCTGCACAGTTATTAGATCTCTGCAAATGCGTTTGTTGAAGAGCACCCCAGTTCTAGGCTTTTCATCTCTGAGAAGTATATCAGTTGTATGTTTTTTTTGGTCGATAGAGCTTTTGTTTTTTTACTGTCTGCCCATGGTTCCTGGATGAACACAATATCGTGGGGGCATCCTGCAGGATAAAGCGGTTCAAATTAGCTGAGGCCATTGCTGACCGGTGCAGGTTAATTTGATCGCAACTTACTTTAGGCATTTTTTTTCCTCTAGGCGGCTATGGTGGTCGCTCGTTCGGAGTTAGGAGGATTGATTGGAGGATTTGGTTGTCGATGTTTGCAGGTTAGCAGACACCGAGCTAGAAACACTCCTTACAGAGGTAGACGTGGATGACCCTTCACTTGCGACCGAAAGCCCCAAAGTAGTGCTACCAGTACTTACCAGTACTTAGTGCTACTAGTGCTTAGATAGTACTTCTTTCGATATGGCAGTGTTGGGTTGGTTTGGCTTTCTAAACTTTGCGATTCTTACATGAATCGCACCGAATATCCTGTTTAACATAAATTTGCAACTTTTAAGTTGTTTCTCGAATGCTGGTTGGTCCATGATCTCGGTCTAATATCCGGATTTTGGGTCTCGAGTCGCCTTAGAATCATCTATATTTTTTTATATAGGGCGTTGTCAACCGGTTTGGGTGTTGCCAACCGGTATATTTTTTTTAATTTTTTTTGGAAAAATAAAACCAGTTCAGGTTTTAGATATTCTTTTTTAAAATACCGTAATTACGGTAAATAAATTAAATTTTTTTGTTGTTGTTGTGAATTTTTAGCGCGCAAAATTTTGGCGTAATAATTTATATAATTTTGGGTGCAAATTTTTTGTAAAACAGTTTGGTGTTTTTATATATTCCCTTTTTGGATATATATATATTTATATGTAAAATATTCATATTTTTGATAAACCGCTTTGGTTTTTTTTGCATACTGGTACATATTAATATATTAAATATAAGTAATATATTTTATTTTGATAACCTATTGGTTTAAATTGGAATATTTTCGTATTTTCGAACTTTTATATATAATGTACGCTTGTTTGAAAAAAAACCGTTTTGGGACAGCAATTTTTTTTTGGAGATTGTTTTTTTTGTGCTGTCATTCGAATTTGTTTTTGTACATATTGTACATATTTGTAAATATTTTTGTAAATAATTTTTTGTATATAGTTCCAATGTAATTTTCATTGTACATATTTTTTTTATAAATAGTTTTTGGAATTTTTTTTCGTGTACTAGGTTTAATAAATCTCTTTCTCAGCGGTAGGCCTAACAAGCCATCCATGGGGCTTATCCCCTTAACATTGATGTCGTTCTTAGATCGCCTATGGCCATCGGGGTTATGCGATCGAAGAACATTGGTTTCTTCTCTTCATTCGGCGAGGAAGTTCTCAGGGACGAGGAGTGGTGTTGCTGTGTTTGTACTTAGGTGCAAACCAGTAGTACCATTCTTTGCTCAGAGGCTTCTTCGGTGTAATGAAGAGAAGAACCAATTGTACTTTTGCTTTCAGGATCAGAGGCTTCACCTCAAACAAATTCAAAAAACTTTTCCATTTTTCCATTTAGTTTTACAATAGAACAATTTTCATAGAGTTTAGGGTTTGAAGTCTGGTGCTCGGGAGCGTTCTTCAACTTTCGCATTAGGTTTAGGTGTAATTTATTTTTAGGTTAAACAAGCACAACTGGGTCAGTAGAAATGGACCTAGTGTCTAATCGTGACAGTTGTGATTGTTTTTATTAGGTTGGGGAGAAACTGTTCTGTAGAATCTGGTCGTTAGGGGCTTTTCTAGTCAGTTCTCACATGCATTGTTGGAGTGGGCTCGCGAACGCGATATTTCAAATTTAAATGAAATGGATATTGTACCATACTTACTTTTTAAATTGTCTCCAGACGAATCTTGATTTTGGGAATCTCTTATGATATTAAATAAAAATAAAATAAATCAAACAAATTTTTCAAAAATTAAATAAATAAAATTTTTATTAAATAAATTAAATTTTCGTTAATTAAAATAATTTTAGGTAAATAAATAATTTTTTCGTAATTTAAATAGTTTTAGGTAACTAAATAAATAATTTTTTTAATTACACAATACATCAAGATATAAATAAATATTTTTTATTTTTTTAAAAAAATAAATCAATATTTCAAAGTTAGGACGGTGCATCCAATAAATAAACATTCTTCTAAATATTTTTATTTTTCAATTTTCCTTTAAAAATAAATAAATATTCTTAGGGGTGCTATCGTCAATAACTAATTTTAGGTATATATATATATATTTCAGTATATCTGAAATTAAATAAATAAATTATATTTTTACACATACAATATTTTAGGAACTTTTGTAAAAGATTCAGCAAAGATTGGGTACGACGGTGGTCTTTCCTTTTTGTTCCTTTACAAGTTTGTTTTTACAAAATTTTTTTTGGGGCGTTCGTTGTTTTTTTTCGTTTTGCGTTTTTCATTGTTTTCACTTTTACAGCGTACTAGCTACATTTTTGTTGTTGGGAATTGGTTTTAGTGTTGTTGTCAGCGAGTTCATAATTTTTCGGGTTTTACCATCAAAATGTCAAACCAACTAGACGTTGACCATCCGTTCTATGGTTTGGAACCCACCGAACTACAGATCGAATGTCTGGTTCGGGGTGTGAACTTCAGGGGGAACAATTGGGCAGAGGACTTTGCAATACCACAATTGGGTCCATCACTCCAAGCTGAACACATACACAATAGTCCAGCATTAGTACAACCGCAATTATCATTAAATTATCCATCAGTACCACAGGTACAACCACCACCATTATATCCACAAGCTCCACTTACAGCACCACCACCATACAACCAACCTCCTCAGGTATGGCGTGACGCGGCTCCAGCGTTAGCACCAGTGGAGTACCGAGGGGTTCGTGGGAACAATTTGAGTCGTTATGACTCAAATTGGGTTCCAACCTTCACAGGAGATGGTCACTCTCCTGATGTTCATGAGTTTGTTCACAGAGTGGAGGCGGCTGCCAGGAGGGACCGTGTGAATTGGGACGACCTTAGGTCTATCGTTCCACGGTATCTCAAGGGGGCTGCCGACAGATACTATTTGAATTTAACTCATGAATATGAGGTGGTGACTTACCCAGTGCTAAGGGAGGGACTCCTACAAACCTTCGGTACGCTCATTGATGATAAGGCGATCTTGCGAGTTCTTCTGAACCGCAAACAAAAGTCAAAGGAGAGCGTGTACGAATATCTGGTGGAGATTGGTTCGTTGAATCGTCGCTTAGCACGTCCATTTGCTGACCGTGAAATGCTAGAAATTGCTCGGGAGGGACTGAGTGTGGAGCTCCAAAACGCTACTCTAGCTGCAACAATACATTCAATTGATGAACTTCGGACTTTATGTCAGAAGTTTGAACGGTTGTGGTCCACACCAGTTCCGACCAGAACATCAAATTTAAGAATTAGCAAGCTACAGCAGGTGGATGATTATGAGGTGGATGTGGAACTAGATCGATATGGATATATTGAAACGATGGATTCAAAACAGCCCGAACAACAGCACGAAGAAGGCGACGAGAGATGTAGCGACGCAGGACGATCGGCAACCACCAACGAAACCCAAATAAAATCATCGAATACATTTAATTTCCCATCATTACATCGAACGTATTTTAGACGTCTGGAACGTAATATCAGATATTGGAGGATGAGGAAATTATTTCGTAAAGCTTGTATTTCATCTATCCTTTCAGAAACAAAGGATCCTCGTCCGCGACTAACAATAAGGATTTTGGACAAACATATTTCAGGACTATTGGATAGTGGAGCGTCAATCACAATACTTGGAAGAAATTCCTTGGAATTATTGGAATCATCAGGTACAACTTACCGTAAGTACACTTCGTGTATTCGTACGGCAGATGGTACTGCAAATAAAATTTTGGGTTACATAGAAATTCCAATAACCGTGAATGGCTCCACTAAACCAATGCGGTTTCATATTGTCCCTGGTTTACGAGAAGAGCTCTACCTGGGCATAGATTTCTGGGAGAAAATCGGTATTGTTCCTTCTTTTGTTAGTGAACTGACTCGTACAGAGCCAATAACTTTAAATATACATAACCTCACCACTGATCAGCAACATGAACTGGATATGATCAAGGATTCTTTCCCGTCATTTGAAGTGTCTGGGCTCGGAAAGACTTCTTTGGTTGAACATGTCATCGATGTTGGTGATAGTGCACCTGTTAAACAGAGGCACTATCCCACATCGCCGGCTGTTCAACTAAAGGTTTATGCCGAACTCGACCGAATGCTTCAAATGGGCGTGATCGAAGAGAGTAACAGTTCTTGGTGCTCGCCAGTGGTTTTGGTCCAAAAAGAATCTGGTAAAAACAGATTATGTATTGATAGCCGTCGTGTCAATTCACTGACGAAAAAGGACGCTTACCCACTTCCCTTGATTGATGGCTTACTAGGTCGTCTAAATAGCACAAAGTACATTTCAAGTATTGATCTCAAAGATGCTTTCTGGCAGATTCCTCTGGCAGAAGCATCTAGAGACAAGACAGCCTTCACAGTGCCTGGTCGTCCATTGTATCAATTCCGGGTTATGCCCTTTGGATTGTGCAATGCTCCCCAGACAATGTGTCGGCTAATGCACAAAGTGATACCACATCAATATCACGAAAATGTCTTTGTTTATTTAGATGATCTATTGGTAGTCTCTTCCACGTTCCAGGAACATATGGAATTGCTGTCCAAAGTCTCTTCATTGTTAAGAGCGGCTGGGTTCACAATAAACCTCAAGAAAAGTAAATTTGTTCTGAGAGAGGTGAAATACTTGGGATTTTTGGTTGGTGAAGATGGTCTTCGAACAGACCCTGACAAGGTAAGAGCTGTAGCAGAGTACCCAGCTCCATCTACAGTTAAACAAATACGACGTCTTTTAGGAATGGCCGGTTGGTACCAACGTTTCATACCAAATTATGCAAGCGTGGTATCACCGATTACAGATTTATTAAAGAAAAGTTCTGGGAAATTGAAATGGACATTGGAAGCGCAAGCTGCTTTCGAAAATTTAAAACGATTGCTGACTACAGCACCGGTATTAGTAAACCCTGATTATAATAAAGAGTTCTTTATTAGATGCGATGCGAGTCTGACAGGGATAGGTAGTGTACTGTATCAGATCGACGAAGACGGACAAGAGTGTCCGATAGCCTTCATGTCGAAAAAACTCAATAAAGCTCAACGAAACTATTCTGTTTCTGAGCTTGAATGTCTTGCGGCAATTCTGAGTGTGAAGAAATTCAGGGGCTATGTTGAAGGTCACCGATTCACAATTGTGACTGATCACTCAAGTCTGAAGTGGCTTATGTCACAGAAGGACTTGAGTGGTCGTCTGGCTAGGTGGAGCCTAAAACTCCAACATATGGATTTTACCATTGTCCACCAAAAAGGTACCCAAAATATAGTCCCTGATGCTCTATCTCGTCTTTATGACGATACACACGAGGAATTGACGGAAGCATTAACACATCACATTAACGACATTAAAATCGACAATGAAGGTTATCGGCACAAGGAATATACGGATATGATAGCTAAAGTTCAATCATCACCCAAGGACTTTCCATCTGTTAAAGTCGTGGATGATAAGCTATACATACGTATTGAGCCAAGACCTGATGCAATACCTAACGATGTTCCTGTGTGGAAACTCTGGGTACCAAAACCGATGACTTCCAACATGATTCAGAAACATCATGATGATAGTACTGCTGCTCATGGAGGTGTTAAAAAGACTTTAGAATTACTTCGACGTCTTTATTATTGGCCGGGCATGGCGTCACAGGTACACAACTATGTTGTGTCCTGCGACACATGTAAACAAACAAAAGCCACGAATCAGATATTGCGTCCTCCGATGCAATATCAATTCGAAACAGCACGTCCATGGCAGAGAGTCTATATAGATTTTTTGGGACCGTATCCTCGTTCTACACTTGGGAATACGGTGTTATTGATAGTTCTGGATCATGCTACGAAGTTTGTACTACTGAAACCACTTAGAAACGCAACTTCACCGAAGGTGAATGCTTTTCTGAGGAACGAAGTGTTTCTTACATATGGGGTACCAGAGTTTCTGCACAGTGACAATGGCAAACAGTTCACTAGTAGGAACTTTCAAAATCTTTTGTCAGATTTCGGCATTAAACACATTAGGACCGGTGTCTATAGTCCTCAAAGCAACGCGTCAGAGCGGGTCAATTGGTCAGTTCTAGCAGCAATTCGAGCGTTCATAAAAGGTCAACATACCAAGTGGGACTCACAAATTGGTGAAATCGCATATGCACTGCGGGCTGCAGTACATTCTGCTACCAAGTACTCACCGTACTATTTATTATTTGATCAACATCCAATCTCGGATGGAAATACTTACCATTTGTTGAGATCACTACACAAGCTTGGTGAAGATGCTGGTGAGGAAATAGAACGCTCTGATCATTTGACTCTGCTCAGGAACCGGGTTCAACAAAATTTAAAAGCAGCTTTCAAAAAATCGCAACATCAGTACAACCTGCGATCTAAACTACGGACTTTTCAACCACAACAACGTGTGTTTGTACGGCAACATCATTTGAGTGACGCTACAAAAAAATTCTCGGCAAAATTGGCTCCAAAGTTCTTACCTGCAATGATTAAGACTAAGATTGGAAATGTACTCTATGAGTGCACAGATATGAGCGGTAAGAATCTTGGAGTCCATCATGCGAAGGACATCAGAGAATGATGTCTTTTCGTTAGGTAGGGTCGTTCCTCTGGCTGGTTGTCTTCGCTGGGGTTCACACCTCCCGTGTCATACTTACTGGTTGTATCGGGGTGTCCATGGTGCTGACGTTCGGATGGATGGTCGGTCTCAGTACTCAGTGAGGTTCTTAAGGACTTCATGAGTGTTGGAACCGGTCATCGGTCTTGACGCCAGTGACTGTGGGTATCTCGATCCCAGATACAGTTTAATAGGTGGAAGTAGTTCTATGGTTTTCTGTCATGGAGGTGATGGCGACGTTTTTGTGATTTCAAGAGTAAAAATCTTGGTTTTTACCTTGAATTCATGGTGTAACGGTCGCAATATTCGCAAAACAATAATAAAACAAATTCATCTTCGTTTTCAATTCAATAAAAATGTATTTCATTAGTTTCCGTTCATTTTTACATTAATAATAATTTTAAAATTTTCTAATACTTAACTGCTAGTTAAATTTCGAATATACTATAAAAAGCAAACGAACGTACTCAATTTCATTTCCAATTCTAACGAACAGATGTCGTTGCTAATCTTTGTTGAATTTTTAGGATTACACGATTTGATTTTTTGATTGGAGGAGGTCAAAATCAAAAATCACATTTTTGAGATTCATTCAGTTTTTAACTTTAAATCAGAAAACATTTTAATGTAAATCATTCCGGTTTTGATTGTTCAAAAGATGACATCTAGTCAAAGTTTGTTCATGCAATCATGTTTAGAAAAGAATAAGTTCATTGATAATTATATCAAAAACAAATTTTTGTAATGTTATATTTAAACACAAAAATGTTTTATGAAAGTTTGAATAGTGTGTTTTTAATTATAAGTGTCTGGAATTAAAAATAAAATAATAAATTGATACATATTAAAGATTACGTTTGATTTATTCTAAATGTGAGGATCAAATGCATATATTACACACAAATGAACATTTTAATATATTTACAAATAATTTAATGAGAAAAGGAATTTAACAAAATTAAGTCTGGTTGTTTTGCACATATGTGAAGTGAATTAAAAGCTATATTTCCAAATGGATTTTTTTTGCTGGTGATCAATTTCGTATAACAAAATCAGAGGCTGCTGAGTTTTGGAAATTAAACTTTGGAAATAGGAAATCATACTGGAAGTGAATGGAGTTCATCAATCAACAGTTTAATTTAAGGTATTTTTCTTTATTTTATATTAGTATTGGAATTTAGTTTTTTTGTGTGTTTTAACTTGGTTTTTTTGATGATAGAATAATTTTATAAAACTTAAGAGATTCCCAATTTTCAAGCTTCGTGTGGGGACAAACGCTATCCCGTAGTATCATTTTTATTGATTTGTGATAAAAGTTCAATCTGATTCACGAAGTGAATCACCTCGTAATAGTCTTTAGTGGCGATGTAGACTTTGATGCGCTTGGTGACTTTGCTGAATGTTAGAGGCACAATCGTCAAGTCCATGCTGTGTGTCGGTCGCTGGCAGATTACTTGTGCCGTTTAACACCAGATGTAGCTGACTGTGGAGAGTCTTGCGAACGGACCCTGTTGGTACTCTTGGTACCTGTGTCCTTTATTCTATCTACTACCTTCAGAGCTAGCACTTTAGGTATCCCACCTTTAACCAGGGTAGCCAGGTCAAAGGATTTGGGAAGGTCACAGACTTGTATGGCTTTCCTACGTGTGCTCTCTTGCACTTTCTGTTTGAGCTAAGAAGGAATTGGGGCTGATTGTCGGATCGAGGGAGATCCGGTTTCAGATCACTTAATCCGACTATATTGGACAAGTGGATATTGGCCACCTTTCGGTGTATATCCGACGTGTTGGTTAATGCTGACACATCAGAGTTACTGTCTGATTATGAGTCACATGCGGTCCCGATTGCCGATTTTGGAACGAAGAGAATCGTTTGCGAACTGATGATCTTCTTCTTCTGACAGGTGAGACGTGCCAGAGCACTCTTTTGTGGTTTTCTCATGGTATGTAATTTCGGACATAACTTTAGAGCTTGGTGAGATAGGTTTACTATCGTCGATCTTAATACTTGTGTTTGTGTTACCGGAATGAAGATGTGCTGATAAATCAGGCGCGATCTTCGAGTTCGGCGAACACGAGTTTGCATTTAATGGGTTAGGTAATGCGTTTAGACTTTAGAGAAGCATTGCTCTCATCTTAATTTTTAAGTAAATAACTATCCATACTGTGGTTGGACGAAAATTGGAGAGTAAACAACAGAGCCCTTTGCTGTTGTAAGGCTATATTGAAAATGGAGGACGCCATGTATAATCTAGCACCCCCCTTGACCGTGCTAAGCTATCAGCGTACGTGTCCACCTTAGCTTTAGGTTTTGGAGTTGATCTTGGCTTTTGATTCTCACTGAGGACCTAACGGAATGGGTGACCTTACCGTTGTAGATTCTAAGATCACTGAGTCTACTGTGCCCCATCACTACGTCAAAATGCCAAGTGCATTTGATGGGGAAGAGGAACTATGAGTTCGGATCTAAGTGGGGTATCAATGGGTATCGTTGAACTTGACAAACTGATATAGGGTCAGGAAAATCTTGGAATGCCATGATTCAATCTGGAAACGGTTTAACTTCTTTCACTTTTGTGTTTTTAATGCATCAAAAATTCTGTGCGTGCCTGGTATGGCCGTTATCGATCTTGGATTGTAACATCGTTCAAACGTCGATAATCCACGTATGGTCCTCAGTAATTTGACTCTTTTTTTAGAAATAAATGTAGTTTAGCTGAAATAAAATATGAGAAAGGACTAATCAATCCATTGTCCATTTTTGATTTTCCTGAAACTTGGCATATACGTCGTATGAACAAAATAAAAAATACAACTTATTTTACAAACACATAGTTTAAGCATAGAGGGCACTTCAGCATGCTTGAAAAAAGAAAATTGCTCAAAAACTGCTATACCGATTTCAACAAACTTTTATTGTTTGAAAACCTTGCTTAAACTATCCTATTGAAAAACAAAGTTTAATGGGAAAATTGCATAGTAAATTTCCTATAAATTCTATTAATCAATTTTTTTCCTTTTGAAATCGATTGAATCCTATTCAATCGTCCTATTGAAATACATTGAATCCTTTTAATAGAAAGGTAAAATTTTTTATAGGATTATAAATTCTTCAATGGGATTGACTACATTTTAATTGAATTTTCTGCGACTGTCAAATAATAGGACTAAACACATTTTAAAGGGAGTTTTGTAGTCTTAGTATTTCAGATGGAATCCTTTTCGATTCTTAATGGGATTGACTATGTTTTAATGGAAATTTCTAAAACCTTTAAATTTCCTATTAAATAATAATCAATTATAATAAAAAAAACATATACAACCTTAATCACTATTAATATAGTCTTTCAGCCGAGAAGCGATAGCTTAATCACATGAAACGATTTTAACTATATATTTCTAAAATGGATAATATTCTAGCGAATTTTAACCAGACATGAGAAAAATTTCATTTGTATTTTCCTATAAGAATTATCCATTTCCTATTGAAACTATTTCAATGTCTTCCCATAAAACTATATAGTATCCTAGTCGTGAAATTATAATTTTAAAGTCGTATGTTCCTGTAGAAATTATACACTTCCTGTTGAAACTATCTCAATGCTTTCCTGTAAAACTATTAATCCTATTGGGAAATCTTGTCGTAACAAAACAATTTTCTAAGTTTTATATTCCTTTACAAATTATCTATTTCTCGTTGAAAATGTTTCAATATCTTCCTTTAAAACTATAAAGAATCCTATTAAGGAATCTTGTCGTAAGAAAAACATTGTTTGTTTTATTTGCCTTTTCAATTACGTTCATTCCTATAAAAATATTTCAATAGGAAAAGTCGAATATTTAAAGGATTATGAGCTTAATACAATCTTCCTAATGAATATGATTCTTTCCTATCCAACATTTTTATGAAGTAAAAAAATTTTCGGTTGATCCCATTAAAATCGTCCTTTTCCTATCCAATTTTCATCAATATTCTATAGGATTGTACCTTTTCTAATGGGACAGTTTAAGCAGGGAAGTGATTGTAGTAAATATTTAGAAAAAAAATTAAGTAATTGTTTTAGTAATTAATTTTAAAATAAAAATATTAAAAAATATTTTTTTAAAGACGGCGCTAGGGACGATAATGAATTGGAATTTAATTTATTACTTTAAAATGTATCAAATTGACAACGAGGCGTTAATTCGTGTTCTTGAGATATTTTGTGATGAATTCATTTTTAGTTTTTGTCCAACTTTTACCTTTAATCTTGTTTATTCATAACAAGTTATGTTTTTTCGGCTCATTAGAATGACTGTTGAATAACTGTTAGACAGTTGGAATTTCTGCTATAGGCAAAACTTCAACAAACTTTTTTGAAAGAGCGTTGGATAAAGTTTATCTAGGAATTACAACATGAAGCTAGTATAAACTTATTGGAACAAACAACTCTAAAAAAACTAGAAGCTGCAAACTAAAAATAAGGACAGATGAAGGCACCCTGAAGGCAGGAGCAACATTGATATCTGCACCGAATGACATTTGATATATTTTTGGCACGCCCTATTACAAGGATCTCAGGTTACACCCAAACTGGTGTTATGCTGTGATTGTTAATATGTAACGATTTTATTTAAAACATAGTTTTTATTTTAACTTTGGCCATTGTTTAAAATGCCATTTACCACTCTTTAAAATTTCAGAAATTCGAGATATGTATGAAAAACAAAAACTGATATTCATATTATCTGACACTCGAAACTGTCAACTATCATGATACTTTTAGCATCAGCCGCCATTTAAAACTTTACGTCAGTCAGTCAATCAATAACCACCAAACTTACAAAATATACGAAGCATTTAATCTTTTTAAAAAAATTATTTTTTGTATAACTAATTCAATAGCAGTGTAAAAATAAAAATAATAACATTGTAGTTTGTAAAACATAATAATAACAGTATAATTTTCAAATACAGTGTATAAAGTTAAAAAAAAACTTAAATATATTTAACAGTATATAAAATTTATCAGTAACATAAATATTTATTATTCATGATATTATTTCAGGCACAATATGCCGAAAGTATATACCGATGAAAATTTGACAGATAATGATTCTGCTGAGTCTGGCAATGAATCTGATGAAAAATCAAATGATAATGATATCTGTATATTTTGTGGTTCGTTTATTTTTCCTTCAATGCCAAACTTACAGTAAAGTTTAGTTTATTTATTTTTAAGGTAAAAAATTTTTATTGAAAGCTATATATAAAGAGCATATACTAACATGTGAACATAAGCGTGACGTGAATGGAACCGACAGATTTTTGAAATTTCGTTGTAAAACATGTAAAAGAGGATTCAAGTATGCTGTTAGATTAACTGCCCATGAGCAAAACCATGTTCCACCCGGAGGCTTTGTATGCAAAATATGCCTATTACCATTTACAACTGATCTAGAAAGAAGAAATCACAAAGATAAGGTTCATAAACTATATAAATGCAATTTATGTAATGAACAATTTGGAGAAAATTCTGTATACTTGGAACATATCCGAAATAAACATAACAACCGAGATAGAGAATATTTTGTTTGTCATGAATGTGGTTGTGAGTTTAAGACACAAAACCAGTTGAAGTAAGTTCCTTAAGATTTCCATAATACCAATTATGTATTAAATTATTTTCTTTAATTTATAGTCAGCATAATATATCAAAATGTGGAACACAAAAAACTTTTCAATGTGATATTTGTAATGCAAAATTTATGGCTCAAAAAACACTAATGACTCACAAATTAATACATTCTGGAGAAAAGAAACATTTATGTAATTATTGTGCTAAAAGTTTTTTAAGTAAAGGACAGCTGAAAGTGCATGAAAGGAGTCATACAAGAGAGAAACCATTTATTTGTCAGGTATGCGGCGTTGGATTTCCATATCGCGAAAGTTTAGTTACTCATACATCTCACCATACAGGAATCAAACCGTATGGTTGTGAAGCGTGCGAAAAACTATTTTCGTGTGTTGGAAATTTAATAAAACATCGAAAAACGAGACCCGACACTTGTGGGCTACCAAAGTATAAAAATACAAAAGTGGCACCCAGACCTAGTGCAAAGAGTATGTTGTATATATTTTACTTGATGTTTATTTTTTAATTTATTTTATTTTTAGAAATAATCACATCTCTTCCAAATACAGTTATACCAAAACCTGAAGAAGTTGTTCAACCTAAGATATACTCGAAAAAGAAATTAAAAAACAGAAAAATTGATGAATACAATTACACCATTTTAGTGACAAAAAATGAGAGCAACGAACAGGTTGAAAATTCAGAAAATAATATTGAGAGTTATACGCTTAAATTAGAAGATTTTCCATCCGATAATACAATCGATGAAAATAATGTGTTTGTTACATATGAGGAGAGAAATGTAGAATCACCTCAATATCCCGAAACAATACAATATAGTGAAACCGAAAATCATAACGGAGAAAGAAGTTTGTGTACATCCGATGCAGATGAAGCACAGATAGAAGATGAAGAAGAAACAATGATAACGGAAGAAATTAAAGATGATAAAACAGAAGAGATAAATGACAATGAGTTTGTTGAATATGAAATAGAACTGCCATCCGATGAAATTTTTAGTATTGTTAGTGTTGGGAACTCAGAAAAAATAGAAATTCAAAATTTATATAGTATGTGCAGTCCGGAAACAATATTAGGTGATCAAGAGTTATCTGTGATAAAAATAGAAAACTCGAATAAAATTGGTGAGGTCAATATTTCATCAGAACAATTTGCCAATGATTCTAATAAAATAATTGAGTAAATATAATTATTTCAATATTTGTATTTATGATAATTATACATAGTTTTCCAATTTTCAGTGAAAACTCTAATTCATTCAAAGAAGAAACAGAAATTAATATCTATGATGATCCAGATTACATCCCAAGCCCAAACCAAAATAAAGATAATGAAGAAGTTGAAATCTTATCAAATCCAGATTCCCAGCCGTAAGTTTTGCTATATGTTAACATTTATATTTATATAACTACATATCGATTATATTGTTTTAGTTCCTTAAACACAGAAAGGGAATATGTGGGACACCTTTGTAAATATTGTCCTAAAATTTATACACAACTGAAGCGTTTAAGTAATCATCTTAAAGCAGAACATGGAGAAACGTTGAACACCACAACCGAAAATAAAATTGTTTGTAATACAAAATATGGTTTTAAATGTCGATATTGTAACAAAAAGTATTCTAATCTATTATCACTTGAAAAACATCAAGTTGCACATGGACCTGATGGACACCTAATACACAAATGTCCTTTGTGTAAACTTTATTTTGGTACGCAAGAGGAAGTAGAAAAACATGACCTTGAAGTTCATACTGATAAAGATGTTCCAAATGCGAAAAATCCCCAAAAAGAAAAGTCTAAAGGAAAAACACATACTTTTATATGTTTCAATTGTGGTAAAAAATTTAATTCCAGAGTTGCTTTATTGGATCACGAGCGATCAAAATGTGGAAAAGCACCGATCTATAAATGTAATTCTTGTGAGAAAAGTTACCATAGTGCCGGCAGTTTGAAAACTCATCAATCTCTTCATACAGGAGAATTGCCACATCTTTGTAATTTTTGTGGGAAAGCATTTAGAACACAAGGACAGGTAAAGGTACATGAAAGGAAACATAATGGTGAAAAACCTTATAAATGTGAAGTAAGATTAGATATAATTTATACGAAAAATACGAAAGTTGTTAATATTTATTCCATTTTTTTAGTCTTGCCCTAAAGCTTTTGCACATCGTGAAAGTTTGCTGACACATAGGTCTCTTCATACGGGAATTAAACGATTTATGTGCATACCGTGTGGTTCTAGATTTTCGTGTATTACTAATTTACAAGCTCATAGAAAAACAAATATACGAACTTGTGGAATGGCGCCCAAATTTAATAAACAAATCGCTCAACCTTAATTAAGATTATAATGACAGTGTAAGATGAACGACACAAATTAAAGCAAATTGTTCTAGATGTTGTTTTTTAGAATTTCTTAATTATTGCAAAACGTTTAATCTTAATTCAAATGGTTTTATTTTTTTACATGTAGTATTTCTTGGATAATCTTATAACAATAATGGCAGTTGAATATATCCAAGACCAAACAGAAGCAGCAAGCAGGTGAGATGTATTTAAGTAACGATAGGACCATTCAAAGGAGAAAACATATTCGAACCCTTGTTTGAATTGCTTTTATATTTCTTCTACGTTTCAGAGAACAATTTGCAGTATGTTACGATTTTAATTTAAGTTAGTGTATATTTGTTCTAGTTATCAGCCGTATGGAAATGGTCCGGCCACATCAATTGCACTTCTTATAAATGGTGTGCCAACTTTCTAAGATTAACAATTTTCGCGTGACTTCATTTTATAGTGTGGTTGTACGGCAGAATTTCGCTTTAGATATCCATCTTGCAAACGCATGAAAGCCGATGTACCCAGTACCACTTGATGGAACATCTGGTACGCCTTCACCTGCAATTTTACTCAAAACTGGCTTGATATGCTTCTCTTTAAGCATGAGTATTGGTTCTTTGTCTGGATATTGTAGTTCATCATCACATTGGTTTAGCGCTCTCGTCGCCATCAGAATGCATTTTCAATAGTCAAACCATTGATGATGTTTATAATTAGATTAGATTTAATTCGGTGGTGATATGTTGTAACTTGTACTGCGATTAAAATGACATTACTACTCCCTGGTAAATACCCAGTTAAAGCACCTTCCTTGGGAATTTCAGGATATGGAGAGTTAAGTTTATCCAGGTCATGCCCGTCAATATTATATATACTCCCCAGATGCAACCTTCTCGTGTAGATCAAGACTCCACAATCTTTGAGAAGATGGGCTGGGGTCTCTTTCCAATAGACAGATTCTACATGTGTTCAATGCTAAACACCCCAATGTTCCTAAGGTGTTTTCTTAGTTTACAGTGTCCTGTAAGAACCCCTGTCAGTATTCTCAGGTTGTTCCTATTTAACCTAGAGCACATTACTACTCTCTTTTGATTGAACGATCCAATCAGCTTCTTAGACTGCCTTAGGCCCAGGTTTTGGACCATTTCGTCACAATTACTTCCCTCATTCTTTCGTGAATAGCTTTTGTCCGTAATCCACAAAAGGGCTCCGGGGCGACAAAAGATGTTAAAGTACCTCGCCTTGCCAATTTGTTGGCTTCTACATTAGCTGCGATACCCGCATGGCCAGGTTTCCAGTAAACTGTAAATTTGTTACTATTCCCAGGCTTGTTTAGCTTGCTCAAACAGTCCCCAAAAATTTTCGATGTGATGGTTAACTGCAGCTTGGCTGTCCGACAAGATAACAATTCTCTTGTTCTTATGTAATATATTTTCTTCCTCAGCACATTTCAATAGCACATTTTTTGGCCTGGAAGACGCTTGGGTAGGTGCCCATGGCTTCAAAGTTTTTGGTCTTTGGTTCAAATATTCCTGCACCCACCTCTGTCTCAGTCTTTGAACCATCCGCGTACCATTTGATTACATCGTTACTTAGATAGTACGTAGTGGATTCACTGATTCACTCCGTTTTTTTGCACAACTGCGATACGTGTTTCCTGTCGAAGTTGGACTGCTTAATCATTCCGTCTTTGCTTAATCATTCCGTTGTTTTTGTTGTAGTGACGGGTTTGGTGCTAATCCTCCAGCTCCATGTCCAGGTTCAGGAATTCTACTACTGCCCTTTGGCGGTACCACAAATCTTCAGCAAAATTCGATAGGTGGTCATCGTGCGGCGTGCCCTCACATGTGGGACATTTGTCAATAATTTCAGGTTCAACTCTGCTCATGTAGTTGTTTAGAATGCGTGACCAACCGGATCTTAATTGAGCTAGGATGGATCTGGTGCTACGGGGTAGTTCTCTTCGGTAGCGACTTTTGGTGGCTTTCTATTTAGAATATGATTTGGAGTATAGTTTCTTATTGCGTTTCCAACCGTTTTGGGTGGAGTGCTTTTAAGCCAGTTCTATATGTAGATTCGTCAATGTTACTTGCTGTTCTCCTTATGTCTCTAAGAGGTTCGATCGTAGTTAAGGTGTCATTGCAAGAATGTTGCTCTTTGTGTCAGACCAATAGGTATTGTTTGGTTAGCATTTTATTATGTTCACGAACCGGCAATATGTTACATTCCTCGTGTAAGTGATCTCGGTGGGCCATCAAGCGACATCCGGTTGCGGTTCGCAAGGCAGCATTTTGTGTTGTTTTTAACTTATTCCAGTGAGTGTTGGCAACTTGGGGGTTCATATGGATGCTGCATAATTTATAATAGGTCTTCCTATTGTCTTGTAAGTTGGTATTATGGTATTTTTATCTTTGCCCCATGAACTACCCGCTAGTGCTTTCAATGCGTTATTTCTGTTTTTCAATCTAGAGTTTACTTGTTGTGTATGAGCATTGAATTTAAGCAGGGGGTCGAATGTTACACCCAACAGTCTTGGATTTTTTACTGTAAGAATAAGGAGTGTTGAATTTGCCTCCTCCCGTGGTGAAAAGTGTAGAAGTGGACTTTTTGATGGAAAGTTTTAGTTTTCTGCTTTTAAGCCAATTCTCAGAACATTAAGGTAGGTATTCAGGATATTTGTGAGTTGTTGCAGGTTATTTCCTGTTGCAAGCACTGCGCAGTCGTCTGCATATGACGTGATGGTTATTCCTTCTAGTGGAGTAGGCAAACTGCTTAGGCGGAGATTCAACAATGACGGTGAGAGAACTCCGCCTTGTGGAACTCCTTGTCTTAGCACTCTCATTTCGGACTTGCGGTTACGGAACAACGTATGTTTGTCGACCTCTGAAGTAGTTGCACCTCCAGCGCTTCATTAAACCTGGCAAATTAGTATTGAAGATATCATCTAGAGCAGCGTGCGACACTGTATCGAATGCTTTTGATAGGTCGAGTACAACTAAAATTGTTCTAGCGCATGGTTGTTTTTAATTCAGACAATCACTAATCTGTTTTTGTTTTCTTTGAAGCGCGATGGTTGTACTGCGTGCTCGCCGTAACCTATGTTAGTGTGGCGCCAAATGGCAGGATCTTGTCAGTTGAGGGAGTAGAAGTGCTTCGATGAGTTTTGCGACCGATGAAAGGATGGATAGTGGTCTGTAAGATTCTCTCTTTTCTTCAGATTTTCCTGGTTTTAAAATGAGGTGGGGCTGATTCTGGTCGTTTTCCAGACATTTGAAATCTGTAGGGTATTCAAAAAAATATTGAGTGTAGTAGTGATGTAGTTCAATCCTTTGGGTCCTATGTGTTTGAGCATGATGGCTGAGATGCCGTCGGGTCCTACAGCTTTTGATGGCTTAATTTTCCTTATTGCATTCTCCACCTCTTCTTTGGAAAATATGATATCCTCCAAGTTGTCAGTGTTAAGATGGGGCAGGTGTCTCAATACTGATCTGGTCTCTTTCTCATGTTTACGTTGCTTTTCTGTAAACTGTAGAGCTTTCACAAAGAAAACTCCAAATCAATCAATTATTATATATTTTAAAATAATATTTATTTTAACAAAAAATTTACAGAGAAATATATTTTATGTTGTTCGTTTAAACGACAAAACTATTCTGCCTCTCCTTATTCTATTTTCTTAGTTTTTTTAGTTATAGTTCGTTTCATTTAGAACTGGGTTATATTAACATTTTGTAATTAAAATTGGTTTTATTTAGAATAGGAACTCCTGACCTTAAATCGACCTCGATTACAACAACATTTGAAAATAAAGATACTTAACTACAATATTCATTATTAGGCCAATAGAAGTACGGATTGTACGTGTTGTTGTCGGTAGCAGGTCAGAAATTTGTTCAATCTCTGGGGTAGGGTACTCACATAATGTACATGCCGAGTTCACTCGCCCGGCACATGAGGACTGGAGTTATTCAACTAAGTGTGCTGGAAATTTTTTTTGCTTCCTTGTAAGCGATATAACTCGTAAATGGTGCCTTGTAGGATACTGGTGCCTTGGAACTTTTTCGTTCCTTAAATGTTTTTCTATAACTTAAAATAAAAAAAAAACAAAAATAATTTGTTTTGTTGCTAATTTTTGCGAAAAAACCTCAACGAAAAAAAAAGCTTTAGAACAAGTTTTTGCACAATTCTATTTTGCACCTAATGCCTTAAAAAAAAGTTGTTAACTTTGGGCAGGCCGCAAGGTCTGAGTTTTCATCCGATCGCAATCTGCTTGATGGAAATTGAAAGGGTGTAGTGTCAGCAATAAATAGCTTTTTTGTTGCCTATACCCATATTCAATATTAACAACGATTACAGTGGTTCAAAAAAACTGCGAAAATTCCTTAGTTGCAAAATTAAATTTCTCAACGAATTTTCCACTTAACGAGATGCGTTTTTGGTTTTTCCCACTGCTAACAGTATTCATTAATTAATCTAAAGAAATAGGGGGCTGACATTACAGAGTCATATACCTACTGTGGTATCGACATTAATGACATGAACCAAATCACCTTCTGTATAAATTCGGGGTGATTTACGTTTTTTGTCAAAGTATTTATTTTTTACTATAATTTTGGTGCTGTTCAATGTTTTGCGAAGCTTTATCTCTAATTTCATTTAAATAAATTTCTTCATAATCTTCTTCATAGATTCTTTCTAAAAATTCTTTAACGCGATCATTAACTTCCCCTTTTTGATGTACCCCGTACAATAACATACTCGGTGTAGTTTTAGTTGTCTTGTTAAACGTTTATTAATAGCAAATTCAATTTGGTTTAGGACCATATCCCAAGATATCCTCCGATCTTTGTCAATTAATTTAGACAACATAGGACTAATGTACCTATTTTCTCTTTCTATTTGTCTGTGGTAAAAAACAATCGTTTTCTCCCTCCGAGCATACACCGGGTTGACTCGAGTCGGTTGCCGAGTTCCAGCTCGGATATTTTTGGGACCAAAAAAAAAATAATAATAAAAAGAAGTCAAACGAAGACAGCCAACTGAACATAGCCAACCAAGTGATTACATCACGAGATCAATATTGTTGTGATTAATTGGGAAACATCCCCCCACTGCTCCAACTCACACTATTCAATTCAACCCGACATCACAGTGAGGACAAATTAAATCTGGACACCACTATGACAATAAATCATAAAAATTTGTATTCAAGGAAAAAGATTATATTCTAAATTTTCTTTACAAACAAAACTCCGATATGTATAATATCCATATGGAAGATAATTACAATACAAATAGTATATATATATACATACTAATAGCTAATGGGTACCTGAGGTCTAACTCTTGATTTGTATTTAAACTGGCCGCACGATCCGATGAATAGTAAGGCTCCAGTAGTGGTTATACAATATTAAAATTTTAAAGTTGAAATATAGTGACGTTTACAGTGTCGACTGATGATTAATTAATGGTAATAACAATCCGGGTGCATTTTGTACAATATTGAAATTTTAAAGTTGAAATATAGTGACGTTTACAGCGTCGACTGATGCTTAATTAATTGTAATAACAATCCGGGTGCATTGGTTTGGCACCAGAATTGACTATACAATATTGAAATTTTAAGTTGATAATCTGTTGACATTAACAGCGTCGACTGATGTTTAAGTAATGATAATAACAATCCGGGTGCATTGGTTTGGCACCAGAACTGAGTATACAAGATTGAAATTTTAAAGTTGAAATGTAGTGAGGTTTACAGTGTCGACTGGGTATCAATTACCGATAACAACAATCCGGGTGCATTGGTTTGGCACCATAATTGATTATACAATATTAAAATTTTAAAGTTGAAATATGTTTACATTTACAGCGTCGACTGATGTTTGATTATCTAGTGAGACCTTTACTTCTTATTCCATAAGTTAACACTTCGATTACAGTTAATACTACACGTGTTTATTCTAAAAATTTTTATAAACCACAAGTCGCGGTTTGCCTTACCATGCTGGTCATGAAGTTACTCAATCTTTTTATTTGGTGTACTCAACCAAACCAATATACAATTATCATTAACAACAAAAAAACAAATTAATTCACGGAAATAAGAACAAAAAAAAACTAATTACCAGAAAAGAATGACATAACAAAAAAAAAACAAACGAAAAGAAAAACTTCTAGAAAGGCGTCTATACACCACGGTGATGAAAACGTAAGAGAGCGTGTCTTGTAAAAAACTTTTCCACCACTCCTTAAATTACTCAATTCCCCACACATAAAACTTTACTGCCCTTTAGTTGGTTGAGTGTATAATTTAGTACAATTTATATTCTCCATAGGTTCGCGTCCAGGACCAATTCGTTTTCTGACAGCTAAAAAGTTGTGTTCCATTACTTCAAAATTAGCAGGGGTACGTTAAAGAAACATTCTACAATATATTTAAAAGATAACCAAAATAAACCGTTTGAAAAAAATAGAACCGGCTTCAGAAAAAACAAAAGAGGCACAAAAAAGTGAAAAATAACTCAATTGTTGCTTTTAGAAACAAAAATACGTTACATTTTGAATAATTTATTTTAATTATACCTTACTATAAACAAAAAAATTACGCTATTATACAAAGTTACTATTTTAAAATAGTTACTTTTTATTATAATTATTATAGTTATTATAGTTGTTATAATAGTTATTATATTTTAAAAGTTATTTGTAGTACAAAACTGTTGGAAATCGGTGCCAAGCCCGAGACATATTAGTCGGTTTTTCGTCAATGTGGCACCGACTTCGAACAGTTTTGTACTACAAATAACTTTTAAAATATAATAACTATTATAACAACTATAATAACTATAATAATTATAATAAAAAGTAACTATTTTAATATAATAGCTTTGTATAATAGCGTAATTTTTTTGTCTATAGTAAGGTATAATTAAATTAAATTAATCAAAATGTAACGTATTTTTGTTTCTAACAGCAACAATTGAGTTATTTTTCACTTTTTTGTGCCTCTTTTGTTTTTTCTGAAGTCGGTTCTACTTTTTTTAAAAAGTTTTTTTATTTTTTTATTTTTAGTGTAGTCATAAAGCAAATGTCGGCTAGAAAGCGTTTTAAAAGTGATAACTTCAAATGCTGGAAAAACTTTCATCAGTGACAATCTATTAATTATGGTTTAGCGATTTTTTGCACAAACGGCATACATATTTGCCGTGATAGAAAATTATTTACGATAACCTTGACAAATATAGCAATATAATACTGCCCAAAATATCCAAACAGATTAATATGTTTTGACGAAATCAGCGAAAATGCATTAAAGATATGGTTTTTTCTAATTTTCTAAATAACGGTATTTTTCACATCAAAGAAACAATTATGGGACCCTCTGGGAATGAACTCAAATAGAATAAAATTTAAATCATCTAAATCGAACGAGCCGTTTTTGAGAAATCGGTGTACTACATATAAAAAAACCTACAGTGAAACACAGAACCTCCTGCTTTTTTGAAGTCGGTTAAAAAGTAACTATTTTAATATAGTAACTTTTTTAATAGCGTAATTTTTTTGTCTATAGTAAGGTATAATTAAATTAAATTAATCAAAATGTAACGTATTTTTGTCTATAAAAGCCATAGTTGAGTTATTTTTCACTTGTTTGTGCCTCTTTTGTTTTTTCTGAAGTCGGTTCTATTTCTTTTCAAAACGGTTTTTTAATTTTTTTATTTTTAGTGAAGTCATAAAGCAAATGTCGGCTAGAAAGCGTTCTAAAAGTAATAACTTCAAATGCCGGAAAAACTTTCATCAGTGACAATCGTTTAATTATGGTTTTATGATTTTTTGCACAAACGGCATACACATTACCCGTCATAGAAAATTATTTACGATAACCTCGACAAGTATAGCAATATAATACTGCCCACAACAAACAAACAGAATAATATGTTTTGACGAAATCAACGAAAATGCATAATAAATATAGTTTTTCCAATTTTCTGAATAACGGTATTTTTCACATCATAAAAAAAATTATGGGACCCTCTGTGAATAAACCCAAATAGAACACAATTTAAATCATCCAAATCGAACGAGCCGTTTTTGAGAAATCGGTGTACATACATAAAAAAAACCCTACAGTGAAACACAGAACCTCCTTCTTTTTGGAAGTCGGTTAAAAACACATAATAGCCTCAATGTCCAACTATACATTTTCCAATTATATTCAATGTAAATTATTATTCGTAAATATATTGAAGTTGGTCCATTGTTTAGGATGTTATAAAAAAGGGATATTCTAGATTTGGAAATTGAGAAAGCAAACAAGCATAATACAGCGAGCATGATTAGGCAATTACATTAGTACAAGCAGTCCAACCAACATTGAGCAAAGTAACCGTGTACCGACAACATTCGTAATCTTTACTATGCTTATGGAAATTTACATCTTCTATTTCCGGTTAGCTTTACCTAAATCCACTGCCAAACGGAGGGGTGCAATCGACAGAACAGATGCAATGACAACAAACGTATAGCTCGATTAAAAATCAATGGAATTGACCTACTTTATTGAATAATAAGAGTTTACTTTTGTTTGTGATTGAAATTAAAGAGATTATTCGATTTTCACTTCTTTTTTTTCATTAAAACCAGTGTAACCAATTATAGATACGCCGAGATAAATAGCGAGCGTTGCATGTCCATTAGATTTTGAGGATGCAAATTTTGCAGAACATCAACTGTTTCTTTTGTTCAAACTGATCTCGTGGCATACAATTTTACAAACTGCGTAAGCCCATCAATTACCACTAAGAGATATTTTTTCTTTGATCGAGTTTCTTCTAGGGGACCGTAATGGTCAACATGAATTGTTTCAAAGAGTTGTACTGCATTTTATAAAAAACTAAAGGGCTCCTTCGTTTCGGACGCCATGTATAATGTTTTGGACTTTTCAAACGAATTTATAATATTACTATATTACACCGGAAAGCTCACAAAATATATGAAAACTGAATCTACAACAAACTAATTAACACTTGCAAATCTCTTATCATGAATCACTTTGAAATGGTAAAGAAACTTATTAATTGACCAACAAATAAAATAATTTAGCTAAAAACAAATCAAAAATTATATAAATTAAAATATAATAAAAAGCTTACATTAATTTATTTCTTGAATGTTGTCTTCTTCATGTTTTATTTTACGTCTTCGTTTATCTTCTGTGATAACTCCCTTTATTAACAATTCCCCAGACATTTGATTTAAAATAGTAAGTAATGCAGTTTTCTTAAGACGTATCCTTAACGGTGAACTTTGATCTAAACAGTTTTCCTCAAAATGCTGCGAACAAATTACATCATGTTTAAATATTTTGTATCGGTTGGAAATCTGTGACATGTTATTTTATTTCTATTATGCTTTTCGTAACGATTTGAGTTCATACATTTACATTTACATACAACATTTCATAACTATTATTATTTAATTAAATTTGCAAAATTTTAATGTTTTCAAATTGCATGGGTAGCGAAAATCCGAAATTCTGTGTCCAAGCCGTGCTACCTGGGTAACGCTAACAGAATTAGGTTGGTGTAGTTGAGAGGGGCAGAGTAAATACTGCTTATACTCAATGATTCTGCACCATGGCGAGTCATTGGCGCCATAAAACCAGTGCAACTCAAGCGTCTGTTCTCCATGTTAGGGGCGGCTTGGAGCAGGGTCCTGTCTTGGATCAAGCGGCTCGCTATATAAATGTGTAGAAAGCGTCTGTTCTCCATGTTAGGGGCGGCTTGCAGCGGGCGTCTGTCTTGGATCAAGCGGCTCGCTATACAAACGTGTAAAAAGGTTGTTTCTGGTGACCTTAAGATGCAGAACGAACCCATTCACGAAAATTTGGGTTGGGCGAAGGGCTAACACCCCATTTCCGTAAAAAAATTATTGTCATGAATTCTGTACACAGGCCTCGGAATATCTCGGATTCAATATTGGAACGACCTCGGAAACTGTACCCAGACTACGATTTAAAAATGGGAACCTGGAACGTGCTAAGCCTTAGAAGACCAGGAGATCTCCTAAAACTAACACAACAAGTCGAGAGCTACACACTGGATATAGTGGCATTACAAGAACTAAGATGGCCAGGTAGTGGAATCCATGAAACAGCGAAAGGATACACTCTTTATTATTGCGGTCATCAAAACGGAGGAGAATTTGGAGTTGGCTTTCTTATACACCGTCGCGTGAATCAGCATGTTATCGACTTCTGCCCAATTAATATGCGGTTATGCACACTGAGAATCCGCACGCAAAAATTCAATGTAACGATCGTCAATGTTCATGTACCTACTGAAGATAAAGCAGATGATATTAAAGACCTGTTTTTCCTAGAACTCGAAGAAGTCATCAATAACATCCCGCGGCACGATATAAAAATCGTGGTAGGTGACTTTAATGCTCAAATTGGTAGGATTGCAGAACTTAAAACACATATCGGCCCTAACATCATACCAGCAACAATAACGGTTTTCGCGCAGCCGAGCTGGCTATGATGTATGATCTAGTAATTTCCAGCACTTTCTTCCCTCACAAGAGAATTCACAAAGCAACGTGGAAATCAAATGACGGAAGAACAGAAAATCAAATCGATCACGTCATGATCTCTAAGAGACACTCTACAAGTGTAACTGACGTTCGATCATACAGAGGTGCTGATATGGACACCGATCATATGCTTGTCATCTTTAAGTACAAGTGCAAATTATCATCTACATTTAATAGGCAAGCAAAAAAGACCGTGCGCTGGAATGTCGAAGCATTTAAACATCCGGAAACGCTGAATAGATATCAGGAAATAATAACACAAAACATAGAAGAGCATGACATCTCTTCTGAGATGCCATTAAACATACAAGAAGAATGGCAAACGCTTCAATCAACCATTATAGCTGCAGCACAAACTACAATCGGAAAACGACCACCGAAATCACACAACGAATGGTTTGACGACGAGTGCCGCCAATCCGTTGAACATAAACAAAAACTGCGAGAAAAATGGTTAACAAGGAACACCCGAAGCTTTCAAGCTGATTATCTATGCGCCAGGAAAGCCTCAGCAAAACTTCTACGTAAAAAGAAACGCGAACACATGAAGAGATGCATTGAAGACATCAACCAACAAGCGGCCAACGGAAATTCAAAAGAGTGCTTTGCCAATGCACAGAATCTGACAAAAGATTTCCACCCAAGATCTACAGCCATCAAAAATAAAAAAAATGAACTTACAACAAGTGAACGCGATGTGCTGGCAGTGTGGCGAACCCACTTTCAAGACCTACTGAATAGAACGAATGAAGTTCATCCTATTCGAGCAATTGCTCCATCAAATGAGGAGATTTTTGTCCCTTACCCAGCAATAGAAGAAGTGGAAGCTGCCATTAAAAAACTGAAAAATGGCAAATCACCAGGTTTCGATGGTATTCCCGCAGAACTTTTGAAAAATGGAGGAGCAGCTCTGGTCTCACGTATATATGATCTGATTCTTGCAATCTGGGACCAAGAAGAACTACCTGCTGAATGGAAAACAGCTCTCATTGTTCCGCTACATAAGAAAGGTGACCGTCTAAAGTGTGCGAATTATCGTGGCATCGCACTGTTGAACACTGCATATAAAATACTAGCTAATGTCGTACTTGCTCGACTCATCCCGTTCGCCGAATCTATCATCGGTGACTATCAGTGTGGTTTGATCTGTGGTTGATCTGTGGTTGGGACGACCCAACCGTTCAACCACAGATCAATGTTTTACCTTAAGGATGATTCTGGAAAAATGTTGGGAGTACAACATCAGCATTCACCAGCTCTACGTTGATTTCGAGCAAGCATTTGATAGTATCATCCGCGAAAACCTTTGGTCCGCACTCATATGCCTTGGTATCCCAGAAAAGCTTGTTTCTCTGTGCAAACTCACAACATCGGGATCAAATTGTAGAATAGTAATCGAAGGGTCAGTTTCTGATCCTTTCGATATAACATAAGTGTTCGACAAGGTGATGCACTCGCGCCCGTACTGTTTAATTTGGCGCTGGAGTGCGCGATAAGAAAAAGCCGAATTGTGACACAAAACTGCATATATAACAAATCTAGTCAAGTTCTTGGCTACGCAGATGATATTGTGCTTCTCGGACGTAGAACAAGCGATATTAAGGATAGTCTCTCTCAGCTTGAAAGAAATGCTAAACGACTTGGATTATGCATCAACACCGGCAAAACCAAAGTGTTAACAACATCCAAGAACATACCTCCCGGAAATCTGGATACTGGCGACTATGAAGTGGAACGCGTGGAAAACTTCAAATACCTCGGGTCTGTAATAACATCGTCAAATGACATGCAGGCAGATATCAAAGCCCGTGTCTCTGCCGCATACAGAGTTTTCTACGCATACTCAAAACTTCTGCGATAAAAACATCTTTCGCGGTCGTGTAAACTCACACTTTACAATGCATTAATTCGACCTGTGCTTACATTTGGAAGTGAAAGCTGGACACTGACTTCCTCCGATTGTAGAATTTTATCAACTTTCGAGAGGAAGGTCATACGAACAATTTATGGTCCATGCAAAGTTGCTGAAAATCAGTATAGAATCCGAATGAATCATGAAATCAGACAGCTTCTTGGAGGCTGCGATGTAATCGGATTCATTAAATTGAACAGGATTAGATGGTTTGGTCATATAGAAAGGGCTCCATTGGATAGAATGATAAAAAAAGCGTGCCAACAACAACCAGCTGGTGTTCGTCGAAGAGGAAGACCTAGACAACGCTGGCGTGATGACATCATCCAAGACCTTCGTGATATAGGATGTCGAAACTGGGGTCAACTGGTCATGGAACGAGATAATTGGAAGCTGATTGCACAGACGGCAAAATTCCTCCATGGGATGTAAACGCCAGAGAGAGAGAGAGAAATAACTGCATGTCCAAATAAAACACAAAACGTCCAGATAACGTGACTTTTTCTTAAAAAACTTAAGCTTTCGATTTTTTTTGGCTCTGTCATATTTATATATATAAATATTTTTTTTTTTGGCTTAAAAACTCAATTCAAATTATCACTAAAACAAATTACGGTTTTGAAATGTCACAAAATACAAACTCAACATTATGCTATAAAATTGATATATTTTTAAACAATTTATAAATGAAAATAAATAAACATTTAATTAATCACTTATCTCTTTGATTTAAATTTATAGACTAATTGATTTGATTTAACTGTATATCCTAATGCTCGATCAAGCAAATTTGATCGCTTATATACACAATCTTCCAGATTTTTTGTTTCACTTCATCATGTAACAAGCAATTTCCACTAATACAACCAATCATTCATGCAAAACTTGTATTTTTAATTGAAACTGAGTTTATTTAAATCATAAAAAAAATGTGCAGTGGTACAGATAAATGTCTACGTTTATTACAATTGAAGAAAATTAATAAAATTATTATTGAATTTGAAAACTATTATTTTAGAGTAAAAATTGAAAATAGTCCGTCGTTACAGGGTTTTATACCTTTTGGTATTGAATTCAAAAACCCTTCACCTTTACCACTTGAATTATTGTAAACTACACACTTAGGACAATTTTGTATATAACGAGTTACATAATCTCTAATACCAGGAAACAATAATTCCTGCTTAAAACTTCAATCGTTTTATCTATTCAAACGTGACCCAATATATCATGATAGGTACGAAGAACCTGATTTTTCTTTGCTTCTGGTACGTAAAAACGAATTTTACCCTTAACTATCTTTTTATATATTAGACCATCCCTTAGTTCGTAAGTATTGCTTTCTTTTTTCTCCAACTCCTCTCTCAAATTTTCTAACTTTGGGTCTTGGCTTTGAAGTATTGCAAGATTTTTTTCGAATGAACACTCTTCAACCAAAGTGATGAGTTCAATTCTACTTAATGCATCCACATGCTGCTTCTTCGTCCTACCCTATGCTCAATCTCATAATCATATCCCTGTAATTCCAAAGCCCATCTAGCAATCCTTGGATTTATTATTTTTTGTTTAAGTTTAAAGCCAAAGCATTACAATCGGTAATTATTTTGAATGGCCTACCATGCAAATAGACACGGAACCTTCTTTAGGGTTCTAGCTCATAAGAATGATATTTTATCTCAGCAGGTGTAGTTCTCTTAGAAAAATAAAAGATTGGGTGAAATTTCAAATCAGATTTTTTTTAACTAACATTGAACCGTAACCTGTTGAGCTCGCATTACAATGCAATTGTGTTTGCTCCCTTAACTTCAATCTTAATTTAATAAAAGCATTTACCGAATCTTCACCAAATTGGAATTCAAACTTATATGCGGTTTTGCGGTTATAGCGGTTTTGCTATATATGACAAAAATCAATTATGAATTTACGGAAATATGAGCACATCCCTAGAAATCGTTGTACCTCCTTAATATTTTTTGGTACTGGATATTCACTGATGGCTGTTATGTTTGAATTATTCGGGCGAATTCCATTCAAATCTACGGTACAGCCCAGATATTCGATCTCTGTATTTGAAAAACTACATTTCATTAAATTTAACTCCAGTAAATTTTCCGACATTAAAATTAAAAGTTTTCGCAATGTTTCGATATGTTCATCAATGGTATGAGTAGCAATTAGTATATCGTCAATATAAATAACAATTTTGTTTTCTTTAATCAAATCAGCAAATATCGTACTTACAAATCTTTGGAAAACGCTAGGACCGTTTTTTAAACCAAACGGTAACTTAATAAACTCAAATTGTCCTATAGGAGTAACAAAACTGTTGTATTTAATTTATTGAGTTGACAAAAAATAAATTAAATGTTTCTTTAAGACTTTGTAACTTTTTGTTTTGTTGGTTCTTATGTGGGACACTACAATTCCTCTGAAAGCCTAACATGGTGGAAACCATTTTTTAGATCAAGACACGATAACGTATTTTTTGCTATTTAAATTTAATATCAAGTCTTCACTTACGGGTAGTGATTAAACAACTGAAACATTTCAATGAAATATTTCATTTGAAATGTTTCATTTCTGAAATATTTCAACAAAATAAGTTTCATGCTTGAAATATTTAAAAAATTAGGTTTTTCAGTTTCATTTATTTTTTTCTATAATTATAAAAAGGAAATCAACTTTAGTGATATCCATTTTCCAAAATTGAATTATATATCTGTGGATATATATAACATAGACTTTGTTAATTATATTATTTAAATTTCAAGAAAAACGAAACATTTGAATTGGATATTTATTTATTCACACATGAAGCCTTTTTTCATTCTCAAGATTAGACGCGTTCCATTGAAGAACAAACTTGCTCAAATTCACTTTCATACACACAACCTCGAGCAGGCTTTGTTTATATTTTAGTTATATCAAGCTTCGTTCCAAAACCAAACACCCAAACAAAATTTTTTGAAATATTTCATCAAACATTTCTGAAATATTTCATGAAATATTTCACAAATATAAATTTCATGAAATTTATAATCACTACTTACGGGTAATGGGTAGTTTTCCCTTGCCGTTAGTTTGTTAACCACTCTCTAGTCAACACACAATCGATAATCATCTTTACTTTTCTTTTTGACTAATACTATTGGAAAGAAATATTTTGAATTGCTACTCCTAGCAACATCGACCACATCCGATCTCACATATCCTGAATTATGTTTTCAACCACATTTCTTTCCGCGAATGATAATCTTCGTGGACTAGGATTAAATGTTTGATCTCTTTCTAATTTGATTTCCATAGTAAAATTTATTTTGGGAGTATTAATACACTGAAAAAAACATGTCCTATTTCCAATCGAAATGCAACTGTCTCAACCTCACCGTGCGGTCACATATGGCGAATCAAACTACGAAATTGCTTCAACAACTCTACAATTATAAATCGATGACAAATTAAATAATAAAAAAGAAGATGTGATTACGATTAAAAACCTGTAAAAGTTAAATTAGGAGTGTTCGCCACAGCTTTTGCTAAAAAATTTCTTCCCAAAATCATTGAACAACCCATTGTATTATCAGGTACAACAAGTAATTCTATATCATATAATAAATTATTTAATAAAATTCTTGAATCTAAACAACCCACAATTTTCAATTGACTTTGATTAATACCTATGCATTCAAAACGTTTTCCTTTATTTTGTTTTATTTCAAAATTTGAGATTGCTGTCTCTTTTACTAAACATACTGGACTACCAGTATCAAGTAAGGCATTTAAATCAATTGAATCATATGAGTTATTTTTATTCATAACAAAAACTGTAATAGCTACGGTTGATAATACATCCTTTTCTGGTTGTGTTTCGCATAAAAGTGTTGGTTTGTTTTCTTGATTTTTTGGACAATCCTTAATTGTGTGTGATGATAATCCGCATTTGTAACAAGAACCATATTCTCTTTTCGGCTTTCTGCAAGTTGGTGCCAAACGACCTGTCATTCCACAATTATAGCACTTTTTATTACTGTCTGTATTGACTGGATTATGCCTTCTAAAATTTGGTTGTTGTACCCTGAATTTGATGCAGTTATTTTATTAAAATTTTGCTGATCATTTCTAACAGAACTACCCGATAATCGATCTTTATCGCTTAGTTTTGAAAATGAGGTAAATATTTCCTCCGTTGTCTTAAAACACTGTAATCTGGCTGTTGTCTGTAAAGAAAAATTATTAAGACCATTAATTAAATTATCAATTACTTCCTCCTCCTCTAAATTTAGCTTGTTGGCTAGAATTAGTTTAGATTGGTAATAGCTAGGAGAATCCTCATTTGATTTCCAACTTCTAGCTTCAAATTCTTTCTTTAATTGCTCTTTACTTTTCTGATTGAAAAAACTTTTCCCAATTCCAAAAGAATGTTTTTGTAATCCATACAAATAAATGTATCTTTGGAATGGAAATATTCGATCACCCGACCCTCTAATTTGTTAATAATCAGCATTTTGATTTCCTCATAATTACATTTATAATTTTCTTTTACCTCATGAACTTGCCTTTCCCATGAACTAAAGTCATTCCATTAAAACTACAAATGGATTTAGAAAGATCCATATCAATCAAACTTTTTTTTGTTTTTGTTTGCTCCAAATCAGATGAATTAATTTCAGCAGTTTAGATTTTTGTTTTAAAAGTTCTATCTGTATTTTAAGCGCATCATTTTGTTTTTTAATAATGTTTACGTCATCTTGATCATCATCTTCATGCAAATCGTCGATATTAATTTGTTTTTCTTGGTTTACCATCTCTTTTAGCCGTGCTATTAAATCTTTTTTTATTCCTTCAGTGCTAGCTCCTTTCTTTGTAAGCTCAGCATGAAGCTCTTCCACACTTAATTTTTCCATATATGCCATATTTGCCACAAAAAATACGTGACGGACACAAAGCAATTAATAAAATTTTCCACACAAAGCAATATGTATCAAAAACACATACGATACTTTAACAAAAGCGTTTATTAAAAATGTTCCAAAAACGAGTCACAAAGAAACACGTTTTAAAATGTTCACACCAATTTCACAGAACACGTTTTCCAAAGAATCACGTGATATGAAAATGTTTAAAATGTTCACAAAACTTTTACAAATCTCGTTTCACAAAGAATCACGTGATCTGACCGCGTTTAAAATGTTCACAAAAGAATCACGTGATCTAACCACGTTTAAAATGCTCACAAAAATTTTATCAATCAAGTTTCACAAAGAATCACGTGATCTAAACAGTTTTTTAAAAACGTTCTCACAAATTTCACAAAGAAATGTGTGGCACAAAGCACGTCTTACAAAAAAAACCGAAGCACAAAACAATCCGTTCACTATCTCACTTCTGATATTATAAGGCTTTCACAAAGAAAACTCCAAATCATCAATTGTTATATATATTAAAATTATATTTATTTTAACAAAAAATTTACAGAGAACAGTAGATTCTTGTATGAATTGAGAATGATGGCTATTCTTCACGAGGATAAAGTTTCCCGAAACGAGCGTAGCGAGTGGAGGGAATCATCCGAGTGAAGAATTGCCATCATCCTATGCGAATACAAGATGCTATTTTATCCACGACTGCAAAGTATTTCGATTAATTTCCAGTTTGCCTGCTAAAGCTTTTATCTCCATATTGAAATCATAGATAGCATAGAAAAACGAAACTTTAATTTATTATTTTATATTTTATATATGTATTGTTCTCGTTTTAACCTTTTGATAATACTATAACTTTTTGATAATACTATCCACTCGCTACAAACGTTCCGGGAAACTTCATCCTCGTGAAGAATTGCCATCATTCTACACTCATTCAAGAATCTACTATGCTATTGTTACTAACCTTTCGACATAAAATTAAATTATCAATAAATAATAAGTTAATAGATAATTAATAAATAGTTAATAAATAATTATATATAATTATAAATATTATAATTATAAATAGTTAATTAATAATAGTTAATAAACAATTAATAAATAAAAAGTTACAAATTTAATATAAGTAAAGGTGCAATCACGATTACTTATTTTGCTAACGCGTTTATTGAGAGTAATAAGTAGATAAAAAATCTACTTTTTTCAGTGTAAGATATTGAATTATAGTTTGCTTAAAGTATGACATTTTTATAGTAAAGGAGGACGGAGGATATTCTTGTTCCAAAGGAGGACTGTCCTACCAAAAGTAGGACACGTGGCAACCTTAGCACCCACTTCAGTAAAATAAACATTAAATTCTAATTTTTTGTTTCTACGATAGAAAAATTACAAAAATTTTACATAGGATTTCATAGAAAACACAATCGAATAATTTTCTATGTTTACAACAGCTTGAATAATTTAGTTAATAATATAAAACATATTCTTTTTATCTAGCCCATACAAAACACGAAAATTGTCGAAATTTTCTATACAACTTTGTATGGAAATTTTAGACAACTTTTATCAAAAATTGTTATAATCGATCTAAAAAATTGAAAATAAAATGCAGCTTGCAGTTTTAAGCAAGATTGATCTTCAATGGAACCTGTCTATTATGTTATATTTTATTATTAATAATACTTGATAAGCAACTTGAAATAATCCGGATCGTGTCATATCATCGAAAAATCATACCGTCGAAAATCGTTACATCGAAAAAAAGCAATAAATTGAAAAATAAAAATCATACCGTCGAAAAATCACACAACCGAAAATCGCAACATCGAAAATCATATCACCGAAAATTCATTACGTCGAAAAGTCATAGCATCGAAAAATCACATCACCGAAAATCATATCATCGAAAATTTGATTCACAAAATCGAAAAATCATACCATCGAAAATCGTAAAATCGAAAAAAAAATCATATCATCGAAATATCATTACATCGAAAATATTCGATGTAATGAATAAATCATTACATCGAAAAATCATATCATCGAAAAACAGGGTGTACTCTCCTCACAGATAAAACTTTTGTAAATTAAAATGTCAGCAGTATATGTTAATTGGGCAATTCGTTTGAAAATGTACATTTATTTGTGGATTTTTTTTTAAATCAAAATTTTGTATGAGTGGAACGAATGAAAAAATCTAAATTCTGAATTTTTTATTTATTGCTTTGAAATGCAGTTTTGCCGGCATACATTTTTAGTAATTTCTTTTGGTTTACATAGATAATATATTATGTGCTATCATATTTTGAAGATAAAGTTTTAGGATTCCAACAGATTTTTTTACGTTTTTAGGGTTCCGTTTTTTATACGGAACACTATTGGTGAGAGTAAAACGTGTTTTTCACATTATATCGATTATCTCGTAAACTATAAATGCTATGGACTTGAAATTTGGCATGCGTATAAAACTAACCTGTCCACATAAAATGACAGATACAAATAAAACTAAAGTGCTTTTCGTTTGGTTTACAGGGCTACGATGTGAGACCTTTGAGAAAATACATTTTTTTATAGATTCAAGTAGGGTATCATATGAAAGGGCTTTATTTCAGTATTCCATAAAAATTTATTTTGGAATTTTACACCTCACCCTTTTTTGTATAATTTTGAATAATGACGTTTTTTTCGCGTTTTCTTACCTCGATTAGCACCGAACCTATCTGATCGAAAATTTTCAAATGTACTTGGAATGATAGAAAAATTAGTACGTTTTTAATAAACAATATAAAAAAGTGTCATATTTCCATACTTAGATTTATTAAGGGGGTGGAAATGAGGAGGGGTAAAAACACTATTTAAAATGTGGTCAAGTGGGGTGTCATTTGAAAGAGCACTTAATTTAAAAAACAAAGCAGTTTTTTTTAGAATTTTGCGATGTCCAGGTTTTGAGTTATAGTGAAAAAAGTGCGAATTTAGACCGTTCCCCCCCTACGTTTCGACACTGATTGACAGAAAAATTTGTAAAAATTCACAGAGTTAGGAAATTCGCTAAATTTTGTACGAAAACTATAGCGAAGTCTCCAATAATTATATTTCTGTGTGTTTAGAGGACCGGGTTAGAGGGGGTAAAAAAAAACTTTTTTTGACCCAAGCGAGTGGGGTGTCATTTGATAGAGCACCTAATTTGGAATTCGCTGCAATTTTTTTTAGAATTTTGCGGTGGCCAGTTTTTGAGTTATTGTCGAAAAAGTGCAAAGTCCAGACCGTTCCCCCCCCATGCGTTTCGACACTGATTGACAGAAAAATTTGTAAAAATTCACAGAGTTAGGAAATTTGCTAAATTTTGTACGAAAACTATAGCGAAGTCTCCAATAATTGTATTTCTGTGAGCTTAGAGGACCGGGGTAGAGGGGGTAAAAAAAACTTTTTTTGACCCAAGCGAGTGGGGTGTCATTTGAAAGAGCATCTAATTTGAAATTCGTTGCAGTTTTTTTTAGAGTTTTGCGGTGCCCAGTTTTTGAGATATTGTCGAAAAAGTGCAAAGTCCAGACCGTTCCCCCCCCATGCGTTTCGACACTGATTGACAGATAAATTTGTAAAAATTCACAGAGTTAGGAAATTTGCTAAATTTTGTACGAAAACTATAGCGAAGTCTCCAATAATTGTATTTCTGTGAGCTTAGAGGACCGGGGTAGAGGGGGTAAAAAAAACTTTTTTTGACCCAAGCGAGTGGGGTGTCATTTGAAAGAGCACCTAATTTGAAATTCGTTGCAGTTTTTTTTAGAATTTTGAGGTGTCCAGTTTTTGAGATATTGTCGAAAAAGTGCAAAGTCCAGACCGTTCCCCCCATGCGTTTCGACACTGATTGACAGAAAAATTTGTAAAAATTCACAGAGCTAGGAAATTTGCTAAATTTTGTACGAAAACTATAGCGAAGTCTCCAATAATTATATTTCTGTGTGTTTAGAGGACCGGGGCAGAGGGGGTAAAAAAAACTTTTTTTGACCCAAGCGAGTGGGGTGTCATTTGAAAGAGCACCTAATTCGAAATTCGCTGCAGTTTGTTTTAGAATTTTGCGGTGCCCAGTTTTTGAGATATTATCGAAAAAGTGCAAAGTCCAGACCGTTCCCCCCCATGCGTTTCGACACTGATTGACAGAAAAATTTGTAAAAATTCACAGAGCTAGGAAATTTGCTAAATTTTGTACGAAAACTATAGCGAAGTCTCCAATAATTATATTTCTGTGTGTTTAGAGGACCGGGGCAGAGGGGGTAAAAAAAACTTTTTTTGACCCAAGCGAGTGGGGAGTCATTTGAAAGAGCAC